>VDFB02353493.1:429674775-429703237 GCA_007258455.2 Sequoia sempervirens
GTGTCTAGTTTGGCCATAAATTGTAAACCACTATTGTGGGATCATCCAGGACTTTGTATTCTTCAAGTCTGTCAAAGATAGGTCCTAGGAATTGTATGTTCTCATTTCTCTTCTTTGATTTTTCCAAAATATCATCCACATAATCTTCAACTGTTTTGTGGATCATGTCGTGAAAGATGAGGGTCATTGCTCTTTGATGCCATTTGGGTTGAAGAATGCAGGAGCCACCTATCAAAGAGCAATGACCCTCATCTTTCACAATATGATCCATAAAACATTTGAAGATTGTGTGGATGATATTTTGGAAAAATCAAAGAAGAGAAGTGAGCACATACAAGTCCTAAGACCTATCTTTGATAGACTTGAAGAATACAAAGTATGAATAAATCCAAAAAAGAGTGTGTTCAAGGTCACATCAGGGAAACTTCTTGGCCTCATCATTTCATAAAGAGGGATATAAATTGATCCAGCAAAGGTAAAAGCTATCTTAGACATGGAACCGTGACAGAGATTGAAACAAATGAGAGGATTACAAGGAAGGTTGCAGTCCATCAAAAGGTTCATAGCTCAACTATTGGATAAGACTCACCCTTTTTCACATCTTCTCCATAAAGGGATAATTTACAAATGGGATAAAAAATGTGATAAAGCTTTCTAAAAAATCAAGGATTGTCTACTAAGACCACCTGTGCTCATGCTGCCAATACCAAACAAGTCATTGATCCTATACATCTTAGCAACATCAGCAACACTAGGAGCTCTTTTAGCACAACATGATGAAAATGGAAAGGAAAGAGGCATATACTACATCAACAGAACCTTGGTAGGTTATGAGATGAACTATTCACCCATTGAGAAAGCATGCCTAATGGTAGTTTTTTCTTCACAAAAGTTCAAGCATTACATGTTGTCACATCAAATCAAGCTCATCGCAAAGATTGATCAATTAAAATATTTGTTATCCAAAGCAACCCTCATAGGACGAATGGCTAAATGGGTAATGATCTTGACAGAGTTTGACATAGAGTATGCGGAGCGCAAGGAAATCAAAGCACAAGTGATCATGGACCAACTAGCAGAAGCACCCATCTATGATGAGAATCCTTTAATATCTGAGTTCCCTGATGAATCAGTGTTCCTTATTAATCTCAGAACTCAGTGGAAGATGTACTTTTATGGATCGTTCACCCAACATAGATCAAGAGTCGGCATTCTTTTCATCACCCCCCAAGGTTATTGCATCCCAAAATCTTATAGGATATCATTCCCATGTACCAATAACATTGTTGAGTACGAAGCCTTGATCATAGGTCTTAGGATATCAATTCATTGGTAGATACAAGAGATAAAAGTCTATGGAGACTCATAGCTGGTTATCAACCAAGTTAATGACGACTATCAAACCAAAGATCACAAGCTCACTCCTTACAAAAAAATGGTGGAGAATTTCAAAGATATTTTTATATACATAACTTTTGAGCAAATTCCTCGCATGAACAATAGAGCAACAAACACCATGGCAACAATTGGATCACTATTAGGCATGCCAAACAACATTCTTCAATGTGAATTCTTGGTAGAACAACTTCTTGTACCAACTTTCGAAATCCTTGAATTTGAATTTGTGTGTGTCATTGTTGGTCTTGGATCACCTTGGGACCATGACATTTTTACTTACCTTAACAAAGGAACCCTTCCATCAGACATCACCCCAAATCTTAAAAATACCTTTGTCAAAAAGCCATCCCGATTCGTGATCCTAGGTGACCCTTTACCGTCAAAGCATCAAAAGGACATTACTATGATTTCTTAACCAAGAGGAAGCATTAACTACCTTAACAAAAGTACACGATGGCATATGTGGGTCCCATTCTAGCAGTATGATGTTAGCTAAGAAACTATTGAGGACGGGGTACTATTGGCCAACCATGGATAAAGAAGCTTATTAGTATGTGCAAAAATGCATCTAATGTCAAGAGCATGGGGATATGATTCATGCTTTAGCTCAAGAATTGCAACCAATGATCACACCATGGCCTTTTTCATAGTGGGGACTTGACCTCATAGGAAAAATCACTCCAACCTCATCCAATAGGCCATAAGTTCATCATAACTGCCACTGAGTACTTTACTAAGTGGGTTGAAGTCATTCTAGCTAAGACCTACATAACAGGAAAGCAAATAGCCAAGTTTATCCTAAATTACCTGATTTGTCATTATGGTGTACCACAAACCCTCATCTCGGACAATGGAACCCCATTCAAAAATCAGGATCTGAAAGAGTTGTGTCAAAGATTCAATATCCAACACCGATTATCTACACCATACTATCCCCAAGGCAATGGCAGAGAAGAAGCAACAAACAAAACTATCCTAAAAATCCTAAAGAAAATAGTTCACGAAGTTGGTCGTGATTGGCATATACAGCTAAATCCCGCTCTTTGGGCTTATCGAACCAGTATCCACACACGTAAAGGAGCAACCCCTTTCTCCCTAGTCTTTGGATCAGAAGCCATCTTGCCTATTGAGGTTGAGCTCCCAACATTGTGAGTATCACTAAAGAATTTGATAACTAAAGAAGAGTACAAAGTTTCTTGACCAAATGAGTTGGAATTCCTAGATGAACGTCATCTTTATGCCCTTAATCACTTGCAAGTGTATCAAAACTGACTGAAACGAAGCTATAACAAGAGAATCAAATTTTGATCATTCTAGGTAGGTGATCTCGTCTTAAATCAAAATAAAAGAACCTTCCAGATCAAGACAACAAAGGAAAGTTTGAGCCTAACTGGTTGGGTCCTTTTATCATCACAGCAAACTATGGATCATGAGCATACCAACTAACAACCCCTGAAGGTGAACCCTTGTAGGAGCCAGTCAATAGCTTGCATCTCAAAAAGTTTTATGCCTAAACATGAAGGGTATAAATCAGAAAATACAAAAAAAAAAAATCAAAAAATGATCAAAATCCAAAAAAATGAGAAAAAGGATTGAAAAAAATAAAGAAAAAAATCATCCTCTAGTGAAAACCACTTTGGTGACGCTTTGGGCAAGTACCTTGGTGAAAACCTGGAAAATAGGCACCTCGTGTAAATAAAGCATATCCATCTATTCTTTAGCTCTTTTGTCCTATCATTCTTTGTATCGCCATTCATCCCTCATCCACATCCTTATAATGGCTTGTCACTATAAGGTATCATGAAATCTTTAGCAGTACTTGGCATATTTCTCAACGTCATTTTGTCTTGCCTTTATCGAAGTAGGCTAACATATCACACTAGGGGCATTTCGTTATGCGTCACAATCGAGTTCTTGTATATCTTGAGGTCATGGAACATCCTATCAAAAAATAGAAAAAACATTCATAAAATCTTATCCAAAAAATCAAAAACATTTTCAAAATCCTATACAATGAAAATCCAAAAACATTTAGAAAATTGTAAAGGAAAAATCCAAAACATTCAAAATACATCAAAAACCCTAAAAAGGTCGAACATCGAAAAATCCAAAAAACAATCTCTCCTTGTCGAACTACGTCATCTCTAAGCTTGAACATAGCAAAGGCCATCACTGATGTGCCCCTGAGACACCCTAGGTCAGTCCTTTAGCAATTCATTGTAATTACCTATCATCTCTCATCTGTTCATATCTTTGTCCTATAAATCAGTCAAGTAAGTTGAACTACGTGGTCTTTGCATGTATAACGTAGGCAAGGATAATCTTTGATTAGCCCCCGAGGCCCCTAGGATAGGTCCTTAGGTTAGGTTCTTGGTTGAAACTCAAAAATTCAGAAAACCCCTAAATATTTGTAAAACTTAGAAAATCCAAAAACATCCAAATAATCTCAAAAATCCCAAAAACATCCAAATATTCATAAAACAAAAAAACATTTGAAAATTGGAAATCCAAAAAAAATAGAAAACGTTTGAAAGACCTAAAAAGCCTCAAAACATTTAGAAAACCCTAAACAACCTCAGAAAATTGAAAATCCTAAACATTCACATAAACTTTCAAAAAGACCAAAAACAACGTCAAAACATTTCAAAATACCAAAAACATTCAAATATTTCAAAAAAATCCAAAATCCATCCATCCCATCTCGCTTTCACCTACAATAAACTTTTACCCATAATAAATGATCGTCACCTTCACCCTTTGGCGAAACAAGTAGAAAGCAAACATAGCAAGTCATAAAGTGCAAACTCAAAAGTCTAGATCACATGTAAATGCGTTAGTGAAGTTTATAGCAATGGCTCATCTTAGCATCATTATCTTAACATCAAACAACCCTCTGATCAACATGCCCTAGGATGTATCATTCCTACAATGGACATCAGTATCAGATATCACTTTAGCTAAACTTAAACTAGGCAGGAGCTATAGATAACATGATTGTTTGTCTTTGATCTTTTCTTGTGATTTATCTTAATAACCCATTCCAAGGACCTCTCGATGATGTCTATCTAAAATTATTTAGAGAGAAAGGAATGGGGCATCGATCCTTATCTTTTGCTTGTTGTGCTTGTGGATACTCTTGTAAAATAATCTTGGTGCATACTTTCTTAGTTGTGTGTAGGAAGGTCATTTGGAGTATGTTGTTGACAATTGTTTATGCTTTGGTCCAATATATTCTAAGCTTCTAACTTGCATTCCAACAACGTTTTCGTATGTCAAGGTGTCAACAAGAACTATCCTATTTGCTTATCGAGTCAAATTCCATTACACTAGATACCATGTCGTCCTGGTTATCAATACCTTGATGCATCGTATCTATGTGTTATATCAAACAATAAGGAACGACAAAAAATCCCAATCCCAAAGTATGAGCACCCATCCTACATTTCATCCTGCATTCTTTTGCATCATCTCGTCACCATCTCTAATAAAGTCTCAATGGATCAAGGACTTGTTGGATCTTTTGAATAAATCATCAATAATGGTGATTCATTCTCTCTTCTTCTATCTTCTCTCCATGCTAACCTGGTATCATGACACACAAAAACACCATTAATGCATCCACCCTACATCCACAAACCATCAGCATACAGGTATCTCATAATCATATCATAATCATCACATCTATCAGGATAATCATCCATATCATAATCTGTGCATATCACATCATACATTTTGCATCATACATTTTGATTGTGATGAATAATATAGATTTTTTGTTCTAAGCATCTTAAATTGTTGCATATCATTTTGAAAGAATTTTCATCCATACATCCATATGCATACATCATCATCATCATAAGATGCATAGAAAATATACAAAAATAAATGCATCCACATCATTTGCATCCATAACATATGCATATCATAATCAACTATCCATATAATATCCTGAAAAGATAATGAAAAAGAACATAACATTGCATTCATCCATAGCATTGCATATCACATAGGCATAGAGGTAAGTGCATCCATACATGATCATTCATACATCATCCATCATTAAGCATGAATCATCTGTATCCATATCGTATATATATCAAAAAATGTGTCACGGTACAAAATATGGATCAGTGTATGTTCATTGATCATAAGTACAATATACATGAGGCTATCAAAAAGGAGCCTGAAAATGTATATCGGTATAAAGAATGGGGAAAAATAAAAAAGTATCTTTACGTCAAAAAAGAGCTAGCCGTGGTGGCTGCTAACCTCTCCAGCCTACAGCTCAGGCTAATCTTCTGCTAGAGGGCGTACATCGCTCCACTATGAAATATCAAAGTTGTCAAAGAGTTATTGGAACATCCCTGTGATAATGCTACCTATAATATATAGCCTCCTTAATAGCCTCTTTGTATAGCCGCACTAAAACTATCCAACCATGGGTGGATATCATAAGGCTTTCAATCTACTGACATCGAGCCACCTCCTGGTCTCTCTCACCTGTAATGAATTGAACTCTCTGTAATGCAGTATCCCTCTTAACTATAACTACAACCACCTATTGCCGAGCCTAGTCTTGCTCAGCAGTCAAAACCAAAATCTGTCAGCAAGCCTAGTCCCGCCCACCTACCAAAACCTACAACTATTGTATATGCGCATCTCTAGCATTCAACAGTGGTGGTGGTGGTGGCACTGGCTGCTGAGGAGGCTGTTGTCCCACTGGAGGAGCCCCCAGATCCTTTCCATCCTGGCCATCCTGGCCTCCCTATCCTCTACTCCTAACTGCTTTGCCTCATGGTCTCCCTCTGGGAGGAGCCCCTATAGGATCTGTGTGTCACCTCAGAGGCACAAACCATGCATCATACGTGAGAGTAGTTTGTGCAATGGGAAGACCTTGATCATATGCCCAAGGCTGGCCAACCAACTAGCGAAAACTCTCAACAACCTCTAGTGTCAGAATCGTCAATCCCCAAGTGGGCACCTCTTTGGTTGATCGAGCAAAAATGGCTCTATAGCCGTCATTGGGCCTATCCTGGACATTGCCAAATTATCTGGCCATTATGTCTGGAAAGTACCGCTCAATCATCGTATACTCCCGACCATGCATGTATCAAGTCTACCTAGTGAAGTATAACTATTGTATATCATCGAATCATGGTGGCATCTGAAGCGATGGTCACCACTAGAACACAGTCATATCATCTATCACCCATCGCCAGTACAGGAGCCCAATCTGTCTTGTGTGCCTGAGCGTAATGGCACCTCAATATCTCCATATGATGAGATCATCTAGCTCCACGTTCATCATCTACACAAATGGTTGAAGCACTGCAATGTGCTCCAATGCCTAGACATGAAGGAATGTCACACCAACACCAATGGAACTCCCATCGTAATACACAAAATCATGCAAATCATGGTACAAGGAGGCTAGCATCACGAGCCCCCACGTAAAAAGATTCCTCCGGTATAGCATCATCTGCCAAGCCAAGCCCCAACCTGGACTGAAGAATTAGTCACGTCTATCCAGAGCCACCAAACTTGAAATGATGGCTACAACAATCAGTTTGAAGGTCAACACCTGACCTCTGTATGTCTCTAAATATATCTGAGAGGTGACCAATACAATCTAGTCCATATCCATCACCTCTAAGTAGACATTGAATCCAGCATCAGGATCGTAAATCACGTGATCACCATGGATAGGCAACCATAATATCTGCCACACATCCTCCAAAGTCATTGTCGCCTCTCCCGTTGGAAGGTGGAAAGAAGAAGTTTCGTTGTGCCATCTCTTGCAGAACATCGTCATCATGGTTGAATGTGTCCTAATCACTAGTGCATACACAATGTACCATAATCTGATCTCTCCCAGGTGCTCTTGGCGCAACTCTAAAATATCACCCAATATCTCCAATACGGTGGGCCTATGCTCTCTAGACATCAATGGTGGGAAATTCTCCTGCATCCATGAAGTCCACAGCGTCAAGAAATCATCAAAATTTGAAGTTATTTGGAATTTCTGGCTTGGAAATCACAAATGCGTCGTTTACAAATGTGTCGCTATATTCAAAACTCAAACAATGGCGCACGATGCATTTCAAATCTCAAATTGACAAATGTGTTGCTAGACAAGATAGTGTCATAATTTAGAATTTGACCTAATCTAACCCTAACTTTCAAATCGGCAAGTGCATTGCCAAATAGATACACGTCGCCATTTAAAATTTGGAACCCTAAATTCAAATCAAGAAAAATGTCACCCCAGACATATGCATCGCTATATCGTTTGGGCATCACTGATTGAAGTTTGGGAATCACTATATAGCAACACCCCCAAATTCTAAATTTTAACACCTAATAAATGCATCAAAATTTCAAATTTCAAATCAAGTTTTGAATCACATACTGGTGGTCCTGCGCCTGGAAGCCACTAGAACTCATGAACTCAATCAGACATGTGTCGGGGAAGCTCACGACACGCCATTTCGTCGAAAGGTCAGAGCTCAATTTGCAAGAATTTCTAAAGGGTGAATACACAAATGAAATGAAAATGACCCCTTTTGATCTATTTAAGCTTGAAAATTAAGGTTTTTTGCCCTAATTTAACCTTTTTAATGGGGTTTATCATCATTTTCACCAATTTTTCCAATTTGGACCAAATTTGGTATCGTTTTTTGCATTTTTGGCATTATTCTTGCATCCCATAACCTTTATGGACCCTTGGGGCAGCTTTTCAACCTTTATCAAGAAATCAACCCAAAATTCAAAATTTTTGCCTAATTTCTTGAGGGGGCAAGGAGTCAATTTTATCCTTCCACTTGGGCATCTAAAAAAAAAAAAATTGATTCAAGCAACATTTTTTATTTCAAAAGGCATTATTCTTTGAACCGAAGTAGCAAGTACCTTGCTTCAAAGAGGGGAAAAATGTAGACACTGGAAAAAATTCCTAATCGATGTCATACACTTGAATCGGATTTATTAACATCATTTCCTCTTTATCTATCCTCTTTTTGCTTAATTAATTCAATTATCCTAGCTAATTAATTAATTTCATCCTTTTCATCTAATTGGCCTAATTAATTAAATTGGGTTAATTCATCTCTTTTTGCACTAACACTTCATCCCATTAAATTAAATACATTAAAATATTTAATTTAATCTTCTAAGTCATCTTATTTAATTAAATAACCCTATCTTATTTAATTAAATATCATTTCACCCCTCCCCTATTTATTAAATAATCTAATTTGATAAATATCTCTTAATTCTTCTAATCCCCTAATTGCATAAATTAAACCTTGTTTAATTAGCAATTAAACTAATTATTCCTCTAATCAAAGGGAATATTCCCATGGAATATTCTTTATCCTTTTTGCACAATTAAAACTTTGTTTTAATTTGTAAAATCATCTTTTTCCTCATCCTAATGGAATATTCTAAGGAATATTCCCTCTCCTCCAATCAACTCACTTAGCTTCAAAAGCAAGTTAACCCTATTACCTTTCTAGCAAGTTATCGTTGACCTATGTGAGCAGGTCAAAAGTGTGTTTGTTTGAGGTAATTGTGAGCCTTTGATTAATCTTCATCTTGCATTCTCATATGTTGATGAGAATCCATGATCCATGCCTCTCATCTATTTCATCTTCAATCGTTGATTAAGCTTTTTGATCTCAACCATTCATTCCTTATTTTCTCTCCTATAAATAGATCACTATTTGGAGACAAATGGATCCATCTTTTATTGCAAACTTATGCTATTGAATTTTCTCACATCCATACTCTCAATTTTCACACATTTAGCTTATTTTTAGTTCATTTTAGTTGCATAAATAGCTTCAAGCTTCCATTAATGACCTCCATGCATCCATCTTAGTTTGTAAATAAATTAGGGTTTTCATCTTTTAGCATCATTTTAGCTGAAATTAACTTATCTATTAGTTTAGCAATTGCTTAATTAGATCATTTATAGCATAAAATCATGGTAACTTAGCTTGCATCATGTTCATTTTAGCTTAATTTAGGTTTTTCATACACCAAACACCATGGTTTCATTGATTCTCTTCCATATAATCAATTAAGACAAGCTCACCATCATGGGATTGGGAAAGGGTTGTTGATCCACATCAACGCGACACCATTCCACAACAAGAGAAATTTCATTGGATTAGAGTAGATGTTTTCTTTAAAGCTTTCATAAGATTAGCATGTTAGGTTTTTTGATAAAATTTTTACTTTCAATTTTGATTGACTAATCTTGTTGAGATTCAAGTATTGGTTGCTTCATTATGCTTCGATTCTTCATGGATCAAGCATAATTCAACCTTTAATTGGTATCCTCGCATCGATAGGTAGGTCTTTAGGTTAGGTTTTTAGTCGAAACTCCTCAAAAATCCCTAAAGATTCAAATATCAGAAAAGCCAAAAACATTTGTAAAAATCTCGAAAATCCAAAACATCCAAATATTTAGAAAATCCTAAAAATTTAAAATATCAGAAAACACAAAAACATTTGTAAAACTCAAAATCCAAAAACATTAGAAAATATTCAAAAAGACCTAAACAACCTCAAATAATCGAAAACCATAAACATTCATAAACTTTCAAAAGACCTAAATAGCCTCAAAACATTTTCAAAATACCAAAAACATTCAAATATTCCAAAAACCCATCTATCCCATCTCGCTTTCACCCGTAATAAACCTCCACCCATAATAAATAGATCATCACCTTCAACCTTTGGCAAAACAAATGGAAACAAGTATAGCAAGTCATAAAGTAGGAACCTAATTGTCAAAATATAAAGTCTAAATCATAGTTAAATGCATCAGTAAAGTTTGTACCAATGGCTTATCATAAATCTCATCATTATCCTAACATCAAATAACCATCTGATCAACATGTCCTAGGATGTATCCTTCCTACGATGAAAATCAGTATCAAACATCACCTTATCTAAATTAAAGTGGCAAGAGATATAGATAACAATGACTATTTGTCTTTGATCTTTTCTTATGATTTATCTTAATGACCCATTCTGAGGACCTCTCGATGATGTCTATCAAAACAATTTAGAGGGAAAGGAATGGGGCATTGATCATTATCTTTCATTTGTTGTGCTTGTGGATACTCTTGTAAAATAATCTTGGTGCATACTTCCTTAGTTGTGTGTAGAAAGGATGTTTGGAGTACATTGTTGACTATTGTGTATGCTTTGGTCTGATATATTCTAAGCTTCTAACTTACGTTCCAACGAGGTTTTTCGTATGTCAAGATGTGAACAAGAACTATCCTATATGTTTGTCAAGTTAAATTCCATTACACTAGATACAATGTCGTCCTGGTTATCAATACCTTGATGCATCGTTTCTATACATGTTATATCAAACAATAAGGAATGACGAAAAATCCCGATCCCAAGGTTTGAGAAAGTCCTCATCATGCATTCATCCTCATTATGCATTTCTCATCACCATCTCTAATAGTCTCGATGGATCAAGAACTTGCTGGATTTTTTTATCATTCTTCTAAATCAATGGTCAAAATTCATTCATTTTCATTCTTCTACTTCTATCCATCTTATTCTTCTTATTCTTCTATCTTTACTAAAAATTTTGTCCAAGTATCGAATATGTGTGATCTATCAAAATATACATGAGGCTACCCATGGCCAATGACTATCTATACATCATGAAATCGATCTTCATCAATATCTGAGATAGCACACCATCAATCCCTCTTCCGATGTGGCACAGTGGGGCATCTATATCATCTTCAACTCAACAATCTAAAAATTTGTAGCTCTTTGATTCAAAAGCAACCTGAAATCTCAAGCATCTCAAGTATAAGTATGATTTTCACCTATCGTGAGCCTGATCAGAACACTTTATTCTCTGATCGATCTCTCAAGGGGGAAACCAACCATATTTCAATCATATCGATATCAAATCATCTAATGTACTTTGTTCCTAGCCTTACTAGAAAATCTTGATCAATCTATCAAATCAACCATCATTAGGATATATCTTTCCCTATCAATTGTTTTGTTCATATCTTGACAACACTATCTGTTCATTGTTGTGAATCCTCAACTGTGTTATCAATCAATCAATCAGATCAATCAACTTTAGCTTGGCTATCAACATCTCAAAGAGATCATCGATATTTGTTTCTGCATTTTCATCAACAATGAAATCAACATCAGTCTTTGAATCAATGCAACGAGTGCATTGCTTCAAAGAGGGGAAAAATGTAGACGCCTAAAAATGTCTCGATGGATCACATTGGCTAACTAGCATCATTTCCTCCTCAATCCCATCCTCTTTTCGCTTAATTAATTAAATTAGCCTAACTATTTAATTAATTGCATCATTTTCATCTATTAACCTAGTTCATTTAATTAGGTTAATTTCACCCCCTTTCACGCTAACATTTCATCCCATTTTAAATAAAATAAATCAAACTATTTATTTTAATTCCCTAAGTCTTCTTAATTAAATAACCTTGAGGTATTTAATTAAATGTCATTTCACCTTTTCCCCGTTCATTAAATCATTTAATTTAATGAATATCCCTAATTGTATGATTAAACCTTGTTTAATTAGCAATTATCTAATTAATCCAATTCCTTCCACTTGCAAAGGAATATTCCAAAAGAATATTCCTCCATTGCACAATTAAATTTAGTTTTAATTAACTAAATAACCTTTTTCCTCACCCATATGAATATTTCAAAGAATATTCTTTTTCTTCCATCATTTGAAAAAGGGATATTTTCACTTGGCTTCTTATGCAAGTTTTAACTTGTGACTTCTTGAGCAGGTTACCTTGTGACCTGTGTGTGCAAGTCAAAAGTGTGCTTGTTTAGAAGGAATGTGACCCCTTGATTAAATCTCATCTTGCATTCTCATCCATTGATGAGAATCCATGATCCATGCCTTCCATTTCCTCCATCCTTGACTGTTGATTAATCTTTTGAATCTCAACCCTCCATTTCTCATTTGCTCTCCTATAAATAGGTCACTATTTGGAGACAAATAGATCCATCTTCCAATTGCAAACTTATGTTGTTGAATTCACTTGCATTCACACTCTTATCTTAGTTCATTTTAGTTGCATATTAGCTTGAGCTTCCATTAATGGCTTCCATGCATCCATCTTAGCTTGTTTATAAATTAGGGTTTGAATCTTTTAGCTTAGATTAGCTTAGCTTTGGCATAGCTAGATCAGTTTTAGCATAAAATCATGTTAGATTAGCTTGCATCATTCTCACTTAGACTAAAATTATGTTTTCATTCACTTCTCACAATGGTTTCACTAGTTTTCCTTAATTAAACTGGTTGAAACAAAGCTCATTTACCCACGAGATTGGGAAAGGGTCATCGTTTCACATCAAAATGACACCAATCCCCCAATAGAATAAGTTTCAGTGGATTAGAGTAGGTATTTCAAAATATTTTTTAGTTTAACATGTTAAGTTTTAATGGCTTCCACTTCGATTTACATTGAATGATTTTAGTGGGACTGAGGCTTAGTGGCTAAATGACATTTTGATTCCTCATGGATCAAGTGTGGTTAATCCATACTAATAATCCTCAGTCCACAGGGCCAATTAAGGAAAATTAACCTAAATCAATTAATAAAGCCCTAGGTTAGTGTGAAAGTGTAAAGGTACACCTTACAACACCAAAAACAAGGCACAATTAATTCCATTTCATTTAAAAGAGCCCTAAACTTAATGTGAATATGAAAAACATATTACAACACTAAATCAAGGCATCATTAATCTCATTCATTATTGATTATTTCCAAATTAAGTGTGAAAAAGGGATAATTTTTCCTACACTACGTAACCACCACAAAATACTTCAATAAGTGTGTAGAATCCATTCCCCTCACTTATGTGACCAATGAGAACATTTCAAAATTCATCCTGATTCATATCATCTATTAGTATGGTATTTTCGGTTCTATTATTACCATTAATGACCACTCCTTTAAGAAACATGAAGTACAAGACCTCTATAAGAAATTTCATAGCCAACATAAATTTTCTACTCCTTAATATCCTTAAGGAAACAATCAAGCTAAGGAATCAAATAAGAAACTTACAAGGATTCTCAAGAAAAAAATTAATAGCATTGGTCTTGGCTAATACTAACAACAACACCTACCCTTTGGGCATATTATATAGTAGTATTCATACACCCACAAGATCTAGTTCATCTTCAATAGTCTTTGGTACTAAAACCATTTTTCCAATTGAGGTCAAACTTTCCTCCTTGTACATATTATTGTTGCATCTCATTGATGAGGAAGACTATCAAACTACAACTTGCATGAATTGGAACTCTTGGATGTACATTAGCTCACAACTATATATCAACTAAATTTCTACCAAAACTCTCTAATGCAAAGAAAAAAAATCTCTTTAACAAAGAATTTGAAATTTGTGACCTAGTCTTTAAGAAAAATTAGTATTAAACCAATAAATACAAAGAAAATAAAAGTAATTTTGAGCCCAATTGGCTAGGACCTTACATCATTACAATAAAATATGTCTTAGGTTCCTACAAGTTATCTACCCCACATGACCAAGAGCTAGATAAAACCATTAACTCCAATAATATTAAGTTTTTGCATGCTTGAGGTATAACCTTTATCCATCAGAATATACCCAAAAAAATAAAATACAAAAATAAAATAAAATTCAAAATAATAGTTAAGAAATCACCCTTTGGTGAAAACCATTTTTTTGGCACCTAGTGTTATTCATCATGATGAAAAACTATTCAAAGGTGTAAACTTTAACAACCATTTTTTATAAATTATTGAAAAATAGTGATGATAAAAAATCATCTTTTGGTAAAAAATATTTATATAGTGCCTTAATGAAGCACCATGATAAAAAAGTGTTCATAGGTGTCATCTATAATATTTCATAGCTATATCTTATATATAATTACTCTACACAGTTAGAAACATCAAGTTTATCGATCCATCTACTTACCATATATTTACCCATGTACCCTTGTGTAGCATACAAGACCATACCTTGATTAGTGTTTTAAAAAATCTCTAAAATAACACTTACCTCTGCTAATGCTATTAGCTATAAATTTTGACACCAATTTTATTTGGTCCTTTAATTTTTAATATTTGATAAATCCTCTTTTTTTATAATAATCTTTAACATGTCACACTCTTGGCATTATACCAAATAAAAATGCTTGAACATTGGTCCCACTATATTACTCTAGTTTGGACAGCCCAACCATCACTATCAATATCATGGAAAATTGAGGAAAAGAGACACCTTGATTGTTTTTATTTGATCATTCTTGGTTTGGTTCCCATGATATACTTCCACAAGGACATCATAGTTCCTTATACTATGATTCTCTTGAGGTTATGCTCACTAGCCCGAATTTGGGTCTCGTCAGGCATTTGGGTCTTGTATTTTATCTTCTATTTATCATTGTGTTGATGTTTTGCATCTTTTCTTTATTGTTTTGAGTTAGTCCTTTATGCATATATTTCATCATCGTGATCCCTTATATCATACTCTATAATGCCTATGCATAATAAAATTATTACTCAAACACATAAGAATCTCCTTGTAGATTCTCATCATATACCTAAGATTGAATACTTCAAGAAGATATCATAATCATCCACATCCACCTTTACCATCCAAGGGTCCAATCTATCCATAATAAACTACTTACTATCCTATCCTAAATTCCATCCCACCCCATTCTTGACATGTCTCTTATATCTACCATCTTAAGTTTTTTCATCATCCTTACTATTGTCCTTCTAGTCTCCATCTCTATATCATCCTACTTCCCTTAATCTTCCTCCAACCTTCATAATATATTTCCCCATCCTGCTCAATCATTTATTTGATCATTCTTATCATATCTATTAACCTCCATTTATCCCACTCGTATTTCTACTATTGTTTCATTTATTTCAAGAGCTTGTCCATGCTCTTCAAGCTTAGATGCCCTCTTGAGGGGGTATCATCATCTTATCATTTTATTCAATCCTAAAAGTTAAATTTGACATTTTGAATCCAAAATCTATCCAAACATCTAATACCATTTGAATAAAATCATCTAATCAATGAATCAATCACATCGATTTGATCAATCCAACCAATTAATCCTTTACCTTTGATGCTTAGGGAAATATCTCTCATCAATTTTTGACACATGGTATGTCCATATCTACTTTTTGAAATGAAATTACTTCCTCTAACTGCAATACCATTATAAAGAGGGGAAAAATATAGACACTAAAATAGTGTATACACTAATTTGTGTCATAACATATCATGTTAACATTTAATACACTTACCACCTCTTAATCCATTAAAATAATTAATATTATCTTAATTCCATTAATTTGCCACATTTAAATTTATTAAATAATATTCATTATTTAGTCAATTTAATTTAAATTTAGATATAAATTATCCATGATTAAATTAATTTAAATCTTAAATTACACCTCATAGGTTAGCTATCCAATCAAAATAGTTATAGCTAGATAATCAATTTAGTTAACTCATTGATCAAATCCATTGACAATAGAACCAATTTGGCTAACACAAGATCAAAAATTAATTAATAAATTAAATATTATAGCCTCAAAAATCAAATGTGTTAACTACCTAGTCAGCTCCATCCAATTAGCAAATTGATTTTCGTGTCTCCCCATTACACACACCATTTATGGAACCAACTTATGATGCAAGATTAAATCTCCATCATTCAATTTATTCTTAAAGATTCTATAAGTTGGAGCCTAGTCCTATATTTTCATCATCTTGAATCAAGAAAGTAGATCCTACAACAATAAGCAACAAATATCATAAATCATTTGAGCACATCCAATTCATCCACAATGATGAATTGCACAAGTTTTGTATTTATGATTTTATTCACTTTGTTTTGATGCAAATTATTGTTGAGATCAATTGAAAGGTGATAATTGTGTTAGATTGATTTCAAGTCTCATACTTCGGTTGAGAAAGCTATAAGAATTTACCCCATTTTTAGTTTCTAGAATGCTCAAACATTTTAAATTCACTACCTACCACCAATCAACTATGAATAGTGCTTTGTTTGAAGTGTCACGAGTATAAGATAAGAAACCCTCTATTGTGTGGCCTTGAAAGATGAGAGAGGCATAGATAAAACAATTTGAAGTAAATCACTAGTAGAAGAACTAAGATATTAAGAAGCATGGGCAAGGATAAAATAATTTGAAGTATCATTGGTAGAAGAACTAAGATATTAGGAAGCATGGGCAAGGATTAGCAAACGACTAGCTACATTTTAAGATACTATATGGCACTTCATGAAGAAGATGGGATGGTGAACTCTTTATTGTCAAGGATATCATAAAAGTAGTTTACTAATGGGAGTAATTGAGAATCTATAGGAGAGGAGGTGTGGGTGTGACCAATAGTAGAGCAAGAATGTGGATGAAATGGAAGGGTGATAGGATACATTCAAAAGATAAATGATAAAGGTCAAATGACCAAATGAAGGGGATAAAAGCCTTCTTTACTTGGGAAGATGTCAACCATCATCCTTATGAGAGGGATATAGTCCAAATAGAAGGTTCATTTAGGAGAAGGATAAGATGGGAAGTGGGAGCTTGAAAAGAAGGTGGATGTTTAGCCTAAATAGTCTTACTTGAGTAGGTTGAATAAAAGGAGTATTACCATTATCTATAGAGGAAAAAAGTTATGACTTTGAAGCATGAGAAGATGGAAGAGAATGACAAAGGTTTCAAACAATATAATAATAAATGTAATGTACCTTACAAACTTGTTAAGATACTTAATTAGCCAAGTCACTCCAAAATCAAAGCCTAAAACCACCTCTATACATTCTTATTTGTTAAAATGATTGAATGGCATTATTAGCAATGCGACCATATCCATGTCTATTGCTCGTTTGGGATGATTCATTTTTCTAGGCCATATCACTCCAAAAAAAATAAAAGATGCGAGTGAACAGAAAATAATGACGGTAATAAATAGCAAAGGAATACTTTGCAAAGAAAACAATCTTCTAATTGGATATAAATTAAAAAATAGTACCTTCCATTTTTATTTTAATTGTTGAAGAGTTAAAAAAATGGTGCGAAATTGTGCGAGAGATCTGGGGTGCGGGAGTGCGAGGAGTCAGCCGGCTGGTGGCAAAGGCTGGAGACACCAGGAACCACGGAAGCCAGATGGCTTTGGTTATCAAGGAGGCGAGGGGAGAGCTAGGCAGCGCAGTCCGGGATTTCACAATAATCTCCAAAGACAAAACAGGAGAGATCCAAACTAGAATGGGTGGTTTGGGAATCGGTCTGCAGGAAGTCACTCCTCGCAAACCGCAAATGGAGGCAATCAAAAATAGGTGCCATGGAGGCCCAATCATTCTTTGGGCAGGCAAGAATCAAAGAAGGCCACTGGAAGGGCTGCCAAGGCATGGGTCCCGAAGGCTTCCGTGCAATTGGGGAAAAATTTTGTCCCTCTTGATCGCAGAAGCAAGATACTGTCAATTCCCAACAGTTATCTACAACCTCGGTGGGATTATCTAGAGAATTATGGCCTAATAGTCAAATGGACGGGCAAGGAGGCGTTGGACAAGGAGATCTCTGAATGGTTGGTCAATCATTTCAAAGGTCAGGTTAGAGCTAAAACCCTAGGTGAAAATTTCATCTTGGTAGAATGCATAGATTCAGAGACAAAGGAGCGGATTCTAAATGGCGAACCTTTATTTTTCAAGGGCTTTTGTTTTTACAAAATAAACTGGGAGCCAAATTTCAACCCATGCCAGCATAAACTGAAAAAATATCTGCATTGGATAACTTTGGAGAATCTTCCCGCAGAATATTGGAGCGAAGAAACACTAGAAAAAATTGGGGGAACCCTAGGCACATTCATTGGCATTGAAGAAGGATTCATGAAGGGGCATTCAGACACAGCGAAAATCTTGGTTGAGATCAACACTGAGTTTCGATTCTTGGATAATTTGGAGTTGCTCTCTGGCAAAGGACAATGGTTCCAGAGGATAAAGGTTGACCCAGTTGGGGGTTGTTGTGTTTTGAGTAAGGGTTACATCACGGGCTGCTCGAAGGGCAAAGGGAAAGCACAAGACTTAGTCATGGATGTGGGTTGGTTTGGAAAAATCTATCCTCGGACACCAATCCCAGCAAAATCAGCAGAAAAGGAAGCGGCTAAGGTTTAGATTATTCCTAGGGCTCCTTCTTGTGAAGTTTCCTCAAAAACCATAAGTTGAAGGAAGGGGAAGTATCAACTTTAGCATCAAGAGAACATAGTCTGGAAGAGTTGAAAGCGCTAAGAAATGACACCGCATCTTTGGAAAGGGAGATTTGGGATAACATTAGAGCTATTACCGATTTGGGGGGAGGAGTACAAAACCTGGTGGAAACGAAGGGTCAGGATCTCGATGGGTTGTCAATTTCCCAAGGGACAACAGAGGGAGTGGTTATAAGCAAAGGTCTTGTTGTCGTTGATCTGGCCCCTAGGAAGGATATAAATGAATGCTTTCTACAAATCACCATGAATGATGAAGGGATTGGTCAATTGGCAGACTATCCTTTGAATAATGAGGGATTGGATACTGAGGATGTTCACTTGGGGTCAGATCTTCTACTCGAGCAACAATTGATGCTGGTAGTAGCTTCGGATTCTGAGGACGTTATGGTGGAATTTTCACCCAAAGGATGCTTGGGGGTGTCTCAACAGCCATCAACCATGCCCAAACCGAATTGTGGGAAAGGCAAAACCAGAGGAAGAAAATCAATTCAAGAGCTAATCTCGATGGCTGGAGATGCGGAAGGCCAACAAAAGTTGACAACGCTATTAAAATCGGGGCAGAGCACCCCTCCCCCTGGTTCTCCATGAAGTTATTATCATGGAATGTTAGGGGCCTCAATGCCCCTAACAAATAGTGCCTAGTCAAATGGAGGATGGTGTTGACCATCGCTGAGATAGTGCTTCTTCAGGAAACAAAATTGAGTAATGAGGTCTTGGCAGCTTGGAAGAGAAGATTGGTTGGGTGGGATGGTGTGGGGGTGCAAGCAAGTGGGGCTTCAGGAGGCTTAGCTATACTTTGGAACCCAAGCAAGGTCTAGGTGGAGAACATTTTGGATCACCCCTGCTGGCAGAGTTGCAAGATTCGAAGTATTCAATCCAAACTTACCTTTGGACTCATCAATGTTTATGCCCCCAATTCATGTATCAGGAAAAGAGGTTTGTGGCAGGAGATAGAGAATTTTCTCACGGATAAGGTTGGAGAAAACTTTCTTTTGGCTGGTGACTTCAATTCTATGCTGGAAGATGTGGACAAACTTGGTGGCATTCCAAGAGGGAATCAATCCCAGAAAGACTTTGAGGAGTGGGTCTCAAGGAATCAAATGATGAACATTTGCTTCAAAAATGGAGTCTTCACATGGACCAACAAGCGTGCGGGTCCAGGGATGATAGCAGAAAAGTTGGACAGATTCCTCTTTTGGGGTGGCTTGGATAGTTTCCAGTTCACATTCGAGGCCTCAATCTCTCCTAGTGCGGGCTCTAACCACCTCCCAATTCAGTTGGAAATTTTGGAGGATAGAAGTCCAACTAGATCCCCCTTCAAATTTGAGATGTGGTTGAGAGACCCTGCCTTTCATAAACTGGTTTCTGAATGGTGGGAAGGAATACAAGTTTCGGGCTCGAAGATGTTTTGCTTGGTGACCAAATTGAAGTGGTTGAAAAAGAAAATCAAGGATTGGAATTGGAACTGCTTCAAAAACATTTTTGATTCAAAAGAAAACATTGAGTTCGAGCTTGCTGCTGTGGAGGAAGAAATTATGCTGAACGGTTTAAATCCTCAAAACTACCACAAAGAAAAAGATCTTTTAGGAAAATATGAGGACATCCTTGCCAAAGAAGAGATATTTTGGAGGCAGAAATCGAGGGAAGTTTGGCTTAAAGCGGGTGATAGAAATACCAAGTTTTTTCACAATAGCACAAGGCAAAGGCGTGGGGTAAATAGATTAACCTGCCTCAGGAGCTCGGATGGATCTTCAGTGGATGATCCACGGAGTATTGTAGATGAAGTGGTAAGATATTTCAATCAGCTTTTAAACAATGTAGAAGGCTCTAATCTGCAACAACAACAAGACCTTGTGCAGTTCATCCCGCAGGTGGTCTCCAAGGAACAGAATAAAATGCTAAATCATAAATTCACAAGCGAGGAAATCAAGGCTGCTCTCTGGCAGCTCCATCCTGATAAAGCTCCTGGCCCGGATGGACTTCCTGCTGGTTTCTTTCAGGAATTTTGGGGGTTACTTGGAGAAGATTTAGCTGATGCCATTGAGGCCTCTTGGAATTCGGGTAGTTTGCTCAGAGAGGTGAACAATACTTTCATAGCTTTGATTCCTAAGGAGGTCATAAATTCACTAGATGACTATAGGCCGATCTCCTTGTGCAATACAATATACAAAGTATTGTCCAAAGCTATGGAAAACAGATTAAAACACATTCTCTCCTCCATTATTGTAGAAGAACAAACAGGCTTTGTTCCCGATCGCACTATCATGGACGGTATTATCATATTACAAGAAGCAATCCACTCAATTCAACAGAATAAGCAGGCAAGCATGATTATCAAGTTGGACATCAAGAAGGCATACGACACAGTGGATTGGAGGTTTTTGATCAAAGTCCTTGAAGCATTTGGTTTTAACAAGAGGTGGCTAAATTGGGTCTTCAATTGCATCTCTACCCCTAGATTTTCAATTTTGGTCAATGGTTCGCCAGAAGGTTTTTTTGATGTTTCCACAGGCCTCAGGCAAGGAGATCTAATTTCCCCCTTTCTATACATTTTAATGGCTAAGGCCCTTGGAAGAGCTATCTCTTAGGGTTTGAATGCGGGCCAAATTAAGGGCATACAGGTTACAAGTGACATTCCTGCTGTTTCCCATCAGCAATTTGCAGATGATACCTCCTTGCTGGGAGCTGCTAAGAGGAGGGAAGTTATTTTCTTGAACACTATCCTCAAGAAATATGCTGATGCCTCTGGACAGACAGTCAATAATAACAAATTAGAGATCTTTTTCTTCAACACATCCATGCAAAAAGAACAAGAGATTCGAAGGGTGCTTGGTTTCAAAAAAGGTGTGCTCCCCTTCACCTATTTAGGTATTCCTATCTCCAAGGTCCAACGATCGACGGGACTTTGGGACCCGCTCTATCTCAGGGAAAACTCAAAGGTTTGTTCCTGGAAGGTCAGGTGGTTAACATGGGCTGGGAGAATAACACTGATTAAGTCGGTTCTATCAGCACTCCCAATTTATCTAATGTCAGTCCTTTGCATCCCTTGCGGGTGTGCAGCAAAGCTCACCAAAATATTCAGGCAGTTTTTTTTGGCAAGGTTCGGGTGAGAAAAAGAAAATTGCATTAATGTCTTGGGAGAAATTGTGTAGAACCAAGGCTGATGGAGGCTTGGGATTCAAAAATCTGGAAATGCAAAATATGGCCTTAGGGGCCAAATTAGTTTGGCAAATGCACTGTAATTCACAAAGCAAATGGGCTAGGATTCTGCACCAAAAGTATGTCAAAAATGACAATAATGGTGATATTCTCACTGTTGCAAATTCTCCTGCTGGTTCCAGGATTTGGAATTTCATGCTAAAATGCAGGCCTCTCATCTGCAACTACCTCACATTGGACGTTTTGGATGGAGGTGAAGCTTTATTTTGGGAGGACTCTTGGGCTGGCTATCCTAGTTTGGATAGTTTATTTGAGGTCGGGTTGGCTAAATAGCTGCTAAAAAATTTGTGGGGCGAGAAAGTGAAAGATTACATCTGCCCCAATGTGAATGGATCAGTTTTAGATTGGAAGTGGAAGGATTTTTCTTCCCTTGGTTTACCACCATAGGAGGTACTTCTTCTCAAGGATGAGCTGAGTAAAAGATATGTATCCTTGCGTCCAGGCAAGGACAAATTGATTTGGGCAGGCTCTAAGACAGGAAGTTACAATACTAGAGATGGGTATAGAATGCTCTACGAGGAAAGGGATCATGTTGCAGCCTGTCTCCCCCTCCACTTATGCTGGAGCAAGGCCTGTCTACCCAAGGCAAAGACATTTGCATGGGCTGCAATCCAGAACAAGATTTTGACAGCAAAAAGATTTCACAAGTTCGGCTTCCATGGGCCGTCTAGATGTGTCCTTTGCGAAGATGCGGAGGAGACAATCGATCATCTCTTACTGGGATGTCGTTTTAGCCAGGCCTGCTGGCAGTGGCTGTGTGCAAGATTAGGATGGGTTTGTGCCATGCCTCTGGACTTGCTTAGTTGGTTTCGTTCATGGCCATCTTTGATGAAAAACTCAACATTTGGGGATATATGGACCATCAGCCCATCAATTATAGTGTGGGAACTTTGGAAGGAGAGGAATAGGCAGCTATTCCAGGAGAAGAAAATGAGTTGGCCCTCCCTAATCAATAAAATTGAGGCCTGTCTGATTGAGACCTTGAATGCTGAAATGGCTCAGAAAGGAACAAAAGACTTTTTTTTTCGAGTTGGGACGCTCGTCTTCGTGCGGCTTGGCCAACTCTCAAAGTCCCTACTTGGGCTGGTCAGGGGGGAAAGAATTCGGAGCAGACCCGAGCATCTGTGGTGTGGTCCCCTCCTCCTCTAGGTTGGCACAAATTAAATTTCGACGGTGCATCGAAAGGTAACCCAGGGCCGTCGGGGGTGGGTTGCATCATCAGGGATTCGCAGGGTAACATAATTGCCGTTGTTGCTAAGAAACTTCCGGTAGGGACAAACAATGAAGGAGAGTTTTTTGCGGTGACATATGGTCTAAAGATGTGCAAGGAGTTGGGGCTGTCTAGAATAATGATTGAAGGTGATTCTGCTTTGGTAATCAATGCCCTTAGGAAAGAATCCACTCCCAATTGGAAACTCAACGCCCTTTTATCAAAAGCCATGGCAATGTTAAAATTCTTTGAGGGTTGGTCAATACACCACATATACAGAGAAGGAAATGTTGAGGCAGATGCCTTGGCGAATGAAGGTGTAGGGAAAGATTTGAATTGGTACCCATGTGCCAAGTGAGCAGTTTTTCTGTGCCAACATGGCCAGATGGTAATTTGGTGTGTGGGAGGACGGATGTTGGAAAGAACAGCAACTAATTGCCACCTCCCTTGGTTCGAATGATTTCTTACACCTATTTTGGCCAGTTCTCTGTTTTAAACGAGGTTCATCGCCTTCTCTCTTGGTTCGGATGAAATCTAGCAGGGATTTCATGAGGAGGCTGCAGTTTTTATTAAATTTGCTGGTCCTTCGTGAGCTTCAGGCTGCGTATGTTCTGGTGTCTTGATGATGTCGGTGGTGGCATTCTACCAGATGGATATGCCAATGTGGCTGCGCTGCTCCAAAATGTTGACAACCTACTTAGTATAACCGTGTTACATCAAATTGCATGTTGATTGGTTGGCTTTCCTGGTTAAGAGGTTTATTGTAAGTTTGAAATGGGCTCTCTATGCCTGATGTTTGATTGCCCCGTTTCCTGGTGGGCTAAATAATCTGTAATTCTTTGGCTCTAATTTAATCTATGCAGCTAGGCTGCATTTTATGAATCAAAAAAAAAAAAAATAGTACCTTCCAAGCACAAAGAAATAAAGAAATAGATATACTTGACTGTCATCTCATCTACTGAGAAACTTAATTGTACACAGTTGGATGCATCTGCACTAAATTGTAAAGAAAAAATTATAAAAAAGAAAAGTAGATTGGAATGCTCAACCAATTTTAAGGAATGATTAGTTTCAATCCATAATACTAAACAAAACAAAAATCAATAATTCATAATGCAGGCTGAAAAAGGGTATACTATGATTCTCCTGGCAAGCAAAACTTATATGATTTGGTAATACAACAAAAAGTATGACGATGTATTATGCGAATAGGACACATTAATGATATGATGAGCGTTGAATGAGTTGATTTGTGTTTCATACAAGACTTCACTTGTATACTATGCAGAAAAGAAATCTTGACACAGCCCTTCCATACAATTATTGTTTCTCATCATCCATTGTTTGTTACAGCTGCGAAATTAATCTGACCAATTGACAGTTTTTTCATATCATATTGCTATTTACATAGTAAATCCATTATGCCCCCTTAGCATTTCTAAGGAGTGCAAATTTTAAACTAGGTGACATGAAGAGATCGAAATGTAATGATGTGGGTTCATAAACATTCTTATATATATATATATATATATAAATTTAATGTTTATATAGGTATACAAATAAATACAAATCAGTCTAGATAAATAGATATCAGTTGCATATTATTAGTCCCTACCTTTTAGGTGGAGAACTAATGTTTTCAGTGGGCTGATTCTAGCATTAGTGCATTTTGGAAATGCCACCAAGCAATGATATAATCACTTATCCTATGGTTTGTGGCATTTATTTTATTCAAGTGGAATTTTTTGGTGATTTTTGCAAATTTCTGATTGACTCGCATATTTTTTGCTCGTGGTTTTTTTAATTTTACATTTAGAAATTGTTAGTCTAGCGAATTAGAAATGGGGGGAGGGAAAATTTTGCATCAATTTGTACTATTTTTGTTGTGTGGATGTGTCTTCGTTATGGCGTTCCTGTGAGCAGGTGGCGTTGTTGGAAGTAGGGCTTATGGCTTGTTTCTACAATGAAGCTACATGGCAATCAGGGTTAGGTGGCATTCTTCATGGCCAGTACGACCACTATATGCCCTGCTTCATTCATCTCAGGCTCGAACAAAACCTCACTCTAAAGCTTCCACCCCAATGCCAAGAACCATCGACTTGTATTCAGGTGCCTCGGTTTGGACTTGCAGCTAGGGTTTTGAAGCAACTTTCAGTCATCTTCTCTGAGGTAGTGAGTATTTGATGGTTTAAGATGTTCTATGTTTTGTGGCTCAGCTTTTGTTTCCAATCTCCTTCCTTTTCAGGTGCTTGTTCTACATTATTTTCTTGTTGTTGAGGATTGTTTTGCAACTGTTTTATCATATCATCTCTTTTAATGGAAGGAACGAAATAGCCAAACCCATGAGACTAGATTTCTTTGACGCATTTTTCCAAACATTCTACTACCTTATCTATGTTATTGCTCACTATTTTGCTTAGATAGATTTGTTTCAAGCATACATAGCTTGTTCGAAAGCATTTGTTTTATGCTTTTAGCCATGGCAGCAAGGCACTCAACTTTTTGATAAAATGCTTTGGTAGAGATGTATGAAAAATGTGGTAGCATAGACAAAGCAATGAACTATTTGGGAAAATGTCTCAAGTAAATGTTGTGCCGATGATGGAATGTCATGGCAAGCCATAGAGTGCATTTGCACAATTTTTTGTGATACCCAATAATTTCTTTTTTGGTACTAAAGAGCTAAGGACTAGGTTTCTAGGGAAAATAGCTCTTAATTGTTAGAGTAAAGGTTTTAACTTAATTATGTTAATTAAGTTACCTTTATTCCTCTCTTAAGATTTCACTTTAGTTGCATATTGTGACATTTAATAATTATATTAATAATTAAATGTCTACCCATTAGGGTTACTTTTTAAGTTTTGTTTGATCTCCTTTTAAGGATTGATCTTTGTAAATAATTCATTCTATTGTTCTGATAATATATCTCTAATATTATAGAGCTTCAAAACCCTCTCTTGTTTTTTTCTCCATTCTCTTCCTTGTGATAGGTATCTCTTTGCATGCAGGTGTTCTTGGACTCTGAAGTTGTTTTTGACAACTTTTACATGGTATAAAAACAAACCTACTGCAGCTTGTTCTTGTTTTGAAGATTTTGGAGCTACGAGGGTTTGATCAGGCTTTCATAGGTTTTTAGGTTTTTTTTTGTGGATCCAGCTTACTTCATTCTTTGGGTTCATTTTGGGCCCAAACGGACCTCGCCGTTGGATTCACAGTGCCTGAAAACCCCTATTTTCATATAAAACTTGTCCAATTTGGACACAGTTGCACCAAAAGGAAAAATTGGCCCCAAGGCCGTACGGCCCCAGGGCACGGCTTCTGAGGTGAAAATTTTCATAAAAATCAAAAAAAAATTTAAAAAAAGAAAGTTTTTTGATTTAAAAATTGCGCTCACAGTTTTAAAGAGGGCACTACCACCACTTAGCCAAGCGGCCACCAGCTTAGCGGCGGCCACCTCCCAACACCGTCGATTCACCGTCGGCCCGCCACCGGCCCACCGCTGGTTCTCCACCACTCTGCCACCCACTACAGTGCTACCAGAGCACCACTCGTGTGCCACACCACCCGCACGTAGCCCGAGCACCGCTAGAATGAGTGAAGCCACCAGGGAGCCACCAAGGCCCCTCTTTAAGCTTTTTTTTACCGCTTTCGGTAAATCAGGTGTAAAATGGATGTCTGAACTCGGATTTTCGAAAACGAATAGGCGTCGGAAAGCGGGTTTCGAGACCAATCTGATGGTGGAGGTTTGATCTCTTTTTTTTTTTTTGAAGTTGTTTTCTCCTATCAAAGCCAGAACATGCTTTTTGCACTTTCGGGGGCGTAACTTTTGCGTCCAGACTCCGTTTTGTGCAAACGAATAGGCATTAGAAAGGTGGTTCTATGCTCTTTCCAGATATGTAGTTTATTTCATCAAAAAATTCACTAGGTACATAGAGAATTTTCCTAAGCATATTTTTCTTTTTTCTAGCTTTTAGCTGAAAAATCTCTACTGGCGTTTGGTTTCTTGCATTCTGGGGGGAGTTTTTTTTCTTGCTTTCTATCATTTACTTCAGAAAACTAGAAACTCTTCACATTAAACATTCATTAAACCTTTCCAAACATGGCTGAGAACCCTTCTACTGTTGAACTTCTCACACCTCATAACTATCACACTTGGAAGGCATTCATGACACATCTTCTTAGATCAAAGGGGTTGTGCTCCTGTTTAGATATAGTTCAACTAGTTTTGACACGGCCATTTGAGGTTATGCAGCATAGAAATAAGATGGATGAGGCTATGGGTTTGATTTCCTTACATGTTTCAAATAGCTTGTTGTTTCATCTTAATGGGTGTAACAGTCCTCTTGAAATGTGGACCAAGTTTAATGATTTATTTGGTACCATCAATTAGCTCCATGCAACCCAGATTGAGGCAGAGTTGACTTCACTTGTACCTGATTCTTTTCCTACTATTGAGGACTTTCTGATGAAATTCAAACAACAAAGATCTCGTCTACAAGGTTGTGGTAAGAACAAAACCGATGAGGAGTGTATTTACCTGATTCTTTCTAAGCTTCGAGGTCCTTTTCAAATCTTCTCTTCGACATTTTATTCCACCATGGATGCATTGGGAAACTGCTTTACAATGCCTAATTTTGAGGTGTTTTGTGATCGGTTGACACAAGAGCAGGCCAAGATATCACAGTTGGATGCTCTCACAGGATCACAACACCAAGCATTGGTAGCACAGTCATCTCAGGGGAAGCAAAAGAAAAAGCAAAAATAGAAACCAAAGACCACAGAGCATTGGAAGGATTCCAGTTCACAACACACCTCTGATTCACCTTCTCCTGAGGGGGAATCATCAAAGAAAGATAGACCTAAGTGTGCTTATTGTACTAAGCCAGGACATGATGAGTCCAAGTGTTATGAGAAGAAGCTAGATGGATATGCCAAATAGGTTTTAGATTTGACAGCTCTTCTTGAGAGGAAAAACATTCATCACTCTTCTTCATCTACATTAGGTGGGTCTTCTTCTTCACCTTCATTCCAGACAGATGGACAAGCCCCACATTAGGGTCATGCATTATGTGCAACCACCAGTTCACATTCATCTAGATGGCTACTGGATTCAGGTGCTTCACACCATATGGCATCTTCTCAAGATATGTTCTCATCTTTCGAGGTTGCATCCTCACCACACATATTGATGGGTAATAACACTTATATGAGTGTATGTGGGAAAGGTTCTATCGACATTGATGATGGTACATTCAATGATGTACTATGTGTACCATCTTTGTCCACTAA
>VDFB02353493.1:429703337-429815317 GCA_007258455.2 Sequoia sempervirens
CGAATACTTGCTTTGTTAGATATGTATGGAGGATGTTTGGATAGCTTGTTGACTATTGCATTGATTGGTTATACCTTTCCGTGTTTTGGTCCGAGATGTTTGAGACTTCTAAAGTGCATCCTAGCAAGGTTTCCGTATGTTAGGTGTGAACAAGAATACTCCTATCTATTTGTCGAGTCAAAGTCCATCACACTAAGTAAAACGCCATCCTGGTCCTTTATACCTTGATGCATAGTGCTTAGGCGTGTTATCAAACATAAAGTAAGTGACCCTTTGAAAATCCCAATCCTTGATAAGCAAATCATCCATCTATCATCATCATTTCTCATCATCATTTCTCATCGTCATTTCTCATCATCATCTCTCATAATGTTGGCTTGTTGGATCCTCTTATCATCATCTAATTTCTTCATTTTCCACACTAACATCACAACATGAATAGTTAATCATCATCACCAATTCATACATCATGCATCCATTATGCATTCATCTTGCATCCATAAATCATCAGAATTCTGCATATCATCTCACATGCATCATCATCATAATATAGATCTATTAGTCTAAGCATCTCATAACTCATCCATTGCATAATCACAGCATATCACATCATCAATCTCATCCATCTTGCATCATATAATCATTTAAGTTGTTTAAGATAATATAGATTTGTTATTCTAAGCATCTTAAAATCATCTCATTGCATCGTCATCCATAATGCGTCCATTTTGAACCTCTTTATGGCAAAATTAATTTATAAAGTGAATCCTTTTCACTCGATCTCTCGAGGGGGAGCAATGCAGTGTACTTCTTTCCATTGGGGCATCCCGAGAAAAATCAAGAATTTTTTGATTTTTGATAAATTGGCAAGTTATTCTTTGAACCAGCATAGCAATTGCATTGCTTCAAGAGGGCAAAATCAATTATAAAATTAACATTATACATTCAATCAGTTAGATCAAATTAGTGTAGCATTAGGACCATTCATCAATTAATCCAAGTGCATTTTCATCCATTCATTAAATAATCTCATTTCCTAAGGTCATTTATCAAATAAACATTATCATTCAACCTTCATCTTGCATCATCCATTTAATTAAATAAATCGACTTCATTTAAATCAAATCCTAAATCATATTCCATCATTTTCTAATTCAAATAAATCAATTATCAAAGTCTTAAAAGTCAACTCACCTAATCAGCATTAAATCAGCATAATCATCATCTATTTAATCTAACCCTGATTAAATGTTAATCCCATCCCACTTGCATTATCTAGATATCTCCACTTGCACAATAAATCAATTTTATTGATTTATTAAAACCCTCATTTTCCCTCAACATGACAAGTCAAACATGGCATTTATTGCTGTTTTTCTTGTCCCCCTCTCTAAATTTATTGCAAATTTGAATTCAAATTCTCCCTCTCATAGGCACTCTTCCCAAATCTTGCACAACCATTGACCACTCATCATTTGACAAGTTTCATCTTCTCATTAGAGGATCTTTAGTCCCACATTCACCATCTTGGCCAATCTCTCATCAACAAAATCTATAAAATAAGGCCTTCATTCTCATTCATGGGGACACAATTTTATGCAAGGTTACTCTCTTGATTTGAGAACTCATCTTGCTCATCATCTCCATTTGCATTTCATCATCTTGAGCTTTGATCAAGGATTGGGAAAGGGTCACTAGCACATGTGACACCAATCCACTATGGAATAGGTGACTTGTAATTGCTTTCCTAATGCTTTAGTTTTTCTTTTGTCATGTATTGCATTTTAGAAGTCTTTACAAGGTATTTCATAGAGGTATTTTGTTAGATTTGTGAAATACTAACCCCTATATGAGTTTAGTTTTTGCAGATTTTAAGGGATGCCTACACTATCGGGACCAATTACACCCATGTTAGAAAGAAGATCTGCTTCAACATTCCCTTCCCTCAAAATATGATTTATCACCACTTGATCAAATTCTTCTAACCAACCTAAGGAAACTTCTAACTTCTCACTCAACTTCCAAATCCAAATTTGTTTTGTCCTTAGGGCGTTGATGACCAAAGTGGAATCCCCCTCAATGACAAGCTTCCTCACTTTCAATTCTCTTCATAAATTTAAGCCAAGAAGTAAAGATTGAAATTCCATTGTATTATTTTTCCCCTCTAGCAGGCCAACAACAATTGACCCCATAACCTCTCCTTTACTATTCCTTACTATACATCCTGCACTCGTTAGACTAGGATTTCCCTTTGAGGCTCCATCGAAGTTCAATTTTTCCCATCCCAGCTCTGGTGGGAACCAAACCACCTTACTACGCACTTCTGTGGTTGCCGCACCCTAAACCCCACAAACACAGGGGTCTTAATTCCAAACCAATTCTTCAAAATCAAGGAATCCTAGAATGTAAAGTTACGTCCTTTATATTTCATCTCCTCCAACCTTGCATTGAAACATTCCACTATGCTAGCCTCTATTTTGCTCTGTAGCCAAGGGATAGACATTTCCTTTTCCTGAAAAATCCTCCTATTCCTTTCCTTACAAACTTCCCACAAAACAATTGAAGGGCACATTAACCAAAGATCACTAAACAATGAAAGCCTCAAGGGTGATGCCCATGAATTCAAAAAGGCTAGCAAACTATCAGGAAAGGATGATTTCCACTGAAGCTTTGAGCACAACCATTCCCAAATAGCCTGAGAAAAATGACAATTAAGCAACTTAGATGATCTACTGTTTCCTCTGCATTTTTACACAACAGGCATTTGGAGGGGCTGTAGAAACCTAACTTTGCAAATCTGTCTCCCGTCAACACCCTGCCCTGAGCTGCTGCCCAGGTATAAATACCCGTCTTAGGAAGGAAAGCTTTGTTCCAACATAATTGGGTTGGAAGACTTGGCTCAACATCCCCTAAAGATGCAAGGATTACATAGCCAACCTTTGCAAAATAAACCCCATTAGCTGAAGCATTCCATCAAATTTTGTCTTTGTCTTGTCTCCCCCATATACTCCTCTCTTTCAGAATTCTCTCAAAAGCTTCCACATCCTCAATATCCAAACCCAACTACCTAGGAGATTTCCAACAGTAGCAACCATCCTTTAGGATAGTTGGGTCATTGAAATAATCCCTTACTTTGACGCCCCAAAACTATTTAGTTTTTTCTTTAACCTGAGCCAAAGAAGGATCCATAGCAAGGATGGGAAATTCTTCCCATGAGTCTTCCCAAAAAAGAGCCTCTCTTCCATCTTTGACCTCCCAAGTCAGATAATCCAAGATTAGATCTCTAGCATTTTTAGTGAAATTCCAAATGCGTGAGCCATGAGGAAGAGATTTGGCCATCAATTTTTTTTTCCTCATTATCCAAATATTTGGATCTCACAATTTTAACCCACTTTAGCTCCGGATGAGAATGTATAGTCCATGCCAAATTTTCCCCAAGAGCCTTATTTTTTAGGAGCAATTTTTTTTAACCCCATTCCATCTTCTTCCCTTCTTTCGAACACCTTCTACCACTTAATTAATGGGAAATTATTTTGATCTCCACTCCCATTCCAAAAGAAGTCCTTCAAGGATTTATTTAAAGATTTACTCACACCCACTAACAATGGGAGACAAGAAATCAAGTAAATAGGAAGAGCAACAATAATAGACTTCAGTAATGCCAATCTTCTAGTCTAGAACAACCAACGACTCTTCAATGAAGCAAGTTTATCTTTAACCTTTTCTAACAAAGCACTCCAAGTGCCACCATGCTGAATGCCTTTAACCAAAGGGTGACCCAAATACTTACAAGGCAACTGACCTCTCCTAAAACCCAAACATCTCAAGATTTGAACCTCCATTGCACTACTCATATTGAGGAAAAAAGCTTCAGACTTTACTAAATTAAGCTCCTGTCTTGAAGCCAAAGTGTACTTGTCCAAAATACCCTTTAACCTTCGAGCTTCTCTGAGTGAGGCCACCCTAAATGGCATAGTATCATCTACAAATTGTTGATAGGTTATAGAAGGAAGGCTGCTTGCGACTTGGAGACCTTCCACCCGACCATTACGTCTTTCTTTTTCAATCCAACGACCCAAAGTTTCTTCCATGATTATAAACAAGAAAGGGGACAATGGATCTCCCTGTCTTAAACCCTACGAAGCCGTAAAAAAACCTTCAGGTGAACCATTCAATAAGACTGAGTACCACAAGCTTTCCACCCATCCAAAGAGCCAATCCAACCATTCTTTTTGGAACCCGAAGGCCTCCAACACCTTAAACAAGAAATGCCAATTCACTCTGTCATACACCTTCTTTATGTCCAATTTTAATAACATAGCTGGTTTCTTCGTCTTTTGAACTAAATGGATTACTTCTTGAGCTATGATTACCCCATCAAGGATCGATCTCTCGGGCACAAACCCTGTTTGTTCTTCTGAGATGATGGAAGGAAAAAATTTCTTAAGGCGATTAGCCACAACCTTGGCTAAAATCTTATATAGAGTGTTGCAAAGAGAGATAAGGAGAAATTCATCCCAGGATTTTGGTTTCTCTTTCTTTGGAATGAGCACTATGAAGGTGCTATTAACCTCCCTTAGAATCTTCCCCGAGCTTCTTGAATCCTCAATTGCCTCTGTAATTTCTAATCCCACAATATCCCCACATTTCTGAAAAAAGGCCGCTGGGAAGCCATCAGGCCCAGGAGCCTTCTCAGGGTGTAGACTAGAAATTGTTCATTTAATCTCTTCTTCAGAGAATTTAGCATTCAAAGCCTCCATCTATGAGCCAGAAATCAAAGTTGGAATGTTCTCCACAATTTCCCTTTGTGCTTCTAAATTTAAACCCTCCTAATCATTTTGGAGATTGCTAAAATATTCTATTGCTGAATCCTTGATCTCTTGATGATCGTCCAGAAGGCTACCATCTGCTGGCTTAATGCTTGCAATCCTATTTATTTCCCTCTGAACCTTTGTTGAATTGTGAAAAAAATTAGTGTTTCTATCACCCGCCTTGAACCAGATCTCCCTAGATTTTTGTCTCCAAAACAATTCCTCCTTAGATAGGAGATCATTCAATTTTGAAGTCAACACTTTCTCTTGTTCATATCTTTCATTGTCCATCCCTTGGCTTATAACCTCCTTAGCTAAATTTTCCAAATTAGATTTAACCTTGATCCTTTCCTCAAAAATATTTTTGAAACGGTCCTTATTCCATTGCCTTAAATCCTGCTTGACATGTTTAAGCTTGGAGACAATATTAAACATCTTCATCCCACCCGGATTGCAATATGACCACCATTGTTTGATTAGACCCAAAATATTATGATCTTTAAACCACATAATTTCAAACTATTTCCCAAGCTCTATGTAGTATTATATAGGTATATAAGTTTTTGAAAAACAAATTATTTTTTAAAGTTTTAATTTATTTTATTTAAAAAATACTACAATAAAAATAATAATGGGATTTTCTATGTATATAGCATTAAATGGAGGTGTACTTGATTCTATTGATTAGTTTTAGTATAATTAGCATCAAAATTCATATACACAAGTAGCTTCTAGGTTCATTCATTTATCCGATCCTCTTTTTAAGATAGATATTTTTCCTATATGTTTTCTCTTTCTCTTCTTTTGGGGGTACTCTATTTGTACTTTAGCTTTATTTCATATTGTACTTAGGTACCTAATTAATGATTTGTTCTTGTAAGATCAATTTATTTATTACCTTAGTTGTACTTAAGGAAGGGTTTTGTTGTAATATTATATTACACTTATATAATGTCTATTTAGGTAATTAAAATTATTTACTTAGATAAATTAGAAATGAACATAAATATTTAACAAGATCTCTTTGCGTTCTGGCCTTTAACTTTATAGGCTTGATTAACATGATGGAAATTCTATATTTATTTAAGGGATTTTTGTGAGGATGTCATATATATTGATTCACTATTTAAGACTTGGTACAAAATGAAAGACATTTAAAAGAAAAGAGATTATAAAAATTATAATTAAGCAACATATTAAATACTATTTTATCAAATGTTATTATTGTATAGAGAAAAAGGATGAAAATATATAATCTTGCATTTCCCAACTTTGCAGAAGTAAAAATAATCAATTTGCTAGGAGTTGATGTCATCTACTTAAGGTATTTATAAAAAATGAATATGCATCTAAGCCAAAACCCTATGAACATCATGTTTTATAAAATATAATAAAATATATTTTGTATTTAGAGATAATATGTTCAACCAAAATTTCACTTGAATATACATTATAGCATAGAAAGTTAATCACTTTATTTCACACTCATGCATATGTTTCTTATATAACATACATACACCAACCATATACACAAAATTTGAGATTTCAATAAATGTAAAATTAGCACATACTAACATGCTCTATTAAATATTTAAAAAACATACTTAAATTATTAAGTACATCCTATCAATGAGCTACACTTCAAATTCCATAAAAAATGATATTATAGATTAATGCACTTGAACCATTTATGGTATTGTAATGTGTTAGATGGTTCACCAACAATACATCTTAGAGCTATCATTATTGCATGTGGGATTGTATTGAGTTCGTAGGTCCATATTTGGTGAAAGAAATAGATGGTGTTGACAATGGTAAATGGTTATAAGAGATTGCAAGAAAATTAATTCTAATTGTATATTAAAATTTGGATGAGACAAGTTCATGAAGTTCAAAATGTATGAGGCTTTTTATTTTATAAATATATTTTTGATCTATAGACAAGAAAGATGAAAATGAAGTATAGAGTAGGATAAGGGAGAGACTCATGGTAGTTATAGTCCACAACATGCATTTAAATCTATGTATTAGAATTTTGAGTAGACAATGTTAACATGATAAAAAATATAATTTATCCTACTAAAAAATACAAGAAATACTCAAGATAAAGCAATGAGATAGCAAACATTGATGAAAAAAAGTAAAACTCTTGCTAGTACCAATCTTTGTTGCACTAAGGGTAGGTCCTTGGATCAATTGGATAAAGCATCCTGTTGTAGACAAGAGGTCATGAGGTCCAATCTCCCCTCATCCCCATGGTATTAGAGGGTGTGTCACACTAGTGTCATCGATCAAGTGAAAAATGTTTACTAGGTGCATTGTAGTTTATAGAGGGGGCTACTTGATTCCTGTAGTCTAAAAAACAAATCCTTGTTGCATTGAGATATGGTGGTCATGCATAAGGATGATGGATTTGATGGTATGAGAGTTCCTTCACCACCAACATAGCATTACATAAGGTTAAGATTAAAATAACTTAGGATGGAATCCTATTTATAAATTTTTTAATATATGGTTTGATGGCTAGGATCAAAAGTAAATATCAAGGGCTCAAATTGGTTGATATCCATGGAGAGATGAGAGGAGGAAAAGTTTCTTCATTTGGTTGGTGGAAGGGGAGGAGTCTAAGATCAAATGAGAATCTATGGTGGAGGATTCCTTTGGGAGGAGTGGATGGTGAGAATGAAAAGGGTACTTGGGAGTACCTTAGGGTGATGGGAAAGTCTTTTGAACCATGTGACATGGTACCAAGGCCATGCCACATTTACAAAGTGACTATCCTTTGTGCACAAATTTCATGTCTCTGTACATATTTTGGGATTGCACATGATTTGAGGGGTTTGACTAAGGTTAGTGTGTGCAAGTGAGGGATTAGTGGGTTGATTAATTTTAACCTACTAATAAAATGTGGATGAAAAATGAAATTAAATAAATATGTATATTCATTTAATTCTTGAAAAGGGGATATGAGACTTAGGTAAGAAATATTTATATTTATTTATCTAAGGTATACATTAGAAGGATGATTAATTGATTTTAGGCTAGAAACATGATTAGATGAATAGTGATTTTATCAAATAAATAATAAAAATATACTTAATTAATAAAGGGATGAAAATCAAATTATTAATTGAATAAATTGGGATTTATTCAATCAATTATAAAGGGAATGGTTAGATTATTAGGTAATTGATGATGTGTCAATTTTAGGTGTCTACACAATATATAGTGATTGCATATTATTATAAGAAGAAATACTAAAAATACTAAGATATTTTCATTCTTAATTTATATGTTTATGTTTAAAAATTATGAATTTGTATAAATCAATGAGTTCAAGACCTCTATAAATAAAGTTAAAGCATTGTGGACACTAGACAATGTAAAGGATGCAAATGAATGATATCATTCTATGTCTTCTACTAACCTCCTCGCCACCACCTCGTCCTTATCACGACTCAAGCTAGAAACTTAAATACTCAATGCAACATATAAGATGTAAAGAAATGATATTGTTATCTAGTCTATACAATATATATATAATGGCCTTCAAAACATTAAAACATTTAAGAAGGGATTATTTTATAACACTTTTAATTCTTACTTATAGATTGATATTGAATAAGATTTTATATATGAACTTCAAAACATTTAAGAAGGGATTATTTTGTAACACTTAATTCTTACTTATAGATTGATATTGAATAAGATTCTTCATAAACATCATCCAATTAAATAATTCAAAACTAATTTTCATCAATAAAAAAAAAATTAATATAAATAGATATAAAATTACTATTTAAAAATAATAATAAAATAATACATTTTGTTGGATACAAAGAGATTTCATACAAAATTCTCATTCCTTTGCTTGGTGGAGAAACATGGTTTTCGCTTTAAAGGAAACTATCAAAGTGCAAACAAAATGCAAAACGAATTCATGGAACATATTTTTTAATATTAGTTTTATGTTTTGAACCATATTAGGTCTCTAGAACCTCATCGTTGTTACATAAAATGGTGTACTGACAAATAAAGAGCATTAAACATGTAAAATATATAATACACTTCCTAACAGAGAAGAAAATGAATGATAACAAACAATGGTATGGAAGGCTTTAAGGGAGAGGAGCCGATCATGGGTATAAAACCTATCGTGGGTATAGTTTTGGATAGTCTTGGGCCAGTTTTGGACAGCTTGGGGCCCACTTTTGGGCAATAAAAGTGCCAATAAATTTACACTTAATATCCAATTGCAAATCACTTTAATTCAAAAAATACACAAACTGACCAATCATGTAATGCCACATCAGCATACCAAATATTACATGACTTAGTAACCCACTATCGGTCCATGACTTTTTTTTGTGGTTTTTGAAAAATGGTCCAAAAATATTGATAGACATGCCCAATTTTCACAAGAAAAAAATGGGGGGATGCCAGCGTGACGGTCAATAGACGTGGCAAAAAAAAATGTCCGACTCAGACGTTGATGACGTGGACCCCTTGCTCAAAGTTACCCTACCCACCATTGGCTCCTCTCCCTTAGTGGATGTATCAACATTACTTTTTGGTTTTGCTCTCATGCTCATAACTTCTGGTGTTGTCTCTCCTCCACTTTCCCTACTATTGTTCCCCACAAATGGAGTTGGAAATCTGCGTTTTTTGGATTTTCCCAACATCACAATACTATCTCTCAGACCTTTAGACAAATTATTCTTAAATTTATTTGGAGACTTCAGTGCTTGACTTCATTCTCCAACCTTTTTCCCACTTCATATAGAAGTCTTAATGCTTAATGCAGATTTCTCACTCCATCTCACCACTCTTCAGCATACTCTCCAAGTGCTTGACTTCATTCTCCAACCTTTTTCCCACTTCATATAGAAGTCTTAATGCTCAATGCAGATTTCTCACCCCATCTCACCACTCTTCAGCATACTCTCCAAGCTAATCTGGACCTTGAAGTTACACTGGCCAACCTACAATACAAATTAAATGTTTTAATGCCAGTCTGCAGGACACCATCTCAACCAGCATTCATGGTAGCATGATACAGAGGACCATTCTAGAGGTTTATTTTGACAGAGGTTTTATCAGGGGCTTATGAAGAAATTAATGATTAGCCATGGAATGTCTATGCACCTTGACAGCTTTTCAGTCTATCTATTTAGCTTTCTTGTTGCAGACAGGCTCAAAAAGGCTTCAAGTACTCTCCAGCAAATTCAATTGGCTAGGACCAACATAACATTACATAGGGTCAAGATTAAAATAGGTTAGGATGGATCCCATTTATAAAAAAATTACTATAAGGTTTGATGGCTAGGACCAAAAGTAAATATCAAGGGCTCAAATTGGTTGATATCCATGGAGAGATGAGAGGAGGAAAAGTGTCCTCATTTGGTTCGTGGAAGGGGAGGAGTCTAAGATCAAATTCAAGAATCTATGGTGGAGGATTCCTTTGGGAGGAGTGGATGGTGAGAATGAAAAGGGTACTTGGGAGTACCTTACCTGGTGATGGGAAAGTCTTTTGAACCATGTGACATGGTACCAAGATCATGCCACATGTACAAAGTAACTATCCTTTTTGCACAAATTTCATGCCTCTATACATATTTTGGGATTGTGCATGATTTGAGGGGTTTGACTAAGGTTAGTGTGTGCAAGTGAGGGATTAGTGGGTTAATTAATTTTAACCTACTAATAAAATGTGGATGAAAAATGAAATTAAATAAATAGCTATATTCATTTAATTCTTGAAAAGGGGATATGAGACTTAGGAAAGAAATATTTATATTTATTTATTTAAGGTGTACATTAGAAGGATGATTAATTGATTTTAGGCTAGAAAAATGATTAGGTAAATAGTGATTTTATTAAATAAATAATATAAAATATTATTTAATTAATAAGGGGATGAAAATCAAATTATTAATTGAATAAATTGGGATTTACTCAATCAATTATAAAGGAAATGGTTGGATTATTCGGTAATTGATGATGTGTCACTTTTAGGTGTATACACAATATATAGTGATTGCATATTATTATAAGAAAAATACTAAAAATACTTAGATATGGTTAAACACATACATATTGTTTGTATTTATTTTAAAACATTATCCAATAAAATAATTCAAAACTAATTTTCATCAATAAAAAGTTTATTGTAATATGAATAGATATAAAATTACTATTTTTAGAAAAAATAAAATAATACATTTTGTTGGATGCAAAGAGATTTCATACAAAATTCCCATTCCTTTGCTTGGTGGAGAAACATGGTTTTCGCCTTAAAGGAAACTATCAAAGTGCGAACAAAATGCAAAATGAATTCATGGAACATATTTTCCAATATTAGTTTTATTTTTTGAATCATATTAAGTCTCTCGAACCTCATCGTTGTTAGATAAAATGGTGTACTAACAAATAAAGAGCATTAAACATGTAAAATATATAATACACTTCCTAATAGAGAAGAAAATGAATGATAAGAAACAATGGTATGGAAGGCTTTAAGGGAGAGGAGCCAATCATGGGTATAGAACCTATCGTGGGTATAGTTTTAGATAGTCTGGGGCCAGTTTTGGACAGCTTGGGGCCCGCTTTTGGGCAATAAAAGTGCCAATAAATTTACACTTAATATCCAATTGCAAATCACTTTAATTCAAAAAATACACAAATTGACCAATCATGTAATGCGACATCAGCATACCAATATTACATGACTTAGTGACCCACTATCGGTCCATGACTTTTTTTGTGGTTTTTGAAAAATGGTCCAAAAATATTGATAGACGTGCCCAATTTTCACCAGAAAAAAATGGGGAGATGCCAGCTCGACGGTCAAGAGACGTGGCAAAAAAAATGTCCAATTTAGACGCTGATGACGTGGACCCCTCGCTCAAAGTTACCCTACCCACCATCGGCTCTTCTCCCTTAATGGATGTATCAACATTACTTTTTGGTTTTGCTCTCGTGCTCATAACTTCTGGTGTTGTCTCTCCTCCACTTTCCCTGCTATTGTTCCCCACAAATGGAGTTTGAGATCTGCGTTTTTTGGATTTTCCCAACATCACAATATTATCTCTCAGACCTTTAGACAAATTATTCTTAAATTTATTTGGAGACTTCAGTACTTGACTTCATTCTCCAACCTTTTTCCCACTTCATATAGAAGTCTTAATGCTCAATGCAGATTTCTCACTCCATCTCACCACTCTTCAGCATACTCTCCAAGCTAATCTGGACCTTGAAGTTACACTGGCCAACCTACAATGCAAATTAAATGTTTTAATGCCAGTCTGCAGGACACCAGCTCAACCAGCATTCATGGTAGCATGATACAGAGGACCATTCTAGAGGTTTATTTTGACAGAGGTTTTATCAGGGGCTTATGAAGAAATTAATGATTAGCCAAGGAATGTCTATGCACCCTGACAGCTTTTCAGTCTATCTGTTTAGCTTTCTTGTTGCAGACAGGCTCAAAAAGGCTTCAAGTACTCTCCAGCAAATTCAATTGGCTAGTGTACAGTCACGACCTCTGCCAGCATCCTCTTTGCAGATGGGAGTTTTGGATCAGCACGTGGGCATCCAGCTGGCTGTTTCACTTTGTTGATTCCTTCCAGATGCTGTCTATCCCTCTTCATTATATTTAAGTCACTCAATGCTCATCATATAAATTCTTGCATGGTATACACGTCAAGTTTTCCAATGGATGATATAAATTTACGTCACTCAATGCTCATCATAATCAACCAAAAGCAGAGACCATGTGCTGTATTCACATAGTACAATGGGCATCTATTTATTTCTTTCATTTATTCGGTGCTGTAAATAGCTCTACTTCATCACACATGCAACTATAAATGCTTTATTTCTGATAATTATTGCATTGAATCAGAAAAAAACAGCCTGTTTCATCAAATCTTTATAAACCAAACATTCTTACAAATAAGTCTAGAGCTAACTTCATTTATTTTTATGCTATTATTGGGGTAGTTGCATGCAACTGTATACAGCTATGGTTACTGTGAAGTTTCTTAGCAGATCACAAGACAGTTGACATCTCTGTTTTGAATACGTTTGTGCATGGAAAGGTACTGTTTTTTAATTGTATTTAAGTTTCCCGACTGTTTTGTCTTTATAATTATATCCCTTTATGGTCATCAAATCTGTTGCTATTTATTATTTTTCTTTACCATGGATAAACGAATGATCAAGTGCAAGCAATATAAGTGGATATGGTGGAATTTAGTCATGAGTATGCTCGGCCATATTCATGATGATGGGAGCTGAAATATGACTACTTAAATGAGGTGAATGGAGAGGATCTTATGATAGGTATGATAGGTATGAAAGAGGATATGGTAGTTGGGTATGTTTTAATTATTGTGATATTATTTGTTTATTTAATGTCTTAATAGATGTGATAAGTGAATGGAAGATGATGTTAAGAATATCTATTATTTATTTCTTATTATTTCTGTATGAAAGATTTTTGGAAGAAGATTGTGCTGATCAATATTTGTTTTAATGATTCATGTCAGAAGAGAATATGGAAATTTTTTTTTAAAAAAAATCCTAGTTATTTTGTACTTCCAAAGTTTAGCGAACCATTCATAACAAGTAAGAATGTATGGAACCTTACAAGATCATCATTAAATATATCTATTGAAATTAAATTAGTATGTAAGTATTTTAAAGTGACATTTCTCTTGCTTTTAGGTAGATGCATTCAATATAATTATGTTAGTAATATGTTTATATATTAAAGTTGAGATAACATGTTTTTATATTATTTTTGGTTTGTGGTTGGATTCTTATTTATTTTTATTTACTCTCCATTTGTATGTAGGTCACATTATCATCTTCAATATCACTCGAAAAATCACTTAAATCAACTCAGCAAAATTGGGTGGAATGTTGCCGAATTGAAGAATAGCAAGCTGCTGTAGTGTTTTTTGGTGGCTTCGTAAGTTGCTCGCCTCATCCTAATTTTACCTCGAATAACAAATGTGTAATGTTTTTGATGCCAGGCTAAGCCTATCTATTTGGAGTTGATATCTTGTTGCAACTGACGCAATACTTATATTGTTCTGTCATTGTAATCACCAACAGATTTTGTTCTATCTTGTCACTATTTTTTGGCTATCATATCTAAGTTTCCCAGATTGTTTTATATTTATAATTGGGTTATAGGAAAATTCACTGCCAGCAATTTGCCGACGGAAAATTCACCATCAACAATTCACCGCGGGAAAATTCACCGCCACCAGCAATTCATGGCCATGGAAAATTAACAGCCAAAAATTTATACAATTAATTTTTCGTGCCGTGAATTGTCATGACGGTAAATTTTCCCGAAGTGAATTGTTGGCGGAGAATTTTCCGTCGGTGAATTTACCAGATGCCTTATAATTGTGTTCCTTAAGCTCATCCATTTCTTTGCTATTTATTATTATTCTTTAACCTGGATAAATGAATGACCCAGCACAAGCAAAAGACGTGGATATAGTGGCAATTCATTCATGAGCTATGCTGGACTATATTCATAATGATGCCACCTCAAACCCCACTACTTAAGTGAGGTGAATGGACCTCATGACAACTATTTCTTCCTCATTATTTCTGCATGGAGGATTTTTGGGGAAGATTGGTGCTCACTAACATTAGTTTAATGGCTCATGTCAGAAGAGAACATGGAAGGAATTAAGGAAAAGCTCCCAGTATTTTTTAGTTTCAAAGATTAGTGGTTAACCGTTCATAATAACTATGAAACATTACAAGATTATCATTAAATATATTTATTGAAATTAATTTATAAAATACATATTTTAGAGTGATATTTTTTTTAGATAGTTGTGTTTAATATAATTATGTTAGTATTTAAATATTTAAAATGTATGTTTATAATTATAAATATATTAAAGTTGAAGTAAAATATTTTTGTGTTTAATATATTGATAAGAGATAAGTATTTATGTTTAAGTTTGGTATGTAGTTTGATTTTTATTTTCTTTACTTGTATAAAGTCACCATCTTCAATATCACTCATCAATGTTAATTTAGTATGTTAAAAGATTTCATTTAAGAGAGCATAGTCGCTTAAATCAAGTCAGCAAACTCCTTAAAAGTGTTTATAAACACGAGACTAACAAATTTAGTATGTTAAGAAGGTAAAAGCAAATAGACTTGTAAGATGCACGTTCTATTGATTTAATCCATATGACAGTTGAATCTTGTATGACAAATCAAATCCTCAACAATTGAGATCAAACTTGAAGCACTAACTATAACAGTTTTAATGTCTTTTGAGACATGTAATTTTAAGATGGTGGAACAACATCAACATCATTTCTTTATCATCAACCTTTAAACTAAACCCCTCTCTCCACTTATTTTTCAAATGTTTATTAGAATTTCCAATTCTATTATCTAGATTATTTCCTTAGCAATCCCAACATTTTTTTTTAATCTAAATTAACCCCTTATCAATCAAAACTATTTTATCTAAATTAATTATCCATATAATTAATCTAAATAATCTTACAAAAATATTTCACATATAATATTATATATTTTAAAAAATAAAAAATATTTTAAACTAATATTATCTAAAGCTATAAATATATAATAATTCAAATAAAATAATTTCAAAAAAAAATATTAGAGGATAAAAGGTATTCAATATATACCATAGAACATTCAAAATAAAATATCATTAAACATTTATGTTTATTTTTATTTTCTTCAATCATTCAACTTTAATCATTCAACTTTTATGGTAATATAACATAATAAAAAATATTATTTTTCATTTTAATTTCTTATAAGAATATATTTTTATTTTATTTGTGATTTAGTTTCTTATACTAGGTAAGAGTTGTCTAAATTTTAGCATAATTAAGTAATTAGAAAGAAAAATATAATTATTAAAGGTTAGTGATAAAAATAAATAATAATAGAGAATTAAGAATAATCAAAAGGTGATAAAATGATTGTAAAACATCAAATAGATCATAGAAGGGAAGAGAAGAACTAATGTTCTACCATGTTTTTTAGGGCTGTCACTTCTCACTCTTACTTCATTCTTTATAGACAATCGTTCAAGACATTGACATCCATAGGATCTATGTCTTCATTTTTAGCTCAACTTATAGTTCTCTTGTGATAACCTTTGATCACCACCCTTGATGAAGCAACTCTCTTCTTCCCCATATTGTCTTAGAATTGTTGAATTTTATTGATGTAATTGTTACTAGTGGTGATGATTAATTTAATAATCTTATTTAGGTTATTAAGAGAGCCATTACAAATTCCACCTTCTCTATTTTTACATTCATACTTGCTAGTCCCTCCTTTATTTGCTTGACTTCCTATTTCAAATCTTTGAGAAGGGGTTTGTTTTGAGCATGCCAATAGGATCTACCACATGCAATTGTTGGCCAGTCTCCTCCAAGCCTACCTAAGCCCCTTTAGAGTTGATAAACCAATTGAGAATATGCTTATGAATTTAGCTTTCATTTCATAGTGAAAATTTATTTTGAAGGTGGGTATTTTTACACTTTTTCCTAGGTTACATTTATGTCATTTTACTACATAACATAGATTTATGATTAATATTGTCTGTATATATTCATGCATCTTCACTTTAGTTTTATCCATAGTCTTTTTATATGTCAAGTTTCATTATATCTCTATCAAAATTTATAATTTTAATATGTTACACACTAAAATTAGATAATTTATTTAGTTAAATCAAGCTTCAAATGGTGTGGAATAGCTCTCCATAACAAGATTAGGTGAAAATTTATTTATTCGCAAAAAGGTAGATAACATTAAATATAGTGAACTACAAAACTTTACAACAAAATTTGACAGTTTTAGTCAAGGAATTCTCTTAGGGGATTCAACTTTGAAACAATATCTTATCATGCACATGCATATTAGGGTTTTAAAAAATTAAAAATATTATCCAACATGTTATTTTAATATTAGGAGGAAAGACGATAATTTAGTTAATGTGATATAGTAGGTATTGGGTATTGCGAAGTATACACTAAGATGGTGGAATGTTCATAAGTGGCATTCTAGATCCTACACAAATCACTTTGCATAAACTAATAAAAAGAAATATCATTCACTATGTTGGTCTTGTTAGGGTCATGAAGCTATCTTTTTTCTACATCACATAGTCTTGTATTGTGTGATCCTCATAATGGACTAGGGATTCCTTCTTAATCCAACTCTAATGTAGTTAATGAAGGAAACAATAGTCACACTAAGGTCACATAGGTTTAGTACAATCCTATCCAAGCTTCCTAAAGCTAGTTATTAGACACATTTTATTAATACCACAACACTACCTAGAAGAATAAATAGGTAGCTCTCAAACCATTCTATTATAATTTAGATTAATATTTATACTATAAATAAGAAATCTATTAATAGGTGGAATTCACCATTAAAATTGGTGTGGCAAGGGTTTTGGGGTTGAGATGTATAAATTATTTTAAATTAAAACATTATATAAGATGACATATTTGTCATAGCTCATCTATTTTTTTGTGAGGCTTTAGTGTATAGGATAACAATCAAACTACTTTTATGGAACCTAGTGTCATTAGCTTATAGGGTAGAAATAATAAGTGAATTTTAAAATGTAGCAAAAAAGGTACATAGGATACCTAGTAAAAATAGAAAGGTATTTTAGTTATATTAAAGTATGCAAAGGGGGTATTACAAACATAAATTTGTGGGGTAGAAATGAAATTAGGGTTGTTTATTAGTACCATACACATGCGTATGCTATTCCATTGGTTTATTAATTTAATGCTCCATGAGAATTCTACATTGTGATGGTATTGGAGATATTAAATTATTATTATTGCAATCATTTAATTGATGAATTTTTAATGTAACATAATGTTTTATAGTACTTCAATCGCCCTCTACTAATAGCGCACCAAAATGTTGATATTGGTCTTGATAAATATTTTGATGAATGGTGTGGTTTGGTGGTTGTCATGAGGATAATCATCTTGTTGTTCATATGGTCAATTAGGCTTATGATAGTTGGGGTCTTTTTTTGAGCTGTATATGTTTGATTTGGTTAAATTTTCTTTAAGGTTGGCTATGTATTTTGATAGTATGGGTCTATTGGTTCTATAGTTCGATTGTATTTGAATATTCTGGCTGTCTAGAGCCATCATATTAGTTTTTTGTGTCTCAAAAATGTTTGGCTTTAGTGGCTTTTTTGGCTATTCAATAGCCAATCAAGAAAATTTGGATATCTCAAACATTGTAAATCTTTTTATATATATATGGCATTGAATTTTCATTGTCATGGTAGTGAATTTCCCCATGGTGAATTGTTGGCAGTGAATTTTTCGTCGGTGAATTGCTAGCGGTGAATTTGTTGTATGGCGTTGAATATGTTTCTAACTATAAGAAGTAACCAATTCACATGCACACACTTCAGTTGGTGCTCTAAAAGGAATCTAACATTGATTAAATATTATAGGAGAAATTGCATGACTAAAGGGTTTTGTATTTGAATTTATCTATTCCTAAGGTATTGATCAAGGAAAAAAATTCTCATGACTTACTTGTACACTAACTTAACAAAGGAATTTATCAACACTACAAGTCCTTGCAAATATCAAGCTAAAATGAAGAAGTCTTGATAGATCATGGGTACACTAGAGGGAAATACTCTTTAAATCATATAGCTAAAGTTGGTGGGCATATCACAAGTTTTATTTCATATATTTTTACTTAACAATTAGAATCAATAGTGCATAGTCATGGCTAAATAATCTAATTCATAATCAAATTATGAATCTATCAGCTACTCTTTTGAATTTTGAGTCATGTTAGATTTAGATCCATATTAAAATTATATCATTCTCTAGTTATTACGCTAAATATTTTTTTTATTTATATTTATATTTCCTACATTTAGTTATTAAAAATTATCAATATCGAGTTGCCATTTATTTACCTAGGGTGAAATTTAAATATGGGAATGTTATCTCCCATTTATTTTTTTGCCTATTTTGAGGGGAGTGATCTAATACATAAATATATTGATAAATGGCATAATATTGTGCAAATTTGGTTGTATTTCCCTATGTTACCAATCTCCCTCATTTTATATTTTTTATATGCCTAATACTCCCCTTTTCCATGTTCATAAAACCTTATACGTTGACCCTAACCACCTATTTGTCAATCCTATTCACATACTTATTATATACTAACATTTGTGTATATAGTTTGAGGAACAGGGAGAGTGTGAGATATATAATGAGGTAGAGAAATATGGGAAGAGAATTAAAGAGCTAGTTTTGCTTCTTGGAAACATGAGCACATTATAGCATGTTCTTGTTATGGATTGGTAGTGATAGAGAATAGGATTGGTCACTACCAAGCCATAATTCAAGAATCTTATAATCACTTGAGCTATATCTTGTATGAAGCCAAAAATTAGGATAACCAATTTTCGGTCCCCCATCTTTTCACACTTACCCAAAAATTAGGATATCCCACAAGTGGGACACATTATTGTGGCAACACCAATAACTAGTAAAAATAATCACAATTAATCCCATTTATTACATAATCATTTAATAAATTTCTTTCCAAAATTTCACCTTGTTCAAACATCCATTACTAGAATATCACTACCAAATTAAAATTGCATTAAATAGATAAACACCCTAACATGATTGAAATTCATACTCAAAGTCAAATCATAAAATAAAGAAATATTCAAACATAAATCCATCACATAAATAATATAAGAAAATTACAATAATCAACTAGCCAAATCATCACAACAATCTTATGAAAATACTAGTCTAAACATGTAGTACCAATATCTATCCTACATGATCACAAACATGATATAAAATATAATATGAAAATACATGAACTTATCGATATCCAAAATAAGTATTCAAGGTTGGGAAGCATGTAAAAAAGTGGGTGGGGTGTTCATAATTATAATTATAATCTTATATAAATTACTTTACATATGTCAATTAAAGAAAATACCATTCACTATATTGGTTTGTTAGGATCATGAAGCTATCCTTTTTCTACACTACATAGTATTGTATTTTATTTTATTTTATTTTATTTATTGGATAAAGAAGAAAAAAACAAATTACATCAGCGAGAATACATGGCCAAATAGGCCACCATTAGGTCATACACAAGTAGCAAGACAAGCTGCTACAACAACAACAAAAACAACAATTCTAGACCGTCATGACATAAGGTAAAGCATGCTGCTACAACTATAATAATAAACAGCTTTACAGTAGCAAAATGTGTTGTTACAATAGCAAAACTCCAACAAATACAATAAGAATCTCTCTTCGAAGAAGATTTAGAACACCACTGATAACCAAAACTTGAACCATTAGTCAATAGCCATTTAGAAGAAGGTCTAAGCAACTCAATGTCCAAAGGGCAGAATACTCTCCATAGCCTCCAAGAAGCAACCTCCTTAGCAAGATGTCTATTTGTCAACCAACTGTAACTGTGCTTGAACATTGTAGATAGATGTTTTAAGATCATTGTTAGTTTCTAAATAATCGTGGAGCATAGCAACCAAATTTGTAACTTGTAAAGAGAGATTCCAACAAATTATTTGAACTTCAACTTTAAGAGGCTGAGAGATGTTGGAAAAGACAGCAGTGCAACGAAACTTCCAAATGAATTTAAGGATGACCTGCCTGCACAGTTGAGTGAGGATATTATGGTGAGAGGATAGTATTGTATTTTATGAGCCTTATAATATCAAGGGTTCCTACTTAATCCCAAATCATCTAATGTGGTTGAAAAGGGAAACAATAGCAACACCAAGGTTGTCTAGGCTCAATACAATTCTACTCAAGTTTTCCAAAATTAGTTATTTGACACATTTTTGTAATGCCACAACCTTACCTAGAAAAACCAGTAGGTATCTCTAAATAATCCATTTTATTATAAGTTAGATTGATATGTGTACAATAATTAAGACATATATTATTAGGGATAGTTAACTATTCAAATTGTCGTGACAAGTGGTTTGGGGGTTGAGATGTATAAATTATTTTAAATCATTTTTTTAGGATGACATATTTGTCATAACTCATCTAATTTTTGTGTAATATATGGGATGATAAGGAAACTAGTTTTAATGGTAGTGCTCTTGGTTGATAGGGTAAAAATTAAAAAAGGGATATAAAAATTTAACAATGAATGTACATAGATCACCTAATAAAAATAGAAAGGTATTTTAGTTATATTAGTGTATGTAGAGGGGGTATCACAAACATAAATTTGAGATAATAGACGTGAAATTAGGGTTGTTCATTAGTAAAATATAAATTAATGTTTTATGCCATTAGTTTATTAATTGAATACCCCAAGGGAATTCTATAATAGTTTTGTAACTATTTAATTAATGAACTTTTAATGTAAGCTAATATTTTGCAGTAACTATAAATTTATCTTATATAAAGTACATTAAACCACTCTTTCAAAACTAAATGTATACATTGATTTATAATCCTCTTTTATTATTTGTCTTCATCTTTCTAAAATTTTCTATGAAATTTTACATATAATCATTATTATTATTATTTTAAAAAGCAATCAATCTTATATGAATGTACATGTATCATACTATAATGATAATTTTTATACCTATGCTATTTCCCATTAAATAATTTTGTGTCTATTGAATGAAATTTATTGATATAGATGCATATAAAAAAAAAGTGTAATATTGTTCAAACTAGGTTCCCTTACCCTTTATTATTTACCTATCTCATTACATATTTTATATAGATAACATTTATCTCATTTCCTATGTTTACACACCATTATAAATTTCCCTATCCACCTATTTATCACTCCTATGTAAACACTTATTTCAATACACATGCTATCCTCTTACTTTTAGCCCCTTTTATTTATCAAAATAGTTTGTGGTCACAAACTCATCCTACCCAAATTTGTGTCTTTAAACATAAATTTTATTGAGTTTCCACCTTTATCATTCCTACATTGGACCAACTAAATACAATTTTGTGGGATATGTTTCCCAACCCTTACATTTAAAGACATTTAATCATCTAATTATATGAAGTAATCAATTCACATATACATATACTTCAATTAGTGTTATAAAATGAATTTAGTATTGTAGTGTAGAAAAATGTATCCCTCCACATTTTCACACTTGTTTGGTCCCTCCTTGCTAAAACTGGGCTTCTTTATGCCTTATTTGGTCCTATTTTGCATCCACAAGCCTTATTTAATGCATATTTCCAAGGATAATCCTGACACATATCAAATGACCAATCATAATTTAATATTTTTGGGTTGTGTGTCCCATATTTAGTGATTTGGGACTCATATGCCACCTTGGCTGTATGGGTCCCACCTAAGTTTCAGGGCTTGAACTTGAATTTGGCATAGAACTTAACATTTCTTGAAATTTGTGTCGCAAGCCTAGGCTACTGGGACTCATACGCCCCAACTGGCGTATGAGTCTTGCTTAGCTTGGACCTATTTTAAATTCAAATTCTTGACAGAATTTTATTTTCCTAGATTTGATGTTGGGTTGTAGTGTTGTAATTTTGGGAAATTTGGCATAAACAGGTATACATACAAGGTTATTTCACATATTTTCTCTTAGCAATTCAAGTCTTCAAGCATTATAGCAAGTTTATGAGTTCAAGAGCATTCAAGAACATTCAAGAGTTGATTACCAAGCATTTTGGAGCTATATTCAAGATTCAAGCATCAGGTCAAAGTCATTATGCATCATGTTTATTTTTGAGCTAACATTTGCGATGTAGGGTTTCACGATTCAAACAAGCATTCAAGTCAAGATTCATAACATACAATCAAGAGTCAAAATATACATTCATGCTAGCCATTCATACAATATTGTAGCCTTTGTTCCAAGGGTTTGGTGAGTTGCAACATTACATATTGTTCATTCATCATTCCTTCATTCTATTTGATTTCATTTCAAGGTTTGATTACCAAAATGGGGTTTGACCAAGACAAACCCCTATCCACTAACAAAATGGGGTTATGGATTGGTAGTGATAGAGAATAGGATTGGTCACTACCAAGCCATAATTCAAGAATCTTATAATCACTTGAGCTATATCTTGTATGAAGCCAAAAATTAGCATAACCAATTTTTGGTCCCCCATCTTTTCACACTTACCCAAAAAAAGGGATATCCCACAAGTGGGACACATTATTGTGGCAACACCAATAACTAGTAAAAATAATCACAATTAATCCCATTTATTACATAATCATTTAATAAATTTATTTCCAAAATTTTACCTTGTTCAAACATCCATAACTAGAATATCACTACCAAATTAAAATTACATTAAATATATAAACACCCTAACATGATTGAAATTCATACTCAAAGTCAAATCATAAAATAAAGAAATATGCAAACATAAATCCATCACATAAATAATATAAGAAAATCTTAATAATCAACTCTAGAGCCAAATCATCACAACAATCTTATGAAAATCAACTAATCTAACCATGTAACTTACCAATATCTATCCTACATGATCACAACCATGATATAAAATATATTATGAAAATACATGAACTTATCAATATCCAAAATAAGTATTCAAGGTTGGGAAGCGTGTAAAAAAGTGGGTGGGGTGTTCATAATTAGAATTATAATCTTATATAAATTACTTTACATATGTCAATTAAAGAAAATACCATTCACTATATTGGTTTGTTAGGATCATGAAGCTATCTTTTTTCTACACTACATAGTATTGTATTTTATGAGCCTTATAATATCAAGGGTTCCTACTTAATCCCAAATCATCTAATATGGTTGAAAAAGGAAACAATAGCAACACCAAGGTCGTCTAGGCTCAATACTGTAATCCTACTCAAGTTTTCCAAAATTAGTTATTTGACACATTTTTTGTAATGCCACAATCTTACCTAGAAAAACCAGTAGGTATCTCTAAATAATCCATTTTATTATAAGTTAGATTGATATGTGTACAATAATTAAGACATATATTATTAGGGATAGTTAACTATTCAAATTGGTGTGACAAGTGGTTCGGGGGTTGAGATGTATAAATTATTTTAAATCATTTTTTTTGGATGACATATTTGTCATAACTCATCTAATTTTTGTGTGTATCTTTAATATATGGGATGATAAGAAAACTAGTTTTAATGGTAGTGCTCTTGGTTGATAGCGTAAAATTTAAAAAAGGGATATAAAAATTTAATAATGAATGTACATAGATCACCTAATAAAAATAGAAAGGTATTTTAGTTATATTAGTGTATGTAGAGGGGGTATCACAAACATAAATTTGAGATAATAGATGTGAAATTAGGGTTGTTCATTAGTAAAATATAAATTAATGTTTTATGCCATTAGTTTATTAATTGAATACCCCAAGGGAATTCTATAATAGTTTTGTAACTATTTAATTGATGAACTTTTAATGTAAGCTAATATTTTGTGGTAACTATAAATTTATCTTATATAAAGTACATAAACCACTCTTTCAAAACTAAATGTATACATTGATTTATAATCCTCTTTTATTATTTGTCTTCATCTTTCTAAAATTTTCTATGAAATTTTACATATAATCATTATTATTATTATTTTAAAAAGCAATCAATCTTATATGTATGTATGTATCATACTATAATGATAATTTTTTATACCTATGCTATTTTCCATTAAATAATATATGCATATAAAAAAATGGTGTAATATTGTTCAAACTGGGTTCCCTTACCCTTTATTATTTACCTATCTCATTACATATTTTATATAGATAACATTTATCTCATTTCCTATGTTTACACACCATTATAAATTTCCTATCCACCTATTTATCACTCCTATGTAAACACTTATTTCAATACACATGCTATCCTCTTACTTTTAGCCCCTTTTATTTATCAAAATAGTTTGTGGTCACTGTATACCTTGATATCTATCCCACTCTAAATGTGCGAAATGACTAAGAAATGTGAATGACAAAATACCAAGGACACCTCAAGATTAGCCAAAAGAGTGATACAACGAAAATGAACGTGAATAAAATGAAACACAAACAATTTTACCTCCCTTGTTGTTGATATCTCTTTGATTGGCCCTTGCTTGGAATTGATTGTGTGCTCCTTAGATGATTGCTTGAGTGACTAAATGCAAGATTGGATGTGCAATATGATTAGAATGAATAGCTAGATGATGGTAAAATGATTGAGAAAGCAAATTGGTAGCATAAGGTTGCTCAAATCCAAAAGTCTTGAAAATGCCCTTAAGGAGGGGGTATTTATAGGAGAATTTGAATTCTCTAGAGAATTCAACGGTTAAGATTGCTCCAACAAGGCCAAGATGAAAGGCTATGGTGGGTTGAGAACCCACAAGCCCTTACATCTTGACATGTGGAGGGGGAAGTGGACAAGGGATATGAGATGGAGATGAGTTGTCAAGAAGGTACATGAGGTGGAAAAAGGACATGCACCTTGGGGAGTGAAGATTTCCACAAAAAAAGATTTCTTGTCCCCAAGTGGGAGTGAAAGGGACATTTGAGGAATTTGGAATTCCTCAAAAATCTACATGGGAAAAGGAAAGGTGGTTGGGGAAATAAGTGTGAATTAAAAATTCACATTCCTAGGAAAGTCTAAAAGATAAAATATGGGCTCCAAAAAGGTGGGACTTGGTCACATGTGGAGATTGTGACAAGTCCAAGGTTCTAGAAGCCTTGGAAGGATAGAATGTGAATTAAAAATTCACATATAAAAGAGGGGAATCTAGGATAAATAAGAAAGAATTAAAAATTCCTTTGGGGGGGGAAGAGTTGACCAAGGTACTAATTAGGTTTGACTAATCAGTAATTAGAGGATAATTAGGGGTTAATTTAGGATTAAAAGCCAACTTGCAAAAGTTGGAGGATGTGACACATCCTAATCAAGGATTAGGCATGCACACATCCTTAATGAAGAGATTAGGAAATGGATTAGGATTAGATGAAAATGACATGTGAGGAATTAAATAAATGTAATATTTATTTAATTCATTTGATGAAAAAAAGATTTAGGAGGGTAAGGTATTTAATTATTAATAAAATACCTTAGGGGTTTGGCAGAATTAAAGATATTAATTAAATAATAGTAATATTACTTAATTAATTCAGATAAGAGGATGTTTAGACGAAAAGTGATAAATTTTGATAAATTAAGTGTCCAAATTTGGATGTCTACATTTTTCCCCTCTTTGAGATGGTGCTATGAAGTAGCATCATTTCAAAGAATATTAAAATATAGAACCTAAAAGAAGATGGTTAGATTGGAAAAGATGCCCCAGTCATCAAAGGGATGACTAGGAAGAAAGATGATGGGGGTGAAGATGAAGAGTAGGGATGAAGGATGCCCCCTCGAGAGGACATACGGGTTCAAGAGAACACGGGTGGGCTCTCGAAATAGATGATGTGATGCAAGGGGAGATGAGGAAGATGATGCAAGGTGATGGACAAGAGAAGGAGAAGCGATAGGAGATGGATGAAGCACAAATGGATTTGAGGACAAAAGGTGATGTTGCCCCAGTCAAGGTACAAGCTAAAATGGGTTGATGATGGATGGAGTGTTGTCAATGAGGGAATGAAGGATTTTGAAACAACACGAGGATAGGGAAGGATACATCCCACTGAGTGGTATTGATGAGGGAAGGATACATCCCAAAACACCACTAAAGGATAGGGAAGAATACCTCTCGATGATGATGATGAAAGTGTTGTTGATGAGGGAAGGATACATCCCAAAACAACACCATAAGGATAGGGAGGAATATCTCTCGATGATGATGAGGATGAAAGTGTTGTTGATGAGGGAAGGATACATCCCAAAACAACACCAAAGGGATAGGGAATGATACTAACGGATGATGATGAGGATGGGTCAAGGCCGGTAGTGAGACTGGGGACAAGACCAAGGATTTGATTAGGTGATTTGTGCGAGATTGAACAGATGAGGAGAAGAAGGATCTTAAGATTTGGTTCAATATCCAAAGATTTGGACGGTAGATGGACTAAAGTTTAGATTAGGGGTTTGGTTAAGCTCAGATTGGGATAAGATTAAAGCTCAGATGAGGATTGGATTGAAGACCAGAATGATTGAAGGATATGATTGGATTGATTCTACACCGAGTTCTGGGGTTTAAAGGGCGTAAGGTGTTGACAATTAGATTTTTCCCGATTTGGCAATTTTCAAAAATTGTCAAATTTTGCCATTTTTGGAAACCTCATGGATAGACTTTTGGGAGTCCAAATTTTTTCCAAGAAATACCCAATATTGAGATAGGATGATGATGATCACATAAAGCTCAGGGATGTGATAGTTATCCAAAGCAGTAAAATGACTTGGGAGGAGGATATGATAGATAGACGACGATGAGATAAATGGCATTGGGTTGCATGGGGGGAGGCCTATAGCCAGATACCAATGACAAGGGATTGTGAGATGGTATGAGGATAAAGATAAAAGAATGGATAGAGATATAGGGAGGTGGGATGGGAGGGATTGTTTGGATGGATGGGAATATAAGGATTGGGAGATAAAAGGGATGCTAGGATAGATGGATATGAAGATAAGGATGGGGAGATGGGAGGGATGCTATGATAGATGGATAGGGACATAAGGATTGGGAGATGAAAGGGATGCTAGGATAGATGGATGTCTCTAAGGACTATGTCACAAAGGAAGCAAATGCCCCCACTCTAGATATGTCATATATTTGGAGGCATGAGGGATGGAAGACAAGTGGATGGGAAGATAAAGGAAATAATTAGATGAGGATAGGATGGGTGGCTAAGGAATATGATAGAGCGTGGATGAAGGGAATGTATACCAATAGGTGTCCAAAGCATGCATAGATAAGTGCCCCTATTTCAATCAAAATCACAAGAAGGATGGAGGGAATGGGAGATAAATGGGATATGATGGTAGGATGTGGAAGATAGGTGGGATGGGGGGGATTCATGAAGAGGATGGATAACAGGAAGACGGGTGCATAGCTGGAAGCATAGCGGATGGAGGGAATGCATATCAGGAAGTTGCCCCCAAGTGCAGATGGGGATTTACACATGACGCCTGTTTGCCAGGTTTTCATCATGGTACTTATACAAGGCGCTTGTTTGCCAAGTTTTCACCATTGGATGGATTATTTCTCTTTACTATTTTTTTTTGTTTTTATATTGACTTTTTTGGATTTTTTTGGACTTTTTTGGACTTTTTGGATGTCATGCAGAAAGAGATGGGTAAGGATAAGGAAGCGGATAAGTAGATTTAGAAGACATGTGATAAGGATCAAGGTGTTAAGAGCCCATGTTCAAACCGACTATTGGATGTTGGTACAACCTCATTAGGATAAATGGATTATGCAAGAGGATGAATCAGAGGGATTTGAGAGGGGAGATACATGGGATAATGGATGGGATGCTGCAAAGGGTATGGATGGAATGATGGGGTGGATATGTGATGGGGAGATGTGTTCAGGACCAAGATTGCCACATGTGGTGGTGGATGTGAAGAGATAATAGGATTAAGGGATGGAGAATGTGGGGATAATGGAGGAGATGGAATAGTCAATTTCGGGACATAAGAACCCAAAACAGACTTAGGAGATGAAAGGGGTGTATGATTAGCTTTTGGATTAGCGACTTTGGATGTTCTTACAAATTTTTCATGTGATGGCATTGCATCTTTTTTATTTGGGATCCACATGGTTTTGATCTTTGCTTTGGTGGGCCTTTGTGGCCTACAGATTTGATTTGGATTTTGGATTTGATTTTGCTTTTCTTTAACATGTCTTTTAGAGGGGACATGGGAAGCTTTTGATTCATGTGGATGTTTAGATTGATGCATTTTTTCTTTAACAACCAAAGTGCTTTTAGTAGCAATGGGATGGGTGTGAGAAGATGGATGATGTGGAGTGATGGAGGTAGGAGCATGGGGATTATGTGTAAATGGAGGATGTTTAGGTATGTGCCTTGTTGGATCCCTCGATTAGGGATGTTTAAGGATGGATGAGATGGATGGGCGAAGGAACGGATGAATGATGGATAGGATCTAGATGGAGTGGTGAGGTGATTCTTGGGACACAGGGGCCCAAAATAGACGAGGGACCTCGGAGGAAACATAGCAATGGATGGAGGATTGAGATGGTAGATGGAGGGATGTAAGGACCCAAATGGGATGGAGAGATGGAGGAAGATGGATGGTTGTTTTGAGGTGATAAGATAGAGGAGGAGGGATGACCACATATGATCTAGTGGGGTGATGGAAAGAGCCTATATTTATTTTGGAAGAGGCTTGTTGAGGACGCCTAGAGGTTGTACCAATATTTTGGATTAAGTGAATGAGTAGTACACATCCAAGACCCTTGCAGATACAAATGTTCTTTAGCTTGATGGGCTCCTCTATAATACCTTGCTCATGAAGGCCTAAACCTTTTCCCTCTGAGAAGTTCATTCTCTTGAGCATTTGATCTAAGACATGATTTTTGTTATTCTGGAAGAATGATGCAAGTTCATTATTAGGTGGAAGAGGAGGGTTGGTGTATATGCTTTGTTTTTCTTTTGTGAGGAGACCACCATGGAGGAATGTGAGAGGACCAAGGGGATATACAAGCGGTGTGGGGATAGAATTTTTAGGCAATGATGGGGGATCATGAGAAGGAGATGATGGGATAGCAACATCGGAGAGGGAGTAGGGGCCATGATAGGATCCGGATTTGTGGTAGTAGGCTCATGCGATGGAGATGGAGATGGAGCAGTGGAAGCTTGAATGACAAGGGGATCATGGGATGGAATGGATGGGGGACTGTGATCTTGAGATGGACTAGATGGGATGGTAGGATCTTGATCTAGAGAAGGGGATATGCTGGCATGCTTTGGATTAGATTGTTGGCATGACTCATCATGTGTGGGAGGCATGGTAATAGAGTCTTGTTGGGACTCTTCAAGTGGGGAAGATGGGGGGATGGAAGATTCATGAGGTTCATTGGAATGGGTTTTGGTGCTACTAGGAGTGGGAGGAGTGGATTGGATTTGGGTGGATCTAGAAGTAGAGGGAGTGGATTGGAATTGGGTGTCTTCGATGGATTCAATGGTTCTTGGAGTAGGAGGTGGGGATTCAATAGATTTAGTGGGTTCAATGGTTTCAATGGTTTGAATAGTACTAGGGGTGGTAACGTCAATAATAGGTGTGGTATGGAGAAAGGTCTCATCACTAGTGACCGTGGATGATGGATCTAGATGGCATGGTTCCATGACTTCAAGATGTGGAGTTGGGGATGGATTCTTTGTAATGAGTCCTTGGAGAACTTCTAAAATGAGAGACTTGCATATGGTTGGCTTGGCTAGGGTGGTGAAATGGATGAGGGATTTCATGGGATTGGGTGGACTAGGTTAGATGGAGGAATGGGATTGAATGTAGGACTATGAGTAGATGGGGGATTAGGATTGGATGGAGGACTAGGAGTAGATGGATGAATGGGATTAGGTGGAGGGTTAAGATAAGGATATTGGAGTGGTGAATTAAGATAGGGGACATGGATTGTGGATTAAGACAAGAGGATATAGGTGGTGTAGTGGGACAAGAGGATGTGGGGGATGGATTATAATAAGGGTATTGGGATGGTGGATTATGATGAGGATATGTGGATGTAGGATTAAGGTAAAAGGGTGTGGATGTAGGATTAGTATGGGAAGATTGGGAAAGAGGATTAGGATAGGGGGTCATGGATGGGGAATTGTAATAGGAGTATTGGGATGGAAAATTAGGACAAGAGGATGTAGATGTTGTATAAGAGGATGATGTAGATGGAGGACATGACAAATATGGGGATGAAGAAGATACCGGATATCCATTGTCAAAGGTGGCATAAGGAGCATGATTAGGCATGGATGAAGACATAACGAGATAGCTCATAGGAGTAATTGGATTTTGGAAAGTGGGTGGAGAAAGCTTACTAGATATGATAGCATCAAGGGGATCTATGTCATATTCTTCTTGATCGACAAGACTTTCGTTATCGTCATCCACGTAATTAGGGTTTCCCTTGACTACTAGTGATGGAGGATGAGGATTCATGATGGTGAAAGCATAAATAGAATGGATCAAAGATTTTGAATGGAGATGGATGAAAGCTCAAATTGGGATTTAAGTCAAGCTCAGATTAGGTTTGGATTAAAGCTCAGAATAGGATGATTGGATGATGTGATGGGATTGATTTTGATTGGCTAGATTAGATTTTGATTGAATTGGATTGGATTATTAAGTTCAATAGGACAATATTGGTTGAACGGATGTGATTTGGTTGATTGGGTAGAATGATTGGTTTTGATAGATTTGGATTATTGGATGGGTATGATTGGATGATGAAAGATGTGAGAGAGACCTTAAGTTTGATCAAAGGAAGCTACCCTTAGTGACCTAGAGATTTGATTGATTAAGAGGGTGATTATGGCACCAAACCTACCTTAAGATAGGAATGGATTGATTGGGCCGAGGACGATAACTTACGACACCGAATTCACCTCAAGATGGAAGTGAATTGATTGGGGTTAAAGTTAAAGACTAATAATCAAATACAAGTTTAAGGCGGTTTGGTTATGGGTGTTGTTTGGCGATGTGAGTGGTAGAGTTGTGATGTTTGTTAGGTGAGGGTATGGGCTTGTGAATGGAAAATTAAAATAAAAAAGGTGGATTAAAGATGATTTGTGGAGAATGATTGGGGATTTATAATGGTTAACAAAGATTTGGAGCGATAGAATGGAGGTTTAAATGGATCAAACAGAGGTTTCAGGAGGCTTAGAGTGACAAAATGGAGACTTAGGATGATGGGATGATGGTTGGGGACGATCAAATGGTGATTTAGAGGCTAAACGAATCCAAATGGGCCCCTCTACAGTGAAGATTAGGGTGTTGACAGCAAAATCAGGGGCATAGACAGCTTTTTGCAGCAAATCAGGGGTGCTGCCGCCTTTCTGCAGTGAAATCAGGGGCGCTGTCGCCTTTCTGCAGTAAAATCAGGGGCGCTGCCGCATTTCTGTAGTAAATCAAGGGCGCTGCTGCCTTTCTGCAGGGGCACTACCGCCTTTCTGTGGTAAAAAAAAGTTTGGTTTTGATGGCAAGGGCTATGGCAAGGACGCAAAATGATAAAACAAGTCCAAAGTATCAAAACTTTGATAAATTTTTCACAAGAAAACACCTCAAGCAAGCACAATCCTGTGATTAATATTACGGGTATGGCAATGCAAAGTCTTAATCTAGGATGCACAAGGCTTCTAGGGAGTCCTTGATATACTCTCGGTACGTGAGGCACAACCGTGAACACCAGTCCATCACAAGCGTGAGTCAGGAACCCCAACGAGATACTGAAAGGCTCAGACCAACTTTTCACGTCTATCTAGGTATCACCCTAGCTTTGACGCTCCGCTAATTAAGACGCAACTGGATTGGGGTACAACTTTCGTTCTCCCCCCTTTATATACCCCGCCGGTACGCGTGGTTGGAATCGTCCCTTGTGGTGATAAAATCTCCAAGCAGTCCCACTAAAAAGAAGATACTAATCGTTTCCAACTACTCCCCAGGCTCACACGAAGTGCAAGGGGAAAGCGAAAATGAATTAATATCCCCTTGGGTAACATAAGAACAAACAACAATAGCAAGTAATGAAGCTTAATCCTCCTAAATAGACTATGTTCGAAAACAGCAAAGATAATTTTTTTTTCTTTTGAAAATCTAATTACATAGATGACCCTGCAAACAAATGTTAGCTATTTTTTTCTTCACTCTTTGATCAATAACGCCCTAATACGCTGCAAAAAGTTAGTGAAAAACAATAATATTCTTTCCAAAACAATGTTAGAGAGTTATCTCGTGAAAACAGTAAAAAACTAGAGCAAAAACGAAGCCAAAATGCCTATTTTATCTTCCAAACTGTGCTATTTTGGGGCGCTGCCGCCTTTCTGTGAGGGCGCTGCTGCTATTCTGCAAGGGTGCTGCCGCCTTTCTATAGGGGCGCTACCGCCTTTCTGCGAGGGCGCTGCCGCCTTTCCGCAGGGGCACTGCCGCCTTTTTGCAACAAACTTTGTCAGATTTAAAGACGGAAAGTTGCGCCCCTCCCACTGCAAGAAAAGTGTTAGTAAAACCTTTTGAATGTATCCCTAATTGCAGCAATCGTGTTAGAGAGAATAAAACTTTCAGGTGGCCAAGAGGGCGCTGCCGCCTTTCTGCGGGGGCGCTGCCACCTTTCTGCGAGGGCGCTATCGCCTTTCTGCAGGGGTGCTGCCGCCTTTCTGCGGGGGCGCTGTCGCCTTTCTGCGAGGGCACTGCCGCCTTTCTGTGGTAAAACATAGGGCACTGCCGCCTTTCTGCGAGCTTTTCCCTACAAAATTCTTAACCAAAAGAGACGTTAAATGCAAGACCCGTATATGGGTCCCACTGGGCATGCCATAAATGTATACCTTGATATCTATCCCACTCTAAATGTGCAAAATGACTAAGAAATGTGAATGACAAAATACCAATGACACCTCAAGATTAGCCAAAAGAGTGATACAATGAAAAGGAATGTGAATAAAATGAAACACAAACAATTTTACCTCCCTTGCTGTTGATATCTCTTTGATTGGCCCTTGCTTGGAATTGATTGTGTGCTCCTTAGATGATTGCTTGAGTGACTAAATGCAAGATTGGATGTGCAAGATGATTAGAATGAATAGCTAGATGATGGTAAAATGATTGAGAAAACAAATTGGCAGCATAATGTTGCTCAAATCCAAAAGTCTTGAAAATGTCCTTAAGGAGGGGGTATTTATAGGAGAATTTGAATTCTCTAGAGAATTCAATGGTTAAGATTGCTCCAACAAGGCCAAGATGAAGGGCTATGGTGGTTTGAGAACCCACAAGCCCTCACATCTTGACATGTGGAGGGTAAAGTGGACAAGGGATATGAGATGGAGATGAGTTGTCAAGAAGGTACATGAGGTGGAAAAAGGACATGCACCTTGGGGAGTGAGAAGATTTCCACAAAAAGGGATTTCTTGTCCCCAAGTGGGAGTGAAAGGGACATTTGAGGAATTTTGGAATTCCTCAAAAATCTACATGGGAAAAGGAAAGGTGGTTGGGGAAATAAGTGTGAATTAAAAATTCACATTCCTAGGAAAGTCTAAAAGATAAAAGATGGGCTCCAAAAAGGTGGGACTTGGTCACATGTGGAGATTGTGACAAGTCCAAGGTTCTAGAAGCCTTGGAAGGATAGGAATGTGAATTAAAAATTCACATATAAAAGAGGGGAATCTAGGATAAATAAAAAGAATTAAAAATTCCTTTGGGGGAAAGAGTTGACCAAGGTACTAATTAGTTTGACTAATCAGTAATTAGAGGATAATTAGGGGTTAATTTAGGATTAAAAGCCAACTTGCAAAAGTTGGAGGATGTGACACATCATAATCAAGGATTAGGCATGTGCACGTCCTTAATGAAGAGATTAGGAAATGGATTAGGATTAGATGAAAATGACATGTGAGGAATTAAATAAATGTAATATTTATTTAATTCATTTGATGAAAAAAAGATTTAGGAGGGTAAGGTATTTAATTAAATACCTTAGGGGTTTGGCAGAATTAAAGATATTAATTAAATACCTTAGGGGTTTGGCAGAATTAAAGATATTAATTAAATAATAGTAATATTACTTAATTAATTCGGATAAGAGGATGTTTAGACGAAAAGTGATAAATTTGGATAAATTAAGTGTCCAAATTTGGATGTCTACAGTCACAAACTCATCCTACCCAAATTTATATCTTTAAACATAAAGTTTATTGAGTTTCCACCTTTATCATTCCTACATTGGACCAACTAAATACAATTTTGTGGGATATGTTTCCCAAACCTTATATTTAAAGTTATTTAATCATCTAATTATATGAAGTAACCGATTCACATATACATATACTTCAGTTAGTGTTATAAAAAGAATTTAATATTGTAGTTTAGAAAAATGTATCCCTCTACATTTTCACACTTGTTTGGGCCCTCCCTGCTAAAACTGGGCTTCAAGTTATGCCTTATTTGGTCCTATTTTGCATCCACAAGCCTTATTTAATGCATCTTTCCAAGGATAATCCTGAAACATCAAATAACCAATTATAATTTAATGTTTTTGGGTTGTGTGTCCCATATTTAGTGATCTAGGTCTCATATGCCACCTTGTTCATATGGGTCCCACCTAAGTTTCGGGGCTTGAACCTGAATTTGGCATAGAACTTAACATTTCTTGAAATTTGTGTCGCAAGCCTAGAGGCTACTAGGACTCATACGCCCCAACTGGTGTATGAGTCCCGCTTAGCTTGGACCTATTTTAAATTCAAATTCTTGGCGGTATTTTATTCTCCTAGATTTGATGTCGGCTTGTAGTGTTGTAATTTTGAGAAATTTGGCATAAATAGGTATACATGCAAGGTTATTTCACATATTTTCTCCTAGTAATTCAAGTCTTCAAGCATTATAGCAATTTTATGAGATCAAGAGCATTCAAGAGCATTCAAGAGTTGATTATCAAGCATTTTGGAGCTATATTCAAGATTCAAGCATAAGGTCAAAGTCATCATGCATCATGTTTGTTTTTGAGCTAACATTTGGGATGTAGGGTTTCACGATTCAAACAAGCATTTACGTCAAGATTCATAACATACAATCAAGAGTCAAAACCTACATGAACATGCTATCCATTCATACAATATTGTAGCCTTTGTTCCAAGGGTTTGGTGAGTTGCAACATTACATATTGTTCATTCATCATTCCTTCATTCTATTTGATTTCATTTCAAGGTTTGATTACCAAAATGGGGTTTGACCAAGGAAAACCCCTATCCACTAACAAAACAACATTTTTCCCTCTCTTTGATGTGTGATTTGCAAAATTAGGTTGAAGATCCATTGAAGAACAAGATTGGAGAAATTTGTTAAAGTTGCAAAGTTGTCAAAGTTGTCACCTTTCTTGCAAGATTACGTAAAGTCACCTATAGGTCAGAATTCAAAGTTTCAGACTCAGAGATCATACAAGAGAGAAGCTACAGGATATCACTAGAGGATATCATAGTTTTAGATCAACCCTAATACTGAGACTAAATCAAAACCTTGGGTGTATGAGTCCTAGTATACCACTTTTCAGTCATTTTCTGTACATAGATCCTAGTTTACCAGTTGTAGATTTTGGATTTAGCCTGAAACCCTAAACTGGGACTAAACCAACCCAATTGGCATATGAGTCCCAATGTGCATTAAAATTCAAAATATTGGGATTACAAATCTTGTTTAGTGCTTCTTTAGTTTTCTAGGTGCACCTCTATTCATTCTCAGTTTATTATTCTGATTTGAAGTTTCATATTCTAGGTTACATAGCTATATTTTCATATCATTTACATTTCCTTCTTTCTAAGCCTTTGCTTAGTGGTGAACCCCCTTTTATCTTTAATCACACCCAAGGATACCTTATAGAAAACAAGTCCCTTCTCTTAATTGAACCATTAGATTAAGATCTCTAAGGTTTCCTTGAATGAACTAAGCAAAATAGGATCCCCTAAGTTGTCCATCTACTAAAAGGTGGGCACACCCTATTTTCTTTATTTCAAATATTACACAAACATGTACTTGAAACATTTACATAAATAAAGTGTTTATTTTTGACAATGAAAAGAACCACATGACTTAGTTGTACAAATTTAAAATGTAAATTTACCAATACTATTATCCCCTATATATATCAAACAAAACTAAAGAAATTGATAGGTAATAGATTAACTAGAGAGGAATACTCTATAAATCACTTAGGTCAAGTTTATGGGCATAAGACAAGTTTGAGGCCATAGATTTGTCCCTAATAGTTAGACACAATTATGCACAAGACAAAAAATTGTGTACAAAAAGACCATTTAGAATTTTTTTATGAATACACCTTCCCTTAAAGTCAAAAAGTGTTTCTTCATTCATGCTTAAAGTAACAAACTATTGTATTTCCATCTAATGAAGATGAACTAACACATGCATGTCATCCAACTCTAGTGTTTACTTAGTTAAAATGGGCTATAGATCATAACTAATGCCTCCACCTCTATTACGTGGCCCTTCAAGATCTACTATAATAAATATTGCATCCCTAAAGATGGGGCTTTTACATAGTGTATTGCACACAAATGATATAAATGAAATATGTATTAAATATAGCCTATGCAAACCAAATACATGCAAACCTCTGAAGATCAAATGTAATATGTTGATATGTTGATAGATTGGATGTGGTTGCTCATAATTCCAATAGCATGATGGTATGATCAAGATGATTCAATAGAAATTTAGACAACATAACAATAGCATAAGATTAGATTCATGCAAATGGGATCCAAAAGGCCTCTCATTTATATAATTTTTGAGAAGGAAATCAAGGGCCACAATGTATTGAGTGATGGATGGCTAGGATTCATTGAGGATTAGAGCTTGGATTAAAGTTGTAGTCATGTGAAAAGTTTCACATGAGGGATAAGATCTAGTTTTAGAATTATATTTATGACTTGACATCCTAATGTTGATGGATGGGATTAAGAGGTGTGGTATTAAATGAAGGGATGATATGGAATGTTAGTTTGACTTTTGGAAAGTGTCTAGACTCAAAAAATCTATACAAGAAACTAGTTAGACATGTGAAGGGGACATTTGTAACATGAGGACAAATTTAGATTGTGATCCATCTAAATGAATCTAATGGCTAGGATTAAATGGATAAGTATTGAGGAATAAGGTGGAATTAAATAATGGAGGAAAAGGTAATGGGTATTAATTAGCCTAGATTAATTAATTAATTAATTCAGTTGGAGGATTTGGGGATAAAGGTAATGAACAAATTAATTAAATAAATGAATATTTATTTAATTAATTGGATAGGATAAAGTGGGATAAGGCGATGTGTAAATTAAATAAATAAATAAATAATATTTATTTAATAAATGGGTTATGATATGCTAAAATAAAGTATGGCTAGGCTACACCATATTTTAGGTGTCTAGATTTTTCCCCTCTTTGAGATGTTGTGACTAAAAGAAGTAACCTCATTTCAAAGAAGAATAAAACATAGTGGGAAGGAAAGGGATAAGGACAAGTGGAATGATGACTAAGTCACAAGAAGGATGGGAGTTAGGTATTCCCCCTCAAGAGGGCTTGTAGGTTCAAAGAACAAAGGTGTGCTCTTTAAATAGATGGGAGGGTTAGAGGATGAAGGATTAGAGGAGGGAATAGATAAGGATAGATGGGATAAGATAAGGATGATGAAGATATGGATGGAGAGGAAGGATGGATAATCATCATGATACAATGGTATAAGAAACCTAGATTTGATATTGTACTTGATTTTATGCACCAAGGTATAAGGAACTAGGGTGATAATGTGCCAAGTACGTGATCAGAAGGTCAAGTGTAAACATATGCCTTATAATACCATGATTAAATTGTAGAAATAGAGTCCAAAGACTATGATAGATGCAAAAAATGATAAAATATATAAGAAATAAGCAAGCATGCACAACAAACCAAAAGAAAACTAGGACTATGCTCCAAATCAAGCTAAAAATCAAATGATGGATTGATTGTTTGATGATGATGAGGATAGTAAACTTAATGATAAAAAATGCATACCTCAAGGATTATGTTGTTAACAATAAGAACAACACATGTATTGGGAAGGATACATCCAGGTATGATGATAATTAGATAGAGGATCAATTAATTTCAGCTGATTTGGATTAAGATCATGGATTGATTTTGAATGATATGCTAGATTGCAATTTTGGACTACATGGATTAGGATTGATTACATTGGATGGATTAGGTACCTAGATAATATTGGATGGAGGATGGAGGATAAATGGATTATATTGAATATGATTATTAGGATAGAGGAATGGATGGGAACCAATGACAAGAGAGAACCAAGCCTTGGTAAATGAATGGAAGGATAGAGGGATTGCTTAGATAGGAGATAGGTGGATTGAGTAGATGGATGATGATGGGAGATAAGAGGATGGTGCTCCAACGACTATGTTGCAAAGGAGAAAGATCCCTACACTAGATATAGTGGAATCATGGATGGAAAATTATGGGAAAATATGTGTGAGATGGAAGGATAGTGTATAAGGGATATGAATGGTGGAGGAAGTAAGGTGTTTATTGTCCAAAGCATGTATAATTATTCTTCCCCTAGTTTTGATCAAGATCAAAGGAGAGAAGGGATGATGCCTTTGAATAGGATGGAAGGAGATAGGATGATGGATATAGGATGAATAATATGGATAACATGAGGTAGGTAGGATATGTGATGTTTATGAATATCCTAAGGCTTGTCAAGATCAAAGGTGGAAAAGGGATGATGGACTTAAATAAGATGATGGATAGGGTGATAAAGGATAGTGGATGATGTGGATAAGATGTGGTATGGATGAAGCTTTCCCCCAAGTGTAGAGTGCAAAGGGATGAGGAGATTACAAATGATGCTTTTTTGCCAGGTTTTCATCATGGTACTTGCCCAAGGTGCGACAAGAAATGGATTTCACCATTGGATGAATTATTTCTCTTTACTTTTTTCATTTTTAAATTTTTTTTTTTAGAATAAAAAGCATGGATAGATAAGGATGAGGATAAGAATGTGTATGGATAGATTTTTAAGATAGAGTATGCATGATAGGGAGATCGAGGAAGCACGTAAGTGTCTAGTTCCATGAATGGTATCCCTTGAATATGTGTTCCATTATACCATGGCTATTGAAGGTATGCTCATATAAATTGGTAGAATGATGGTAAGGGATATGAAATGGATGGGAATATGGAGAGAGATATATGGATTTATACAAAGGATTTGATTAAATAAAGATGATAGGGGATGGAAAATAGGTGTTGGATAATGGATGGGTTGATGGAAGACTTATGGATGAGTGGATGGAAATTTTGTCAAGACCAACATTGGAACACACCTTGAAGGGTGATGGAGTTGTGGAGGAGAAGTGGATTTTGAAATTGTAAATTGAGATGGAGGAGTGGATATGTATTTTGGGACATAGGGGCCCAAAATAGATAGAGGAGATGATGGAAGATTTTTAGATGAGGTGGTGGTGTAGTACCCCTCCAATTATGCTTATGTTTTCTGTTGCATGTTTTCATACTGTTAGACTTTGGTACTTGGTTTGGATATTTTGATCGCTGATTTTGAGCGACAGTGGATTCACTTTGTGACATGATGATATATGGTATTGCGATATTTGGTTTCTGATATGCTTTGAGATAGCGTAGATGTTTTCCTTCAGACAATTATTGCTATGTATATGTTTATGATGGACTAACTATTATTTAATTCATCAATTTGATGTGACGTGTATTGGTGTGGAGAATGGAATCACATCACTCACTTGCAAGTGCCCTGTGATGTCCATAATTTTCTCCGCACGGTGTGCTTGTACAATGGATTATATATATATTTGCATGTTATTGGTTTGATTGTAGGATTGTAGGTACATGACACCGACTCCACCTGGTTACTTAGGTCTGAGCGTGTCAAGACTTAACGGAAATGTTGATTGGGAGGTAGTAGCATGGTTTATCCTAGTCTAGTCTACAACCCAGTCATAGTACATCCTCAATTTAGTTCAGAGTCATAGATGGTCTTGTCCTTTTTCTATTTGGATTAATTGCTTGAAAGGTAATTTTCTCAATTTTAATGTTAGTTTATTATACTTTAATTTATTATGATTTAAATTAATTTTTTAAATGTTAAAGAAATTAGTTATGCATGTTATTTAATAAATTAATTAGTTTGTTTGGTTAAATAATTTGATCTTAGAGATTAAATTTATTTAATTAAATAAATTAATTGATTAAATTAATTTTTTTTAATTGTGTGTGAATAGATTTTATTTAAATTAAATATTTTTGTGGGAATGGCATTTTTAAATTATTAAATAAATTTTTCTTTTGAAAATTGAAATTTAAAATAAATAAAATGCATGCAATTTTGAAAGGTAAGATTGCCGAGAAGTTGTTGGAAGATATTTTGTTCTTCTCGACAAGTGTGCCAGTTGCATTTATTTTTTTGGGTTGAGAAATTTCTCAGAGGTTTTTTTTGATTTGGGAAATACAGAAGGGTTATCAAATTTTCTTCATGGGGAATTGAAAGAGTAATTTGCTGTTAAAATTATTTTTTAAAAATTTGTGATTACCTCTGTTCAGTTGTATATTTGTGGAAGATTCCTTTGGTGGGAAGTTCTTTGTGTTTGCTTATAGCTTTCCTGTAGATTTGGGATTTATTTGGAGAAGCTTTGGAGGATTGTACGCTACAGGCAACAGAGGCTCTCTTTTCTACAAGCAATTTTCAAGTTACAGGTATTTCCCTTATTTTTATTTGTTTAATTTGTTTGCTCTTGTAAAGGATGTTTGTGAAAAGAATTTTTCTTTAGTTTTTTAAAATTTCCTGTTCTTCTCGGTAAATAATTTGTAGAGAAAATAGTTATTTCTCTGTTAAAAAAAAATTCTATAGGCTCTGTTATTTCTCTGTTGAAAGTTTCCTATAGGAAGCAAATTGTATTAAAATTTGAGAAGGAATTATTTGTTTGAAAAAAAGAAATTTTAATCCTTAGGAAATTTAATAGAATTTATTAGAGGAAAATACTTTGCCTGTTTCTTGGAAAACTCTACTGAAGAAATTTTACAATTCCCCCAATAATTGAAAATTTAATTCTAAAATAACTCTGTAGGAATTTCTAAATTACCTATTGAAAGCTCTATAGAATTTATATTCATATATAAATTGGAATGTGAAAATCTTATTTTTTTTAGAATATTGAAAGGTTTTGTACAGGGTAAGTGCACCAAGATGGTTCCCAAAAAAGGGGCTTAAGTGGCCACTTTTTTTCTAAAATCAGGAAATACTGACCTTCGACGTGAAATTGAGGATAGCTACACTCAAAATTTTTAGATGGAACAAAAACAAGGACCGTAGTGCTCCGAGTCTACTTTCTAAACTACTAATTTATTTTGAAAATGGTTGAGATTAAGAATTTCAAAAGAGGGACACACACAAATTGCTGTTTTTTTCTGGGAAAAACATAACATAGCAACTCTTGTGTGACCCGAGCACGGTGGACTTTTTGTAGTATTTTTAAAATCGCTCAAGTTAGAAATTAGATAACAGATATGTAGTAAGGACTGAATATTTTTTGATAATTTTTTAATGAATATTTGATTTTTTATTAATTTTCTAAGTGGGCACTTCCTAAAAAGTAGAATTTTGGCCGTGCTCCCCTAAATTTTTTGAAACTAATAGATTTTTTTAAATTTTTTTTTTTTTAAATTGTAGAATGGAGTATAGTTTCTAAAAATGTAATTTATTTCAAATTTAGATGAACGGTTAATTTATAGTGAAAAAAATACCAAACACTGCTTTTTGAAGAAAAACGGATATACAAACAAAAAAAATTATGGATGAAAGGCTTAACATTGTGAGAAAGTGAAAAAAATTACATCGTTGGAAAACTAATAAAGAACCTAACATTACCCATGTGTTCGATTTTCTTGATATTGAACCAGATGCAATCTTGATGGTGAGCACAAACCCGATTATGTGAAAATTTGTTGAATTTGGAAAAAACACCTCTCTGGTCTTTGGGAATGCCCTCCAAGCCTTTGGGTTGGTATTCCAAGACAAAAACCAAAGCAAATTTGCAAAGAAAACAATAACGCGAACGCGTTATTTGTTAGTTTGGCCACAAAAGTGCGACCATTTTGGTGCACTTACCCTACAGGCGAATTAAAAATATATAGTGATGGAAAAATCGCCGTACGAATTTATATTCTAAAATAATTTATGGCTGTGTATTTATTTTAGTGGATAATGTTTATAAAAAAAAATGAATTAAAAAAAAAAATTCGTTGAGAGCCGAAGCTCTGTGGCGGGGCTACTCGCAACCGACCCCGTAGGGGGACGGTGGCGAGGGCCGAGCCCAGCGCCGCCCTTGCGGGCAGCGCTCGGCTCAGCTGCTGCAGCCGAGCCCTGTGGGGAGGGCTGCGATGGCAGCTCCACCCACGGGGAGCTCTGTGGGCGGGCTGCGATGGGGGCCCTACCCACAGTGCTGCCTGTGGGTGGTCGGGGGTTTAAACCTTAGTTTAATTTCTTTGAAATGTAAACAAAAATTTTGAATGGGTGCAAACAGACTTAATAAACATATGTCATTCAAAATTTTAACATAAATTATTTATATTAAATAAGAATATATATATATATATGTGTGTGTGTGTGTGTGTGTGTGTGTGTGTGTGTGTGTGTGTGTGTGTGTATTGTAGAAGTTGAGAAATCCAACTTCACAGACCTTGAAGATCACCTGCATGCAAATAACCTGTCACAGAAAGAAGAGATGGAGACAAACAAGCAAGGATGCTCTGAAAGCTGAAAAATGTATTCATCCGAGAGAGAGATAAATTACAATGATGAATCCTTATAAAAGGATATTGTGCAACCCTAAAAGAAACCCTAATAGGTAGACATTTAATAATTAATATAATTATTAAATGTCACAAAATGCAAACTAAAGTGAAATCTTAAGAGAGGAATAAAGGTAATTTAATCAACATGATTAAATTAAAACCTTTACTCTAACACCCCCCCTTAAGATGAGAAAAAGTGCAGTTACAAACATGTGCAAAAAGCAAAGGTAACTACAATGCAAGAAAGTAAACTTGGGTCCCGCAACAAGGCTGATCAGGTACCCAATATAAAAAATCTCTGTAAAGTGGAGAAATAGAGAAAACCTCATGGGAAAAACTCTACTCCAAAAAGAGATGAAAGAAATAAATGCACTAATAACAGAAGGATAGGAGGTGGATAACATAAGACCCCCCATAGACAGCTTCTATCATATAAGTACATATACAATGGTCTCTATAAGAGAAATAGAAAGAGACTAGAAGGCCCCCCCATAATGAAGAAACCCTTGTCACACATATGGATGCCTGAGGTAGAATCCAGAAAGAGATCCTGAAGCGGCATATAATATTCCTCCCCTTGGGAAGAAATGGATCCAAAGGATGAAGATGAAGAAACCCTGTGAAGAGAGAAGAATCAATCTATCTCAAGATGTGTGCCATAATAGGATGCTGAAGAATCTCTCTGTTTGAACTGAAACAAAAGATGTCAAATCCAAACTGAACAGAAGACTCAAAAACTACAACCTCTGAATGCACAGATGATGGTGGGCTAACAACTGGAATATGGCTGTCAACAAAGAGGAGCTAAAAATCCTCAAAGTAATCCTCCAGATCTGCAATATAGACTCTACAAACAAAGACGAAATGCCTGCAAGATAAGAATCCCAAGAAGCCATGTCTGAAAGATGTATGATGTCCTGCTTAGCTGAATCAATAGGAGCCAGAGAAGAGGCAATATCAAACTGAACAAGAACAATAGGGGAAGATGGTGATGCATGTATAATCTCAGTCTGAAGAGTAGGAACTGTGAGATAATCCTCTGATTCATTGGAATATGTAAGGGTGTCTAAATACTGAAGTTCCTTTGAAGTATCATGATCAAAGGGTGCATTCTCTCTCCAACCAATGGGTACAAGACAATTTGAAACAGGATCTTCTGGGAATGGAGAAAGATTGGGGTCTCCATAGATCTCCCAAAGACATGTCCAAAGTGAGTGAGGACAATTAATGCCCGATATAGCCCACACAGTGTCAGAATCAACACTAGACAATATAAGTCCTACTATGTGATTTCGAATGATATCCCAAGCTAGTTTTTCCTTTGAAGTTGTTGGTTCAGGTATGAGATCATACAAATAAGGCAAAAGATTAAGCCACCTACAGTGTGTAAGTATGCCCTTTGCCCATGACTCATAATTACCCCGTTCTAGAATTACAACTGAAGGGTGAGTAGAAAAACCCATGATAACTCTTCAAATTAACAAATCTAAGACTAACTGACCTCAATACTGATAAAGCAGATCAAATAAAACCATCCCACACAAAAAAATCATTTCAAAGTGCTGAAACGTCCAAGTAATTGACATATGTGTGAAAACACAAAATACTGAATAAAATGTACCTGGTGTATATTTTGGAAAAATAAATGACAGATCTAGAAGGATAACAGAAACACCTTTCCAATGCCTCTTTGTTTGTGAAAAATGGAGTTCAAACGCAAAAGATACGGCTCCGGGAGTGCAAAAATATTGTTCTGACTTTGACTAAGGGAAAATGCATCAAAATGGAAAAAAATAAAAATTACACCTATACCATCAAATCGGTGCCAGAATCAGCTTTTCAACGCCTATTTCCATTCGAAAAACTGAGCTGAAACGCCCATTTTACACCCGATTTCATGAAATTGCTCAAGAAAATCCAATTTGGCCCTCCTGGCCCTCAGGGGCTAAAAAAGAGACCCTTGGTCCGCTGGGCGACCAGGGGCTGGGCGGAGTGGTGCTCGGGCTGTGCACTGGTGGAGGAGTGGCTCGCGGGGAGCGAATTGGCAGAGGGTCGGTCAGGCAGCGAGCCAGTGGGAAGCCGGTGGCGGCTGGGCGGCCCGCTGGCAAAAGTGGTGGCCCGGCTGCTGGAGGTGGTGGCTGCAACCTCTTCTGGTGGCTGCTTGGCCGAGCAGCGGCGACGCTGCATTATAAACTGGCAACGCCAGTTTTTAAAAAAAAAACTTTGTTTTTTAAAAAAAAACTTTGTTTTTTAATTTTTTTTAAATTTTTTTTGAATTTTTGCCTCGGAAATCGTGCTTGGGGGCCATACGGCCCCTGAGCAAAAAAAATTTGCCTCCCAGATCAACTATGCCCAAATAGGTCAAACCATGTATGAAAATATGGGTTTTTGGCCGCTCTGAATCCAACCGTGAGGTCCGTTTGGGCCCAAAATGCACCCAAAAAATGGAGTAAGCTAGATCCACTCAAAATCAGCAAGAAAACTTCTAAAAGCCCTATCAAAACCTCAAAGCTCCAAATTCTTCAAAAATCGAATAGGAAGCAGTAGGTCAAGGCTCTGATACGATGTAGAAGTTGAGAAATCTAACTTCACAGACCCTGAAGATCACCTGCATGCAAATAACCTGTCACAGAAAGAAGAGATGAAGACAAACAAGCAAGGATGCTCTGAAAGCTGAAAAATGTATTTATCCGAGAGAGAGATAAATTACAATGATGAATCCTTATAAAAGGATATTGTGCAACCCTAAAAGAAACCCTAATAGGTAGACATTTAATAATTAATATAATTATTAAATGTCACAAAATGCAAACTAAAGTGAAATCTTAAGAGAGGAATAAAGGTAATTTAATCAACATGATTAAATTAAAACCTTTACTCTAACATGTTTATATATATGTGTATATATGTATATATATACATATATTTGATTTTAATATTATATAGGAAATTGTATATTTAATTATTTTTTTTTTTTTAAAAATTAAATGATTATATATTAAATAGGATGTTTGTGGATATATGTGAAGTATGAGATCGATTAGTTCTAAATGTTATGAATAAAAGAGTAAATTTAGTCTTTAAAATTATGTGAAATTGAGGAAATTAAAATTAGAATAATTTTATGTAATTTCCTTTATTGTTAGAGAAAAGAATTAAAATTAAGATGCTATTAATTCTTGTTGATTTTAATGGATGATTGGATTTAGTAAATCCGAATGGTAGACATTTATTTTCAATTTGCTTTATATCGTGTTTCTTGTTGGGAAAATTGGGAATGACGTAAATGTACAAGTCTTCCAGACAAATTGTTAAATGTGGGAAATGGGATCGTTAAGTTGAATTCATGTGTTGGCTAAGGATGTGTACATGGCATTAGCATGGTGTTTGGATACCTATTTTTTTTTTCTAAACATAGTCTTGATGTTTGTTATGAAGTGTAGAATTTCTTGTTATAATTCTATACACCTTGTAAACCTTAGTCAAGAAAACTATGAAATCCTTGTTATGTTTAGGGGAGTGGCTCTATGTGAGGGCCGACACACAAAGTGGTGTCAGGGTAACTTACAGAGAGTTAGTAAGTCAGTGATAACTAAATAACACAGTAGTTAGATTAAAATCTTTAACAAGATGTTTATGCCTCACTTATGGACTCTTGAGCTACTACAGTCTCGAGTATAAGATGAGAAGGCCTGGAATGAAAAATCGATGTCTTGTTTCTTCAAAAGACATTCGATTCCGCAATAGTATGCAATAGGGGTTGGGTTTCGTAGGAGGTTACCAGGGTAACCCAAGTTGGGGGCCGAAACCTAAGAAGAAACACCAGGGTAACCTTTGCATTATTGTGATGACACTCCACCTAAAATAACAGGTTACCTTTTGTACTTAGTACATTCGATTGTCTAAAATCTAGAAGCAATGTAACCATCATTTAGTTATGTATTTGTGTCTAGGGTTAGTAGATTATGTCTAGGTAACCATATTACTATCTCCTAGCACGGGGGGTGGACCTACGGGTACCACATGGTTGGGTGGAATGTGCACCTTACTCCGTTGGGTCCCTAGTTTATGATCATGGCATCGAGAGCTTCATGGATGGAGAGCTCCTACTTGGATATAGATGTACTTTCTTTATTGCATTCTTGTAAAACTTGTATTGTAAAACATCCCTCAATTGTATATGAGGTGAACATTTGTAATTGTAAATTGTAACTATTATTTGATCTACCTCATCAGATGAATGACTATTGTAATATCTTATCAAATGCAATGTAAGAAACATGTTTGTTCTTTATTCTATCTTGAATGGAATTTCAAATGATATGCAATGTTTATTTTTAGGTTTATGATTGATTAAATATGTGCAATGCTAAATACTAAAGTGGTCTATGGAAACTCAAGTAGTGTAACGTCGCATAACTTAGTGAATGTATGCAACTAATTGACTTAATATTATTACTTTAAAAAAATAAAATTATTTCACTTTTATATACAATTGCAACATTCCTTAGGTTATTATGACGGGGCATTACAGATTGGTATCAGAGCCAAGGTTACAAACACTGGACGCTCTGGGTAATCGTGAGCCCATTAGGTTGACCTAGTACGTAGTGTCGCTATCTGTTAGCCTTGGTTGAATAGTATGTAAGACTCATTATTGTTATGTGTAGGAACATGCCTAGGAAAGGTGGAAGAGGTCGTGGTAGAGGTCGAGGTGGAGGCCGAGGGCCAATCCCTCAGGTTACTCCCCCGCTGAGCCCTCATCACAGTGATTAGGCAGAGCAGTTGGATCAGAGGAATGAGGGACAGAATCTCGAACAGTCAGGAGTAGAGGGTTCACATATACATCCTTTATTAGAGGAGGTCCTAGCTCGACTTGGACCTAGATAGGAAGTTGAGTAGGAGGTTGTTAGAGAGAGAGATAGATCTCCTAGGAGAGTAGATGATATAGTGCATCAGGATGCTATTACTGCAAGACACATGAGGGATTTACTGAGGGCATGCCCTCCTAGCTTTGATGGTATATGAGGTGGTTTAGAGGCGGAGACCTGGCTACTGGATTTGGGTAGATGCTTTGCCATGCAACCTTACGGTAGCAATACCCGTGCAAGATGCACTATCATGCATTTAAGAGGATTGGCCTCTACTTGGTGGCGCCTAGAGGAGCAGAAGCTCCACTTAGATATTGGGTCAGTGTCTTGGGAGATGTTCCTGGAGAGGTTTAGAGCATGGTTCCTATCGGAACATTGGAGGCAGTGTCGGGCTGACGAGTTTCATGATCTACGTTAGTTGGCTCTATCTGTTGAGCAATATGAACGTAGATTCTATGAACTCAAGCAGTATGCTGGTATTGGCGATGATGAGCCTATGCTAGTACAACACTTCATCAGGGGTTTGAATGCCTGCATTAGTGGTGGAGTCAGAGTATTTGAGCCAAAGACTATGGAAGTTGCGGTGGAGAAGGCTCTTATAGTGGAAGAGAACCTTGTTATGGCGTTAGGTGGTCACACAGGAGTACACATTGGTAGTGCTCCTACAACAGATTTTAGTCTAGGGGGTGGGCAGGCACAAACAGGGGGTTCCTCTAGGAACCAACAGACACCCTCTAAGGGCGGGCAGCAACAACAACATACACCTCAAAAGAATAACAATCCACAACCACAACAAGGTAATAGTCCTCAAACAGGAAAGGGTCGCAACTGGTGGCGCAATAAGCACAATAGGTAGGATCAACCTACGTAGAGTGCTCAGTCTACTGTCAGTAGAGGTAGTTTCCAGCAATCCAATGAACCTTCGGGTGGCAGAGGATTTGGTAGAGGCATATGTTGTTACTCATGTGGACAACAGGGACACATAGCTAGGCAGTGTCCGATGAGAGGTTCTACTGGTTTTGGGCCTCGACCTACAATTTCAGAGCCTATAGTGGGTGACACAAGATGATCACATACAGTATATGTTGCGGTTAATGATCACCAAGCCGATCACCAGAACATAGTGGTCGAGACTTTAGGTAAGTTACATGGTGTTAGTGTTTCCATTCTTTTTGATTCCGGAGCTACTGACTCCTTTATTTCACCGACCATCATTGACCGATGTGGTCTTGTGGCGGTAAAACAAGGTGGTAAGTGGCAAGTTGAATTCACCTCCGGGGTCAAAGTAGCGGTAGAGAACTTAGTACATTATTGTGAACTTAAAATTGGTACGTTAACTACGTTAGTAGATCTTTATGTTACACCTTTAGGATCGTATGACATAGTATTAGGTATGGATTGGTTAGCATCTCATCATGCTATGATTGACTGTCGACTTAAGACAGTTAGTTGCATTAATGATTTAGGTGCGAAAGTGGAAATTATAGGTGTTCAAAGACCTATCTCTTTGCAGATGATATCTGCTATGCAATTAAAGAGATGTCTTCATCAGGGCTGTCAACTGTTTGCAACAATAGTTACGGATCTAGAAGGAGGTGAGAGTCGAGAGGTATCTCCTGATGATCATCCTATTCTTAGGGAGTTTGTAGACGTGTTTCCTGATGATATACCTGGAATGCCACCGAAGAGGGATATTGACTTTAGAGTTGACCTAGTTCTTGGAGCTGAGCCTATATCTAGAGCTCCATATAGAATGACGACTCAAGAGTTAGAAGAACTCCGTATCCAATTAGAGGAACTATTAGAAAAGGGTTTTATTCGTCCTAGTGTTTCCCCTTGGGGAGCACCTGTTATCTTCGTAAAGAAGAAGGATGGGTCACTTAGATTGTGCATTGACTATCGTCAATTGAACAAGGTTACAATTAAGAATCGTTATCCTTTGCCTAGAATCAATGATTTTTTTGATCAAATCAAGGGAGCTAATGTGTTCTCTAAAATTGATTTGAAATCTAGTTACCATCAATTACAAATTTCTGAAGCTGACATTCATAAAATTTATTTTCAAACTCGTTATGGGCACTACGAATTCATAGTAGTACCGTTTGGGTTAACGAACGCACCATCAGTATTCATGAGTTTTATGAATGGTGTATTTCATACATACCTTGATCGCTTTGTCCTTGTATTTCTCGATGATATTTTGATCTATTCGAGGAACATGAAGGAACATGAAGAACACTTATGAGATAGCTTACAAGATGGGCATGTGATTGCTTATGAGTCTCGCAAACTCAAGAATCACGAATTAAACTATCCCATTCATGATTTAGAACTTGCTGCAGTAGTGCATGCATTAGTTCGGTGGAGACATTTTTTATTAGGTCATCGTTTTGAACTTCATACTGATTACCATAGTCTACAATACATTTGTACGCAACCTAACTTGAATGCTAGGCAGAGACGGTGGATGGAGTTCTTGTGTGAATACGATTTTGAAGTGAGATATATTCAAGGAAAAGAGAACGTAGTGGCTGATGCTCTTAGTCGTCGTCGACATGAGATCTCTGCTACTACTCTTGAAGTAGATTTGAGAGGTCAAATAGTAGCAGTACTACCTACTGATAGATTATATTAGGAAGTAAGGTCGGAGATTGAATCTGGTAGACCTTTAGAAGGTTGATTTACAGGATATGTCCTAGAACCAGATGGTATATTATGGCATTTAGGTTGTATCTATGTACCAAATTTAGAGGGTCTTCGTACATTAATCATGACTGAAGCACATCGAGCTCCGTATTCAGCTCATCCAGGTGTTAAGAAAATGCATGCCGATCTTTGGCAATTGTATTTCTGGCCTAGTATGAAACGTGATATTGCTGATTATGTATCAAGATGTCTTGAATGCCAGTGAGTCAAAATTGAGCATCAACATCCCGTTGGATTATTGCAGCCACATCTCATTCCTAAATGGAAATGGGATATTATATCCATTGACTTTATTGTAGGATTACCTACGTCATCACATCGACATGATGCCATTATGGTAACTGTTGACCGATTGACTAAAGTAGCTCATTTTTCACCTGTACGATCATCTTACAATGCTTCATCCATAGCTAGGATATTCATGGAGGACATAGTTAGATTGCATGGGATTCCTCGTAGGATTATTTCGGATAGAGATCTCGTATTTACTTCAGCCCTATGGACTTCATTACAATATGCTCTAGGTACACAGTTGAACTTTAGTTCAACGTATCATCCTCAAACTGATGGACAAACAGAGAGTTAACCAAATATTAGAGGATATGCTTAGAATGTATGTAATGGACAAACAATCACGATGGGAGGATTATCTATACTTAGTAGAATTTGCTTACAATAATGGATATCAGAGTTCCATAGGTATGCCACCATTTCAGGCATTATACGGTCGTCTTTGTCGAACTCCTTTGAGTTGGGATCAACTTGAGGATAGAGTGTTACTTGGACCTAAGATGCTTCGAGACATGGAGCAACAGGTTGACCATATTAGAGAACATTTGATAGTAGCACGTGATAGGCAAAAGAAGTATGCCGATGCACATAGAATAGATCGACAATTTGCAGTCAGAGATAGAGTGTTTCTTCGAGTGTGACTGTGAAAGAGTCCAATCTGTTATGGAAAAGGCTCTAAACTTGCACCTCGTTTCATTGGGCCATTTGAGATTTTAGAGAGAATTGGTCCTATGGCGTATCGACTCGCCTTACCACCCATTTTGTCACGTATTCATGTATCAGTTCTTAGACCATATCATTCTGACATTTCTCATGTACTTGATTGGAATGCATTACAGGTAGAGGACGGGTAGCTAGCTTTGGAGCCCGTGGCCATTCGATAACACCAGATGCTTGGTCTCAGGGTTCAAGACGTTGATCAGGTGAGGGTCCAATTGGATCCTAGCCATGAGGCTTCTGCTACCTGGGAGGATGCGACACACATGAGGGAACTTTATCCCTATCTATTCGTAGGCTTTCAGGAGCAAGCCTGATCCTAGGGGGGAGGATGTAGTAACCCTCCAATTATGCTTATATTTTCTGTTGCATGTTTTCATACTGTTAGACTTTGGTACTTGGTTTGGATATTTTGATCGCTGATTTTGAGCGATAGTGGATTCACTTTGTGACATGATGATACATGGTATTGCGATATTTGGTTTCTGATATGCTTTGAGATAGCGTAGATGTTTTCCTTCAGATGATTATTGCTATGTATATGTTTATGATGGACTAACTGTTATTTAATTCGTTAGTTTGATGTGACGTGTATTGGTGTGGAGAACGGAATCGCATCACTCGCTTGCGAGTGCCCTGTGATGTCCATGATTTTTTCCGCACGGTGTGCCTGTACAATGGATTATATATATATATATATATATATATATATATTTGCATGTTATTGGTTTGATTGTAGGATTGCAGGTACATGACACCGACTCCACTTGGTTACTCAGGTCTGAGCGTGTCAAGACTTAACGAAAATGTTGATTGGGAGGTAGTAGCATGGTTTATCCTAGTCTAGTCTACAACCCGGTCATAGTACATCGTCAGTTTAGTTCAGAGTCATAGATGGTCTTGTCCTTTTTCTATTTGGATTAATTGCTTGAAAGGTAATTTTGTCAATTTTAATGTTAGTTTATTATGTTTTAATTTATTATTATTTAAATTAATTTTTTAAATGTTAAAGAAATTAGTTTTGCATGTTATTTAATAAATTAATTAGTTTGTTGGGGGCAACCCCGCTGGCCGAACGGTTGGCATGGTTGGGCTAAGGCTTTGGGTTTGTCCCATATAGGTCCAAGGTTCGATTCACGCCGGCCAGATTCACCTGGTGGCAACTCAGTGTGGCCCTAGGCTGTCACCTCCAGTGGACTAGTCTCGCCTCAGCTCGCCTCCTCCATCGCCCAAAACCTGGCAAAAAAGTAAGACCAGGGCAAGGGTGTTGGAGCTCGCTGGGCTGAGTCGCGGGGATACCACTGGGCAACAAAAGAAAAAATTAATTAGTTTGTTTGGTTAAATAATTTGATCTTAGAGATTAAATTTATTTAATTAAATAAATTAATTGATTAAATTAAAATTATTTTAATTGTGTGTGAATATATTTTATTTAAATTAAATATTTTTGTGGGAATGACATTTTTAAATTATTAAATAAATTTTTCTTTTGAAAATTGAAATTTAAAATAAATAAAATGCATGCAATTTTGAAAGGCAAGATTGCCGAGAAGTTGTTGGAAGATATTTTGTTCTTCTCTACAAGTGTGCCAGTTGCATTTATTTTTGTGGGTTGAGGAATTTCTCGGAAGTTTTTTGGATCTAGGAAATACAGAAGTGTTATCAATTTTTCTTCACAGGGAATTGAAAGAGTAATTTGCTGTTAAAATTATGTTTTAAAAATTTGTGATTACCTCTGTTCAATTGTATATTTGTGGAAGATCCCTTGGTGGGAAGTTCTTTGTGTTTGGTTATAGCTTTCCTGTGGATTTGGGGTTTATTTGGAGAACCTTTGGAGGATTGTACACTACAAGCAACAGAGGCTTTCTTTTCTACAAGCAATTTTCAAGTTACAGGTATTTCCCTTATTTTTATTTGTTTAATTTGTTTGCTCTTGTAAAGGATGTCTGTGAAATTTTTTTTTTTTTAGTTTTTTTAAATTTCCTGTTCTTCTCAGTAAATTATTTGTAGAGAAAATAGTTATTTCTTTGTTAAAAAAATAAATTCTATAGGCTCTGTTATTTCTCTGTTGAAAGTTGCCTGTAGGAAGCAGATTGTATTAAAATTTGAGAAGGAATTATTTGTTTGAAAAAAAAAAAGAAATTTTAATCCTCAAGAAATTTAATAGAATTTATTAGAGGAAAATACTTTGCCTGTTTCTTGGAAAACTCTATTGAAGAAATTTTACAATTCCCCCAATAATTGAAAATTTAATTCTAAAATAACTCTGTAGGAATTTCTAAATTACCTATTGAAAGCTCTGTAGAATTTATATTCATATATAAATTAGAATGTGAAAATCTTATTTTTTTTAGAATATTGAAAGGTTTTGTACAGGTGAATTAAAAATATATAGTGATGGAAAAATCGCCGTACAAATTTATATTCTAAAATAATTTATGGCTGTGTATTTATTTTAATGGATAATGTTTATTAAAAAAAAACAAATTAAAAAAAAAAATCATTGAGAGTCGAAGCTTTGTGGCAGGGCTACCTGTAGCCGACCCCGTAGGGGGACGGTGGGGAGGGCCGAGCCCAGCGCCACCCTTGCAGGTAGCGCTCGACTCAACCGCCGCAACCGAGCCCTGTGGGGAGGGCTGCGATGGCAGCCCCACCCACGGGGAGCTCTGTGGGTAGGCCGCGATGGTGGCCCTACCCACAGCGCTGCCTACAGGCGGCCGGGGGTTTAAACCTTAGTTTAATTTTTTTGAAATATAAATAATTTTTTTGAATGGGTGTTGTATACCTTGATATTTATCCTACTCTAAATGTGCAAACTAGCTAGGAAGTGGAAATGACAAAATACCAAGGACACCTCAATATTAGCCAAAAGAGTGATACAACGAAAAAGAATGTAAATAAGATGAAACACAAACAATTTTACCTCCCTTGTTTTTGATACCTCTTTGATTAGCCCTTGCTTGGATTGGTTGTGTGCTCCTTAGATGATTGCTTGAATGTCTAAATGCAAGATTGGAGGTGCAAATGATTAACAAAGATGGCTAGATGATGGAAAAGGATTGAGGATTCAAATGGACAGCATGTAGTTGCTCAAATCTAAAGTGTTGAGAAGGCAAATTGGCAGCATAAGGTTGCTCCAATGAAGAAGTGTTTGGGAAAGCAAATGGGCAGCATGTAGTTGCTCAAATCAAAAGTGTTGAAAATGCCCTTGAGGAGGGGGTATTTATAAGAGAATTTGAATTCTTTAGAGAATTCAACGGTCAAGATTGCTCCAACAAGGCCAAAATGAAGGGCTATGGTGGGTTGAGAACCCACAAGCCCTCACATCTTGACATGTGGAGGGTGAAGTGGACAAGGGGATATGAGGTGGAGATGAGTTGTCAAGGAGGTACATGAGGTGGAAAAGGACATGCACCTTGGGGAGTGAGGAGATTTCCACAAAAAAAGATTTCTTGTCCCCAAATGGGAGTGAAAGGGACATTTGAGGAATTTTAGAATTCCTCAAAAATCTACATGGGAAAATGAAAGGTGGTTGGAGATATAAATGTGAATTAAAAATTCACATTCCTAGGATGATCTAAAGGGTAAAAGATGGGCTCCAAAAAAGTGAGACTTGGTCACATGTGGAGATTGTGACAAGTCCAAGGTTGGTCACATGTGGAGATTGTGACAAGTCCAAGGTTCTAGAAGCCTTGGAAGGATGGAATGTGAATTAAAAATTCACATATAAAAGAGGGGAATCTAGGAAGAATAAAAAGAATTAAAAATTTCTTGGAGAATGATTAGGCTTAATTAATCAGTAATTAGAGGATAATTAGGGGCTAATTAGGATTAAAAGCCAACTTGCAAAAGTTGGAGGATGTGACACATCCTAATCAAGGATTAGGCATGTGCACATCCTTAATGAAAAGATTAGGAAATGGATTAGGATTAGATGAAAATGACATGTGAGGAATTAAATAAATGTAATATTTATTTAATTTATTTGATGAAAAGGATTAAGGAGGGTAAGGTATTTAATTATTAATTAAATACCTTAGGGATTTAGCAGAATTAAAGATATTAATTAAATAATAGTAATATTACTTAATTAACTCGGATAAGAGGATGTTTAGATGAAAAGTGATAAATTTGGATAAATTAAATGTCCAAATTTAGATGTCTACATTTTGCCCCTCTTTGAGATGGTGTTACGAAGTAGCATCATTTCAAAGAATATTAAAATATAGAACTTAGAAGAAGATGGTTAGATTGGAAAAGATGCCTCAGTCATTCAAAGAAGTGATTAGGAAGGAAGAAAGAAAATGATGAAAATTAGGGATGAAGGATGTCCCCTCGAGAGGACATGCGGGTTGAAGAGAACACGTGTGTGCTCTCGAAATAGATGATGTGATGCAAGGGGAGATCAGGAAGATGATGCAAGGTGATGGGTAAGAGAGTAAGTGATATGGAGATGGATGAAGCACAAATAGATGCAGAGACAAAGATGATGTTGCCCCAGTCAAGGTACAAGCCAAAATGGGTTGATGATGGATGGAGTGTTGTCAATGAAAGATTGAAGGATCCCGAAACAACACGAGGATAGGGAAGGATACATCCCACTGAGTGGTATTGATGAGGGAAGGATACATCCAAAAATACCACTAAAGGATAGGGAGGAATACCTCTCGATGATGATGAAAGTGTTGTTGATGAGGGAAGGGTACATCCCAAAACAACACCAAAAGGATAGGGAATGATACTAATGGAGGATGATGATGAAAGTGTTGTTGATGAGGGAAGGATACATCCCAAAACAACACCAAAGGGATAGTGAATGACACTAATGGATGATGATGATGGGTCAAGGCTGGTAACGAGACTGGGGACAAGACCAAAGATATGATTAGATGATTCAGGATAAATGAAATGGATGGGGATTGGATAGTGATGTGAGATAAGGATGAAGGAGGAATGGATGGGGGGATACATGCAAGATGATAGAATAGAAAATGAAATGCAATCCTAATGCAATTTTCCATCTTCGGAGCACTGATTTTTGCTATAGCATAAGACACCAAGTGCCAGGGTATGTGGAACCAAGGCGAATTAGTGTCTAATGCATAAAACAAACACAACAAACAAGAAGGCTACCCCAACACCCTAAAGTCACAAAGACCTTGGTCGGACCCAGTATTGAGATAACCACAAGCACAAAAGGATGCCCCGGCATAACACAAGACCTCAGGGATCTTGGTGGGTACTATGTGGGACAACCAAGAAGAAAAAAATAGATATAAAAAGATCAAGATATGCCCCTATGTTGACCAATCAAAACACACTATAATATGATAGATCATGGCGGCCTTGACAAGTGATGATAGGGAGCTCAAATGATAAACAAAAACCAAAAGCATCAAAAGATTGCAATCAATTTCAAATGTCTTTTGCCATAGGATCAAGGGGATAGAGGGGATTGATGAGGTCTGTTAGGAAGGATGCATCCTGTTGAGACCAAAAATGATGGATACAAAACTAAAAGATCGTTATGACGCGAGATGTTAAAAATCGATTGGATCTCATGATACAAGTGGATCTCGTTTGTTAAGAACCAGCCAGATGAGGGCATAGCTTGACGACACGACACAAGAGAGACAAGTCATGAGACTGACACAACCTAAAGACCTAGGGGCTCGGGGGTCGATCAAAGATTAGCCTTGCCTACGTGAAAGCGCAGAGCCCTTGTAGTTCGATAGAAGGCTAACGACTGACCAAGATGGAGACCGTGATGGATGGTAAAGATAGGATGGACAAAAGGAGTAAAGTGAATAATGGCAATCGATGAGAGATGATAGACGATAGATGATAAAGGAGCCCCGGGGGCTGATCAAGTGATCAAACTTGCCTAGGGGCAACGTAGTTCGACAAGACCCAAGGAAAACAATGGATAAAGGATGATAAGATGATAAGATAAGTGGATAAAAAGATGGGACCGATAGGACAAGATAGGATAGACCTATTAGATTGGATAGGATGATGATGATCACATAAAGCTCAGGGATGGGATAGTTATCCAAAGCATTAAAATGACTTGGAAGGATGGTATGATAGATAGATGAGGGATGAAAAGTGATAGGGGATTGGAAAGATGTGCAAAAGAAGAAGGGGTGATGACGATGAGATAAATGGCATTGGGTTGCATGGGGGGAAGGCCTATAGCCAGATACCAATGACAAGGGATTGTGAGATGGGATGAGATGGGATGAGGATAAAGAGGAAAGAATGGATAAAGATATAGGGATGGGGATGGGAGGGATTGTTTGGATAGATAGGAATATAAGGATTGGGAGATGAAAGGGATGCTAGGATAGATGGAGAGATGGAAGGGATGCTAGGATAGATGGGGAGATGGAAGGGATGCTATGATAGATGGATAGGGACAAAAGGATTGGGAGATGAAAGGGATGTTAGGATAGAGGGATACGAAGACAGGGATGGGCAGATGGAAGGGATGCTGTTATGATAGATGATTTCTCCAAGGACTATGTCACAAAGGAAGCAGATGCCTCCACTCTAGATATGTCATATATGATGAGGCATGAGGGCTGTAAGACGAGTGGATGATAAGATAAAGGAGATAACTGAAGGAGGACAGGATGGGTGACCAAAAAATATGAGAGCATGGATGAAGGGAATGTATACCAATAGGTGTCCAAAGCATGCATAGATAGGTGCCCCAATTTTGATCAAGATCACAAAAAGGATGGAGGGATGGGAGATAAATGGGATATGATGGTAGGATGCAGAAGATAGGTGGGATGGGGGGATTTATGAAGAGGATGGATAACAAGGAGACAGGTGCATAGCTAGAAGCATAATGGATGGAGGGAATGCATATCAGGAAGTTGCCCCCAAGTGCAGATGGGGATTTATGCATGACGCCTATTTGCCAGGTTTTCATCATGGTACTTATCCAAGGTGCTTGTTTGCCAAGTTTTCACCATTGGATGGATTATTTCTCTTTACTTTTTTTACTTTCTTTTTTTTTGAATTTTTGGAGTTTTTTGGATTTTTGTGGATTTTTGGACTTTTTGGATAGTATGCGGAAGGAGATGGATAAGGATAGGGAGGCGAATAGGTGGATTTAGAAGACATGCGATAAGGATATGGATGAAGGACTCAAGCATTAAGTTCTATACGAAGTATTAAGAGCTCATGTTTGAACCGACTATTGGATGTTGATACAACCCTATTAGGAGAAATGGATTATGCAAGAGGATGAATTAGAGGGATTTGATGGGGAAGATACGAGGGATAATGGGTGGGATGTTGGAAACGGTATGAATAGAATGATGGGGTGGATACGTGATGGGGAGATGAGTTCAGGACCAACATTGGCACATGTGGTGACGAATGTGAAAAGATAAGGGGACTAATAGATGGAGAATGTGGGGATAATGGAGGAGATGGAATAGTGAATGTTGGGACATAGGGACCCAAAACAGATTTAGGAGATGAAAGGGGTGTATAATTAGCTTGTGGATTAGTGACTTTGGATGTTTTTATTGATTTTTCATGTGATGGCATTGCATCTTTTTTCTTTGGGATCCACATGGTTTTGATCTTTGCTTTGGTGGGCCTTTGTGGCCTACAGATTTTATTTAGATCTAGATTTTTCTTCTCTTCACCATGTATTTTAGAGGGGACATGGGAAGCTTTTGATTCATGTGGATGTTTAGATTGATGCATTTTTTCTTTAACAGCCAAAGTGCTTTTAGTAGCAATGGGATGGGTGTGAGGAAATGGATGATGTGGAGTGATGGGGGTAGGAGTATGGGGATTATGTGTAGATGGAGGATGTTTAGGTAAGTGCCTTTGTTGATCCTGACAATGGGGTATGTGAGAGGGATGTTTATGATAGATGAGATGGATAGGGGATGAATGGATGAAGGGATGGATAGGATGAGATGGAGGAGGTGATTTTGGGATATAGGGGCCCAAAATAGACGTAGGACCTGGGGGAAACATGGGCATGGTAGATGGAGGATTGGAGATGGTAGATGGAGGGACGTAAGGACCCAAAATGGATGGAGCAGATGAAGGAGGAAGATGGACGGTTGTTTTGAGGCGATACGATAGAGGAGGGATGGCCACATATGATCTGGTGGGACGATGGGAAGAGCTGATATTTTTTTTGGAAAAGGCTCGTTGAGGACGTCTAGAGGTTGTACCAACATCTTTGGATTATGATTCATGAGTAGTACATCCAAGACCTTGTAGATACAAATGTTCTTTAGCTTGGATGGGCTCTATAATACCTTGCTCATGAAGGCCTAAACCTTTTCCTTGATAGTTCATTACCTTGAGTATTCGATCTAAGACAGGATTTTTGTTATTCTGAAAATATGATGCGAATCCATTATTAGGTGGAAGAGGAGAGTTGGTGTATATGCTTTGTTTTTCTTCTGCGAGGAGACCACCATGGAGGAATGTGAGAGGACCAAGGGGATATGCAAGCAATGTGGGGATAGCATTTTTAGGTGATGATGGGGGATCATGAGAAGGAGATGATGGGATAGCAACATTAGGAGAGGGAGTAAGGGCCATGATAGGATCTAGATTTGTGGTAGTAGGCTCATGCGATGGAGATGGAGTGGAAGCTTGAATGACAAGGGGATCATGGGATGGAATTGATGGGGGACCGTGATCTTGAGGTGGACTAGATGGGATGGTGGGATCTTGATCTGGAGAAGGGGATATGTTGGCATGCTTTGGATTAGACCCTTGGTGTGACTCATCATGTGCGGAAGGCATGGTAATGGAGTCTTGTTGGGACTCTTCAAGTGGGGAAGATGGAGGGCTGGAAGATTCATGAGATTCGTTGGAATCAGTTTTGGTGCTACTGGGAGTGGGAAGAGTGGATTGGATTTGGGTGGATCTAGGAGTATAGGGAGTGGATTGGAATTGGGCGTCTTTGATGGATTCAGTGGTTCTTAGAGTAGGAGATGGGGGTTCAATGGATTTAGTGGGTTCAATGGTTTCAATGGTTTGATTAGTGCTAGGGGTGGTAACATCAATAATAGGTGTGGTATGGAGAAGGGTCTCATAACTAGTGACCGTGGATGATGGATCTAGATGGCATGGTTCCATGACTTCAAGATGTGGAGTTGGGGATGGCTTCTTTGTAATGAGTCCTTGGAGAACTTCTGAAATGAGAGACTTGCATATGGTTGGCTTAGCTGGGGTGGTAGAAAGGGATGAGGGATTATGGATTGGTGGACTAGGGTTAGATGGAGGAATGGGATTGAATGTAGGACTATGAGTAGATGGGGGATTAGGATTGGATGGAGGACTAGGAGTAGATGGATGAATGGGATTGGGTGGAGGGCTAGGAGTAGATGGGGGACTAGGATTGGATGGAGGGTTAAGGTAAGGATATTGGAGTGATGAATTAAGATAGGGGGACATGGATTGTGGATTAAGACAAGAGGATATAGGTGGTGTAGTGGTACAAGAGGATGTGGGGGATGGATTATAATAAGGGTATTGGGATGGTGGATTAGGATGAGGATATGTGGATGTAGGATTAAGGTAAAAGGGTGTGGATGTAGGATTAGTATAGGAAGATTGGGAAAGAGGATTACGATAGGGGGACATGGATGGGAAATTGTAATAAGAGTATTGGGATGGAAAATTAGGATAAGAGGATGTAGATGTTGTATAAGAGGATGATGTAGATGAAGGACATGACAAATATGGGGATGAAGAAGATACTGGATATCCATTGTCAAAGGTGGTATAAGGAGCATGATTAGGCATGGATGAAGGCATAACAGGATAACTGGAAGGGGTGATTGGATTGTGGAAAGTGGGTGGAGAGATCTTACTAGTGACAATAGCATCAAGGGGATCTATGTCATATTCTTCTTGATCGACAAGACTTTCGTTATCGTCATCCACGTAATTAAGGTTTCCCTTGACTACTATTGATGGAGGATGATGATTCATGATGGTGAAAGGATAAAGAGGATGGATAAAAGATTTTGGATGGGAACGGATTAAAGCTCAAATCAGAATTTTGGTCAAGCTCAGTATCAAGATTGGACAAAAGCTCAGATTAGGATGATTGGATGGGATTCGGTAGATAGATGATTGGATCGGGTAGATGATTTGATAAATTTGATTAAAGTACTAGATCGGTTTGATTGGATAGGATCAAATGATTAGACGATGTTGATTGGATAATTGTGATTAGATGAACTTGATCGGATTGGTGTGCTTGGATTGACTAGATGATTAGTGGAATAGATTTGTTTGATTAAATAGGAAGAAATAAAAGGTACCACTATATAGAGCTTAAAAAATTAAATAATTTTAGTTTTTGAATGAAGTTGATTCGATGTACGGTTTGTAAATGGTGGCCCCAGGAAGTTAGGGGCATGTCCACCCCGCGATGCGGGGCGTGGCCGCCCTGGGATGGTCAAATTCTTGATAGGAGGAAATGGAAGGTACCACTGGATAGATCTTGAAAAATTAAGTAACTTTGGTTTTTGAACGAAGTTGATTCGACGTACGGTTTGTAAATGATGGGCCCGAGAAGTTAGGGGCGTGTCCACCCTGCGATGCGGGGCGTGGCCGCCCTGGGATGGTAAAATTTTTGATAGAAGGAAATGGAAGGTACCACTGGGTAGAGCTTGAAAAATTAAGCAATTTTAGTTTTTTAACGAAGTTGATTCGATGTACAGTTTGTAAATGATGGACCCGGGAAGTTAGGGGCGTGTCCACCCTGCGATGCGGGGAATGACCGCCTTGAGATGGTTAAATTTTTGATAAAAAGAAATGGAAGGTACCACTAGATAGAGCTTGAAAAATTAAGCAACTTTGGTTTTTGAACGAAGTTGATTCGACGTACGGTTTGTAAATGATGGGCCCGGGAAGTTAGGGGCATGTCCACCGTGCGATGCGGGGCATGGCCGCCCTAGGATGGTCAAATTTTTGATAGAAATAAATGGAAGGTACCACTGGATAGAGCTTGAAAAACTAAACAATTTTGGTTTTGAGCGAAATTGATTCGACGCACGGTTTGTAAATGATGGGCCCGGGAAGTTAAAGTAGTCGACGATTCTGTAGTAAATCGTTTCCAGCAAAATTAGGGGCGTAGTGCAATCGGCGTTTCCAGCAAAATCAGGTAAACAGTTTTCGTAGTAAATTAGGGGCGTTTCCAGAAAATCGGTAGACAACTTTAATAAATCGTTTCCAGCAAAATCGGGGCGTGACAGCGCGTAAATCGGCGTTTCCAGCAAAATCAAGGGCGTAGATAGCTTTCTACAGTAAATCAGGGGTGTTACTGCGTTTCTACAAGGGCGCTACCACCTTTCTGCATAGGGCGCTACCACGTTTCTACAGGGGCGCTGCCACGTTTCTACGAGGGCACTGCTGTGTTTCTGCATGGGGCACTACCGTGTTTCTGTTTGGGGAGGTGTGAATGGTAAAGTTGTGATGTTTGTTAGGTGAGGGTATGGACTTGTAAATGGAGAATTAAAATGAAGAAGGTGGATTAAAGATGATTTGTGGATAATGAATGGGGGTTTAAAAGGGGTAACGAAGATTTGGAATGATAGAATGGAGGTTTAAACGGATCAAAATGGAGGCTTCGGGAGGCTTAGAGTGACAAAAATGAAGGCTTAGTTTGATGGGATAATGGTTGGGAACGATTAAGTGGTGATTTAGAGGCTAAATGGATCCAAATGGGGTAATTTCGGGTGTCTAGGAGGGGAAATCTGCCCTTCTACAGCAAAAATCAGGGTGTTGATAGCTTTCTGCAGTAAATCAGGGGCACTACTGCGTTTCTGCAAGGGCGCTGCCGCATTTCTGCGTGGGGCGCTACCGCGTTTCTGCGTAGGGCGCTATCGCGTTTCTGCGGGGACAAAGCTTGGTTTTTTATGACAAAGGCTATGGCAAGGACATAAAATGATAAAACAAGTCCAAAGTATCAAAAATTTGACAAATTTTTCACGAGATAACACCTCAAGCAAGCACAACCCTATGATTAATATTACGGGTATGGCAAGGCAAAGTCTTAATCTATGATGCACAAGGCTTCTAGGGAGTCCTCGATATACTCTCGGTACGTAAGGCATAACCGTGAACACCAGTCTGTCACAAGCGTGGGTCGGGAACTCCAGCGAGATACTGAAAGGCTCGGACCAACTCTTCACGTCTATCTAGGTATCACCCTAGCTTCGACGCTCCGCCAATTACGACGCAACTGGATTGGGGTACAACTTTCATTCTCCCCCCTTTATATACCCCGCCGGTACACGTGGTTGGAATCGTCCCTTGGGGTGATGAAATCCCCAAGCAAGTCCCACTAAAAGGAAGACACTAACCGTTTCCAACTACTCCCCAGGCTCACACGAAGTGCAAGGGGAAAGTGAAAATAAATCAATGCCCTCTTGGATAACACAGAAGTAAACAACCACATCAAACAATGAGGTTTAATCCCCCTAATTAGACTATGTTTGAAAACAGCAAAGATAATTTTTGAAAGTTTGATTATGTAGATGACCCTGCAAACAAATGTTAGTTGTCCTCTTCTTCGTCTTTGGTCAAATTTCGCCACAATATGCTACAAAATATTAGCACAAAATAACAATATTCTTGCTAGAACAACGTTAGAGAGTTATCACGTGAAAATAGCAAAAATCTAGAGCAAAAACGAAGTCAAAACGCCTATTTTACCTTCCAAACTGTGTTGTTTTGGGGCGCTACCACGTTTCTGCGTGGGGTGCTACCGCCTTTCTGTGTGGGGCACTACCGCATTTCTGCGTGGGGTGCTACCGCCTTTCTGCGGTAAACTTTGTCAGATTTTAAGAAAAAAGAAAAGTTGTGCCCCTCCCACTGCAAGAAAAGTGTTAGCGAATCCCTCTAAATATGTCCCTAATCACAACAAATGTGTTAGAAGGAATAAAACTTTCAGATGTGGGGCACTACCACCTTTTTGTAGTGGCCAAGAGGGCGTTGCCACCTTTCTGCGGTAAACTTTGTCAGATTTTTAAGAAAAAAAGAAAGTTGTGCCCCTCCCACTGCAACAAAAGTGTTAGCAAAGCCCTCTAAATATGTCCCTAATCACAGCAAATGTGTTAGAAGAAATAAAACTTTCAGATGTGAGGCGCTACCGTCTTTTTGTAGTGGCTAAGAGGGCGCTGCCACCATTTTGCGGTAAAATAGGTGCACTGCCACCTTTCTGCGGTAAGGCAGAGGGCGCTGCTGTCTTTCTGTGAGTTTTTTCTGCAAAATACTTAATCCAAAAGGGAAGTTAAATGCAAGACCTGTTTATGGGCCCCACCAGGCATGCTAGAAATGTATACCTTGATATTTATCCTACTTTAAATGTGCAAACTAGCTAGGAAGTGGAAATGACAAAATACCAAGGACACCTCAAGATTAGCCAAAAGAGTGATACAACGAAAAAGAATGTAAATAAGATAAAACACAAACAATTTTACCTCCTTTGTTGTTGATACCTCTTTGATTGGCGCTTGCTTGGATTGGTTGTGTGCTCCTTAGATGATTGCTTGAATGTCTAAATGCAAGATTGGAGGTGCAAATGATTAACAAAGATGGCTAGATGATGGCAAAGGATTGAGGATTCAAATGGAAAGCATGTAGTTGCTCAAATCTAAAGTGTTGAGAAGGCAAATTGGCAGCATAAGGTTGCTCCAATGAAGAAGTGTTTGGGAAAGCAAATGGGTAGCATGTAGTTGCTTAAATCAAAAGTGTTGAGAAGACAAATTGGCAGCATAAGGTTGCTCCAATGAAGAAGTGTTTGGGAAAGCAAATGGGCAGCATGTAGTTGCTCAAATCAAAAGTGTTGAAAATGCTCTTGAGGAGGGGGTATTTATAGGAGAATTTGAATTCTCTAGAGAATTCAACGGTCAAGATTGCTCCAACAAGGCCAAGATGAAGGGCTATGGTGGGTTGAGAACCCACAAGCCCTCACATCTTGACATGTGGAGGGTGAAGTGGACAAGGGGATATGAGGTGGAGATGAGTTGTCAAGGAGGTACATGAGGTGGAAAATGACATACACCTTGGGGAGTGAGGAGATTTCCACAAAAAATGATTTCTTGTCCCCAAGTGAGAGTGAAAGGGACATTTGAGAAATTTTAGAATTCCTCAAAAATCTACATGGGAAAAGGAAAGGTGGTTGGAGATATAAATGTGAATTAAAAATTCACATTTCTAGGATGATCTAAAGGGTAAAAGATGGGCTCCAAAAAGGTGGGACTTGGTCACATGTGGAGATTGTGACAAGTCCAAGGTTGGTCACATGTGGAGATTGTGACAAGTCCAAGGTTCTAGAAGCCTTGGAAGGATGGAATGTGAATTAAAAATTCACATATAAAAGAGGAATTTAGGAAGAATAAAAAAGGAATTAAAAATTCCTTGGAGAATGATTAAGCTTAATTAATCAATAATTAGAGGATAATTAGGGGCTAATTAGGATTAAAAGCCAACTTGCAAAAGTTGGAGGATGTGACACATCCTAATCAAGGATTAGGCATGTGCACATCCTAATGAAGAGATTAGGAAATGGATTAGGATTAGATGAAAATGACATGTGAGGAATTAAATAAATGTAATAATTATTTAATTTATTTGATGAAAAGAGGATTAAGGAGGGTAAGGTATTTAATTATTAATTAAATACCTTAGGGATTTAGCAGAATTAAAGATATTAATTAAATAATAGTAATATTACTTAATTAACTGGATAAGAGGATGTTTAGATGAAAAGTGATAAATTTGGATAAATTAAGTGTCCAAATTTAGATGTCTACAGGTCTTGAATAGACTTAATAAACATATGTCATTCAAAATTTTAACATAAATGATTTATATTAAATAAGAATATATATATATATGGAAGTTGGTCCCAGCCCAGTTAGTTAAGGTGTTCCCTGTCAAGCGCCCACCATGGGTTCGACTCTCCGGTGCTCCCGTGGTACGGTTGGTGTGTTCCGCCAACACTACGGGTCACGGTAAAAAGTTTACCGGCGGTGGGGGGTTATATGGGGGGCCGTGCTGCACCCGATTCCCCTCGTTAAAAATAATAATATATATATATATATGTGTGTGTATATATGTATATATATATATATATTTGATTTTAATATTATATAGGAAATTGTATATTTAATTATTTGTTTTTAAAAAATTAAATTAAATGATTATATATTAAATAAGATGTCTGTGGATATATGTGAAGTATGAGATCGATTAGTTCTAAATGTTATGAATAAAAGAGTAAATTTAGTCTTTAAAATTATGTGAAATTGAGGAAATTAAAATTAGAATAATTTTATGTAATTTCCTTTATTGTTAGAGAAAAGAATTAAAATTAAGATGCTATTAATTCTTGTTGATTTTAATGGATGATTGGATTTAGTAAATCCGAATGGTAGACATTTATTTTCAATTTGCTTTATATCGTGTTTCTTGTTGGGAAAATTGGGAATGACGTAAATGTACAAGTCTTCCAGACAAATTGTTAAATGTGGGAAATGGGATCGTTAAGTTGAATTCATGTGTTGGCTAAGGATGTGTACATGGTATTAGCATGGTGTTTGGATACCTATTTTTTTTTTTTTTTTTTCTGAATATAGTCATTGATGTTCGTTATGAAGTGTAGAATTTCTTCTTGTAATTCTATACACCTTGTAAACCTTAGTCAAGAAAACTTAGAAATCCTTGTTATGTTTAGGGGAGTGGCTCTGTGTGAGGGCCGACACACAAAGTGGTGTCAGGGTAATTTACAAAGAGTTAGTAAGTCAGTGATAACTAAATAACACATAGTTAGATTAAAATCTTTAACAAGATGTTTATGCCTCACTTATGGACTCTTGAGCTACTACAGTCTCGAGTATAAGATGAGAAGGCTTGGAATGAAAAATCGATGTCTTGTTTCTTCAAAAGACATTCGATTCCGCAATAGTATGCAATAGGGGCTGGGTTTTGTAGGAGGTTACCAGGGTAACCCAAGTTGGGGGCCGAAACCTAAGAAGAAACACCAGGGTAACCTTTGCATTATTGTGATGACACTCCACCTAAAATAACAGGTTACCTTTTGTACTTAGTACATTCGATTGTCTAAAATCTGGAAGCAATGTAACTATCAATTAGTTATGTATTTGTGTCTAGAGTTAGTAGATTATGTCTAGGTAACCATATTACTATCTCCTAGCACGGGGGGTGGACCTACGGGTACCACATGGTTGGGTGGAACGTGCACCTTACTCCATTGTTAGTTTATGATCATGGCATCGAGAGCTTCAAGGATGGAGAGCTCGTACTTGGATACATATATACTTTCTTTATTGCATTCTTGTAAAACTTGTATTGTAAAACATCCCTCAATTGTATATGAGGTGAACATTTGTAATTGTAAATTGTAACTATTATTTGATCTACCTCATTAGATGAATGACTATTGTAATATCTTATCAAATACAATGTAAGAAACATGTTTGTTCTTTATACTATCTTGAATGGAATTTCAAATGATATGCAATGTTTATTTTTATGTTTATGATTGATTAAATATGTGCAATGCTAAATACTAAAGTGGTCTATGGAAACTCAAGTAGTGTAACGTCACGTAACTTAGTGAATGTATGCAACTAATTGACTTAATATTATTACTTTAAAAAAAAAAAATTATTTCACTTTTATATACAATTGCAACATTCCTTAGGTTATTATGATGGGGCATTACAGGTGGAATATTGTGGATTAGCAAGTTTGGATGCCAATTTACAATTTTCTTTGAGATGCATGGCTTCTATGAGTAGTTTGGGAATACACATGGTCTTTGATTTTGACTTCATGGGCCTTTGTGGCCCTTTGGACTTAGCTTATTTCTTTTGGATCATATTTTTGTTTGCTTTGACATATCTTTTTGAGGGGCCATGTTGATTCTTGGAATTTTGTGGATTTTTGGCTTTATGCATTTTATAATTGGCATCCAAATTGCTTCCAAGAATAATGCAATTAGTGGATGGAGAGGAATGATATCAAGGTCTTATGAATGGGTAGATGTATGTAGGATGTTGGAAGGATTTCAAGGATGTTTGCCTTTGATGATCTTGATTGGGGATTAGAGGTGATAGATAAATATGATAATGGGATTTTGGAATAGGAGTTATGTGGATAGTGGATGGAGGAGTATAAGGACCCAAGATGGATGGAAGGGATGGAGGAATTCGTTTTGGGACATAGCTCAACCCACAATAGATGGAAAGGATGAAGGCTTGGGTTTTGGAATATAAGGACCCAAGATGGATTTGGAGGATGGAGGATATGAATGTTTGGACTTAAGTGGAGGGATGTGGGTTTTGGGAGGAGTACCAACATCTTGAGATTGATTATGAAGGCCATGAGAATTAGTATTTGGTTGGATTTGGATGGGTTATAATACACCTTGCTCATGGAGGCCTAACCCTGTGCCTTGATAATGCATGTTTTGACAATTCCTTTTGTCAATGACATACTTGTTATTTTGGAAAGAAGAAATGAGTACATTTTGAGGGGAATATGACATGGAAGGAATGATAGGTTCATGAAGTAAACCAGATTGGATGAAGGTGGAAGAACCAATTTGATAGGTATGGGGTTCATTGGTAGCTCAAATAGGGGCGATGAGTCTTGTGGAATATACTTTGTGTATATACTTGCAAATATACCTCTATATATATGACAATTTGTGAGTATATTTTTGCAACCAAAACCTTATAATTGTGTGTATATATCGTTACTGAAGTCCAAAAATATATATTCACTATATATATTTCTTTAGAGCTACAAATAGATTAAAAAACATAGTCAAAACCCTCAACCATACGGTCATACAAATTTCCATACAGTGGGCCCTAAAAGAAGTTTTTAAAAGTTTTATAGTTAGAAAAATATAGCAAATTTTATATCAAAATTCATCTCTTGGCCCTCCTGAGCACAATAGTGAGGTTATTTTTGCAATTTAGGACTCCTATAATTTTTTAATTTTGAAACATTCTTTGAAAATAACTTAACCTGCGAGATCAAACTCATGAAAACTCATGAGGACAAGTGTTAGAAGTAAGGATTCACGCTAGGTTCACCAAAATGTATTGCATACACATGATATAAATGAAATATGAATCAAATCTATTCTATTCAAACTAATTACATGTAAACTTTAGAAAGATCAAGTTAATATATTGATATGTTTATACATTGGATGTGGTTACTCATGATTTCAATAGCATGATGGTATGATCAAGATGATTCAATAGAAATTTAGACATCATAATAGTAGCATATGATTAAATTCATGCAAATGGGATGATAGGTCTCTAATTTATAGAATTTTTGAGAGAGATATCAATGGTCAAGATGCATTGAGAGTATAGAAGCTGTCAAAACCAACTTCAGAGACCAAGAACACCTGAATGCAAAGAGATACCTGTCATAGGGAAGAGAATGGAGAAAAAAACAAGAGAGGGTTTGAAGCTCTGTAATATGAAAGATGTATTAACAGAACAACTGGAATGAAATATTCACAAAGATCAATCCTTAAAAGGAGATCAAACAAAACCTAAAAAGTAACCCTAATAGGTAGACATTTAATAATTAATTATTAAATGTCACAATATGCAAGTTAAAGTGAAATCTTAAGAGAGGAATAAAGGTAACTTAATTAACATAATTAAGTTAAAACCTTTACTCTAACAGAGAGATGGATAACTAGGACTGATTGAGGATTAGGGCTTGGATCAAAATTTTAGTCATGTGACAGGTGTCACATGAGGGATAAGCTCTAGGTTAAGGATTAGATTTAGGGCAACATCCTTATGTAGATGGATATGATTAAGACCTATGTGATATTAAATGAAGAGCTGAGATGGAAAGTTAGTTTGACTTTTGTCAAGTGTGTAGATTCAATGAATCTAGACAAGGAGTTAGTTAGACATGTGAAGAGGACATTTATCACATGATGACAAATTTAGATTTTCATCCATATAAATGAATCTGATGGATATGATTAAATTGATAAGGATTGAGGAATAAAGTGGAATTAAATAATGGAGGAAAAGGTGATGGAGATTAATTAGCCTAAATTAATTAATTAATTTAGTTGAAGGATTTGGGGATAAAGGTAATATTTATTTAATTAATTGGCTAGGATAAAGTGGGATAAAGTTGATGGGTAAATTAATTAAATAAATAAATATTGGTCACATTTTAGGTGTCTACACATAGTTAACCTTACACAATAGAATATTAATGGGGGAAAAGATTATAGAAGGTGGGGATAACAAACTCATTCAAATGTGATCTTTGTGGAGAGGTTGAAGAAGATATTGATCTTCGCTTATTCAACTACAACTACAACACTAGATATTGGAAATGGCTTTACAACAAACTTCAACACTTTCATTCTTGGACATTCCTTCATAGAGAGTCTATTTTTCAATATTCTAGATTATAATTCCATATATCCTTTTTTGGAATTTTTGGCTTGAACACAATAGTAGGTGTAGACACCTAAAATGGGCTAGAAACATTTTCATCTTACCATATCATAATTATCCTTATCATTTCTTCTATATATTAATTAAATAAATTTTAATTATTTAACCAAGCTAGCATTTTCCTCTTTTCATCCATATTTAATTATCTTAATCTTTGTATCATATCTAGATTAATTATCACCCATTGTTCCAAATTTGAGACACGTGAAATTCAAATCCATATTAAAATTATTCTAGTCTTCAATAGATTTACTTTCTCTTTACATTTCTATATTCACTTATTACAAAATTAACAAGAGCTGCAAAGCAATGAAGTTCTGTCAAAGTGTGTAAAAACAGTTTTGTTTTTGTTTGCAACTTGTTTACCTATCATATTTCAACTAAAATCTACAACAAGAAGTAGTTCCAACAGACACTGATTCAAGTATGTCATGTGGAATTTAATAGGGTAATGGATCAACATTATGTATTTTGCCATTATATATTAGTTTGGAGGAAATTAGATTTAATCTATTAATCTTCAATTTGATTACAACACTTTTTTGTGCTATGTACGGTGCAATTCATTTTGCATGACTGTGTGACCTTTGAATGAAATATTTGCAATAGCCCTGCAAAAGTGCCATTACAGTAGTTGTCGTCATGTTATACACAAAATTCCATGGCTATTGCATTCAAACAATGTTGCAAGGTTGTTCCATCCAAACACACAATGTTGCAAGGTTGTTCTCTGAACATGGAATGGCCTCTTGCAGCTATGGTTTCAAATATGATGATGAACTTTGATCAGTTTACAAGAATCAAATTATCTTCCATGCCAACGAATCAAAAAGAACTCATTACACATAAGAATGCACATGCCATTGTAACATAAACTATATAATCTTGAGCAGGTTATGAAATAAAGTATGTTAATTTAAGCTATTGCCTATTACAGTTACTAGATTACATAGGCCAAAAATTGGTGGAAATTTTACTTCAGGTACGTCTAAAACAGAGTTAATACAAGGAAAAAAGTCCAGTTCAATAACCAAATAAAGATAATATTAGAGAATATACCCTGTAATTGTTACACCAAAGCCCTACCACATGTCTGCTTGAGTTATGGGTTTCCTTATTGTGGTGCCAAAGATTTGAAACATGGATAGTCAATTACAATCATGCTCAATTACTTTAACAACCTCAGCCTTTGAATGATTTGGCTTAATTAATGGTTTTACACAGTGTTTAGGGTTTGGTTTTAGGGTCTATGTTGTGCCCTGGCCTTGGTTTTCCTTTGAGTTTGAATACATGTGATGTATACTTGGATCTCCTATTGGCATTGTGGACAAATTAGTTTAGAATTTGTTTGGTGATTTGATCTCAATGCTCTCTGTCTATTACAGCATTTGCAGACCTTCTTGTAGTGAGGAGATTTGGACCTGTGTTACACTCTTATATAAAAGTGTTATCCACTGTCAATTTATGACAACCTTATGAAACATTCAACTATTTCCAAGAAGCTTAGAGGCATTGCAAGTGAGGTTGAAGCTAAAATGGAATGACATCTCCTATATGGTTATTTTGATTATCTCTGCATTATAAGGACAACAATACTATCAACCTTACAACTATTATAGATTCAAACATTCCTTTCTATAAAAAATAATTTGTTTTTCTACTTATTCTGAACAAAACATTTCTATAAAAAATAATTTGTTTTTCTACTTATTCTGAACAAAACATTGCATTATTTTTAGGAAATTGTACTGCACTTCATAATTATTAAAGATGCAAAATTTTGCAACCCATAGCCTAGCTGTCCTCCCAGATTTGAATTGGAAAGAGTTCTGATCATCCAAAAAAATCGATTTTAAGATTTAGGTCTAGCATAGACAGTCAATACCCGCAAATTACACAAGAAAATCACAAATCTTTCCAGGACAAAAATGAACTATAATTCAGTGATATGGTATCCATCCACTGATATTGGGATAGAGAATACATTTCAGTGATGTTAGGTCCCACATGTTGAACACCTTGCCAATTGTTACCACTAGGACCATCTGCACTTTGAGCCCATATCGTAAGGGGCAGGAATCTAAGGTTTGTATATAGAACATTTATGGCATACTCTGTAGAAAAAATAACACAATATAAAGTAAGCCACAAATCAATTTCACCATAATTTGCAGAAATATACAATTTCCTACACTCAATCTTTTAAACTAATTCTAGCAAGTGCTATAAAATTCAATAGAATGAATAAATCCAAACCTTGCCTGTTACAAACATCAAGAGTTAAAATAGCTTTGTTAATTTTTATACATTTATAAGAGCAACCTTTCCTGGAACAAATATTTGAATAATCATAATACTCACCCTAGCAAGATTGAAAACTTTGATGCATGTCTCCAATAAGCTTGGTGGTGGCTGATGAAACCTACCCCAAACATGGTGTACATTGGAATTGATTATGTGCATGATTATACCAAAAATAAACCAAGATACAAGACAATTTAAGCTAATCTAATGTTGTATTTAGGCCTGGATAGCTGGGGTAGGAGAAGGCTTGTATAGTCTGTTTGGTTGTATATTTTTTCAAAGCTTACTATGGTAATTTAGTTTTGAAATTTTTACAAACTAAGTTCACTCATGACACATCCATTAAAACTGTCCAAACAATTATGGTGTGCTGCAGCCATCTGGTTGGTGCGCAAATAACCACCATGTCAATGATATGCACCAATAGCTGTAGATGTCTCTGTTCATTTTGTTATCACACTAGAGCAAAAAGTAAAGAAGAGGAAATGTATCAATGTGTTGCCTGCATTAAAGAAGGAAAGATTCTACCATGAATTTGTTGAACAATGATGGAGACAACACTTGCCCACTTCAACTTTAGCTTCTTCAATCAAGCAGCCATTTAGAAAGGCAGTAGAAATTTTCTACTAATATCCGTACTCATCTGCCCTGTTGAAGTTGACTGTTTATTCAAACGAGATATTTGTGTGCTTGCTTATGGCCAATTTAATATACATTTTTTTATATCTTGTATTTTGTTTGGCCCTTTTCTTCAAATGTCATCTTAGTCACCCGCTTTGAATTATGCATGCCTATTGAGACTAAATAATATGGTTGGGTTTCAAGGCAAATGTTTGAAATGATTATCAATATATTTTCTACTATGCTTTGTCTGCATGTTATGTTTTGAAACATCCTTCTTTTGGTGAGCAGGTGGACATAGAATTAGCAGAGGAACAAGCATTCAGATCAAGAGTCAATATTAGTATTCTCTCGTTATTATGTAAAGAGAACCAAGTGGGAGAAGTTTATGCACTGCATTGGACATAAAAGTTCTTAACTAGTAACAGAGTTAAAATAAGCTGGTTGGTGCCTAATAAGCATCTATTGCCTCTAGTTATATGGATATGAATGACCTAATTTGGGAAAGGAGGTGGTCCAAGACAATGATTTTGAAAAGAAACTCAGGCCAGAAGTCATTCTTGCAGGCAAAATTGGTGTTACATTTGATGATATTGGTTCATTGGAAAATGTTAAGGAATCATTGCAAGAACTTGTAATGCTTCCTCTGCGACGTCCAGACTTGTTCAAAGGGGGGCTTCTAAAGATAAAGTCCATGATTTTGTATGAAGAGTAAATATCACTTGGCATTTGGTATCAAGAGGTATTATATTTAACAGTAGCCCTTTGTTTTTATATCATATGCAGCCATGCAGAGGCATTCTACTTTTTGGACCACCTAGGACTGGGAAAACAATGTTGGCAAAGGCCCTTGCCACTGAAGCCAATGCTAGTTTCATTAATGTCAAGATGTCTACCATAACTTCAAACGTACAAACTACATATTTCTTTATTGATTTGCTAAAAAGAAGCAGCTTGTGAATCCATATATAAATAAAAAGTTTTACTAGTTCATTACTCTCTAGTTCATTGGCTGCCAAAGTTGCTCCTACTGTTATCTTCATTGATGATGTTTGTCATTGCCTTTTCTAAGACGCCAAGATCTTTTACAATATTCATTGAGGAGCTCTTCTGTTTGGATAGGTAATGTAATAATGTTTGCAATCCATATTTGGTTTGTCTCTACAGGTTGATAGCATGTTAGGCCAGAGGTCTAGATTTGGTGATCACGAGGCAATGTGAAAGATAACAATGATCTTATGGCTCACTGGGATGGTTTACTATCAAAGTCCACAGAGCGTGTTCTTGTTTTGGCTGCAACCAATAGGCCCTTTGATTTGGATGAAGCTATAATCAGACGATTGGAGCGAAGGTGATCCAGAAAACATTACTTCAATCTGAATATAACTTTCAAGCATATTGTTCTATTATATGATAAATATTTAGAATTGGCTTTGGATTTATGTTAATTATGTTTGTTTCATCTAACATTGTATGTCCTTTTAATGGCCTTTTATAGAATCATGGCGGGACGCCCAAATGCTGAGAATAGATAAAAGATTCTTAAAACACTGTTGGCAAAAGAGAATATTGAGGAAGGATTTGATTTCAAGGAGCTTGCAATAATGACCAAGGGCTACAGTGGAAGTGACCTCAAGGTGGGTATTTATGACCCTTGAAAGCGAGCCAGCAAAATCTGTAAGTGAACATATCCATAACTTCCATAAAAATTATATTTTTCATTTCTGACATCATTAGAAAAACCATATCTAGTTTTTGGTAACTTGATAATATATTTTTGATTGAGAGCAAGCCATTCCATTTTACCATACTTTATTGCGTCTTATACATTTCTCCATAGGATTATAATTGTCATGTCTCTTACCTTACTTTCACTTGTTGGCTTTCAAGTCTGCAAAAGAGGTCTAATTTCTTTATTTGAAAGAAACAACTAGCTGCATAGATGGAGCTTGTGTTATATGGGACTTTGAAACTAGAAAGACACCAAACACAACCGAGCTTGCAAAGCAAAAAGTAGGGTATTCTTGTAGATATAGAGGTGAATATTCAATAACCGGTTGCAAATTTGTCAGTATCAGATAATGACTTGAATATTATCAATTGACTGAAGTTGATGTTGGGTTAAGATGCATGTGTCTAAGCGTAGGAATATTACCAATTTGGATCTGCAGTGTCTCACCAGGCATTTGGACTTCAACGAAGAACTAAAATTTGAAGTTTTCAGGAGAAAGATTGTTAGACATTAAAATTAAAATATGTTTTAACATGTTTTAATAGCATAATATTGTTATGATGTACTTAATCACTCAAAATATTTCAGTTGGCAAGAGGAAGTATACAACCTAGCTAAAGAAAGCTCATTAAAATTTCTCCTATTGATATCTCACATCTGATAAGCCATAAGACATCCAAACAAACATGTTTTTCAAGTTCTATATTATTTATCACTAAAATTTTAGACTGGTGGCAGTGAGAAAACATTTCCTAATCCAAAAAAGGCATTTTTTGCAGGTGCTATACCATATATCACAAAAGAGTTTGATCTGGATGCAACCACCACAGGATTATTAGTTTCTATCAGTATTATAGGACGTCTGTGCACCACTTTGATGGCTGGAGTTTTTGCTGACACATTTGGAAGGCGCAAGATATTATTTGTGGCTAGAATTCTCTATCTGTTGAGTGCCCTTACAATGGCCTTATCTCCTACTGTTTATATTCTAATCACAACTCGACCTTTGGTTGGATGTGCTTATGGTTTACCTACAACCATATTTCCCCTTCTCATATCCAAGACAGCTCCTTTAGAAATTTGAGGTCAACTTTCACAGCCTATTGTGTAGTCTTTTTACTTTCCCTTAGGGATATAGCTAGTTGGAGGCTTATGATAGCAGCTTTAGGTGCTCCTACTTTTGTCTACATTTCTTTGTGCATTCTATACCTTCCAAAGTCTCCAAGATGGCTGGTAAGAAAGGGCAGAATGAATGAGGCAAAGCAAACACTACAGAGGCTCCTCAACAAAGAAGATGTTACAGGTATATGATATAAAAATCCAAGGCAATAGAATATGCATATGTGGGATATCATCCGATTTATTCTCTGGATTTGTAGATAACTTTTGTTGCGACTAAATAGATCAATTTTTGTTTTGGTCATTCAAATGATCTTTGCATTGGTGGTAGAGGGATTAGGGAATGGAAAAGATGTTACTATAGAGGAGTATGTGGTAGAGCATGCAGAAGCTATAATGGGAAATGAACACCAGAAGAAAGATGGTGAAAAATTCAACTGTATGGCCTTGAGGAGGACTCAATAGCCAAGCCAGTCTCTTATGTGGAATCAACACCAATAAACTCATAACATTTAATTGACTCTACAGTGGCACTTATTGAAAGTTTTCAACAAATTCCTGCTTTTGAAAATATTGATCAAATCGATGGGGTTCATGAAAGTTCACGGTGGGATGTGGAGAACCAAGATCATGAAGGTCAAATTGATTGTTAAGAGGATGAAGAAACTCCAAGTGTTTTGGAAGAGTTAGTACCTAATACTCCAAGGTTTAGTAGCAATCAAGATAATAGTTTAAGGACTCCCTTTCTTTCACAAAATAACTCAAGTTATGTTGAACGTAAATCAGCTCGTGGAAAAGTGAACTGGAGTACTGAATTTTTAAACAATTTGTAGTCTTCTGGAAATGTGAAAAACTCTAGTAAGAACAGTGGTCATATGAAATTTTCTATGAATGGTTATCTTCCCGAGCAAAGTATTGGATTGGGAGGTGGTTGGCAAGTGGCATGTCAATTGCAACAGTCTAAATCAAATCAGAGTGCAAGTTTAAAGAGAGTTTTTATGTGTGCTGGATCTGCCTCTAACATCCCTTTAGCTGTGGATTTTATAAGATCAATAAAATCATTACCTGGTTTAGAAGGACGTGAATCCATGCAATTTTCTACTTTTGGTAGGTGAGCCAGCCTTGTCTTTGACACAGAATAATTACGGCCCATCATCAGAAACTATTGTTAGACCTGCAATTATGCATCCTTCACAGATATCTACAAAGGGTATCCGCTGGTCTCATTTTCATGATGTAAGAGTGAAAAGAGCTCTTACAGTTGGAATGACTCTTCAATTGCTACAATAGGTAAGTTTAATTTTCAATCATATTTTTTGGGTTTTGCTGAATGTTGTTGATTGATATTTATCATATGGCAAGAACCCTCATATGTTTTTCTTTGGGTTTGTACAGTTTTGTGGTATCAATGCAATCCTCTTTTATACGCCTAGTATTCTTAAGGAGGCTAAAGTTGATAAAGTGCTAAGTCATATGATAAATATTGATAAGAAATCTACTACAATTTTGGCGAGTGCCATAAGCTCTATGCCAAGGTTGGTCTTTATTCTCCTGGGAATGTGGTTGATGGACCGTGCAAGAAGAAGGTAATTTTAATGCTAAGCAAGCCATGTCCATTCATGTGGGAATCTAAAGTAATGATTGAATCTTAATTTTGATGTGTAATTCTTTGAGTGAAGTATATAAATTGGTCTTTCCTTGAATATTCATTCTTGTTAATTAGGAGTTCTAAAGTTGAAACTAATTCAATTTTGTTTCTTTAATTGCTTGTTCTGAAATCAAAACCAATTTTATGGTTGTAGGGCAATACTTCTATACACTACTCCAATATTATTTCTTACAATATTGATAATGAGTTTGACGAAAGTGATTCATCTAGCAAGTGTTGTTTAGTCACTTGTCTTAATTGGGTGTATAATGGCATTTTTGAGTTTCTTCAATATGAGATTTGGTGCAGTACCAAATATTGTATGATCTGAAATTTTTCCAACAAATGTTAAGAGGAGTGATGAGAGCCATTTATGTCCCATTTTATGCCATATTTTAGCCTATTTCATATACCTTCATACCCATTCCCACATTCCATTTCCGTTCCATATCATACCATTTTACCATTTTATGTTGCATATGATTAAATATATATAAGTGGTATTTAATATAGTTTTGGATAAAATATGGAAACCAATTATTGATTGTCTTTACTAATGAACATTATGATTTCAATCCTTGGAAAATAAAGCTTGCAGCATGCAGATCACAAGAACTTTATGTCACCTTTTATGCAGAATATCTTTCTTTCACTTTCTAGCCAGGAACTTCTGTGTATTACTTTTTGAACAACAATTTATTTATGTCATGACATCAGCCTCCAAGGTGGCATCAGTTACCTCTTCAAAATAAACACATGAAACCAAAACAATGTTTAAATTCATGGACAACAACAAATAGAGCAAAATACACTCAACCAAGGCTCCATGTGTGCTAGTCTTGTGGACTAGGGAAGGAAACCTGTGATGGAGGTGTGCTGCTAAATCGATGGAGAAAAAATTGCAAATCTTCACGTCTGCCTTTCACTAGACTTTATGTTTGTATTATTTAGCTACATGGATTCATTTCATGATAGTCTCTTTGCACATCATCACTATTTTCCATACAAAGAGAAGAATTTATTATAACAGCTGTGCTTGATAGTTGTGTGGAGGAGAAAAATGAAATCTTCTTCCCATTTCCATCTTCAGTTATAATGAGGCTATTTTAATTTGTGGTTAGTGAAACATATTTTTTGTCTCTTCTAATTTGTTGGCCATGGGCCAAAACAAACCCAATATTTTCTGTATTTCATAGTTACAAACAATGTATATATATTTACACATAGTGTAAGGGAGTAGATAGACTTTTTGGCATTAGATTCATGTATCAAAATTTTGATAAATAAAACAATGTTTATTCTAATCGAGGTAGTGTAGAAGGCTCTCGTCCCATCTCACCTACAAACCACGGAGCAAGGGCCCACTCCCCGGTGAAGCGCGGTGACATTTCTTTTTACTGTTAATATTTTTGTGTGTTATTTATTTTTTCGTTTTTAATAGCTTTCAAAATTTAATAGCTATGCGATTTAAATTCCATCGCCTTTATTATACTTCAGTTTGATAGAAGATTTCATGATTCAAGTTTGGAATGTAATATTTCTTTAAAGTTTGATTTCAGTATTTTTAATTTGGTGAAGTGTGTTTTATTTTTTGTTAACAAACTGCTATCACAATTAATAGTTCCTGGCGCAATTATGATAGTAGGATAGAAAACATTCAATTTGATTCCTAGTCTTTTGTGTGTTCTAGTTGCATTCATCCCCACTTAATTCACTGCTTTCCTCCCTTAGGTATACTGCCGCAACACTTCTCGCAAGCTTACGATCCTCAGATTGACACTTAGACCAAGTTGAATCTAGTTTATTATTTACCCTAGTTTTGGCCTATCAAGGAGTATGCCTGGGAATTTGTGGACTAACAATGTTCCTTTGCCCCACAATTGTGACATTTTCTTTCCTGCACTCAACAATGTTTTTGGAGGCCCGATGGTTTTTAAACTTTTTGCTATCACGAGTCTGGTCTCTTGGGTTTTCACATATCTCAAGGTTCCGAAGACTAAAGGAATTCCTTTGGAAATTATCACAAAGTTCTTTGTTGTGAAGAAATAGAGAGTAAACAAAGAGAACAAAAATTAAAAGGAACTCTATAAAAGAAAGAGTAAGAAAGTGAATTGAAACTAAAGGAATTCTCTAGAGAAGTGAAATTGGTGAAATGAAGGAACACATTTTTCTATCAATTTTGAAATGTATCATTTATCAGAGAGGAACTCAACCAAATATGGTTCTCTTGACCTAATTCTTCAAATTAGAGTGCCACCATTTTTGAGATTAGTATTGGTCTTCATAATAGAAAGAGGGAAATAAATTCATATTGTTTCACATACAAATAGTAAGAAGGCCTAATAAACAAGGCATGCCCAATTCTATAGTAGACACTTAAAACAAGTCAACAAAGCAAAAAAATTCCAAACACAACCATCACAATAGAGCTTGCAAATTAAAAAGTAGGGTGATAGATGACACAAAAACACAAACAAAAAAGGTAGAGAAAGATGCATGAGACTCACCATACAATGCAGAGGCATAATGAGTGTATAAGATTTTTTATCAAGCAATTATGTGCTTTTTATGAACTTTGTATACTCTATGGCCTTATTTCAAAATTACACAATCCATTATCACTCCATTATTGAAACCCCAATTTTTTAAAGAAAAAACCCTCTAAATGAAAGTTAAAATTGTCTCTGAATGACATAGTCCATGTTTCTTCCATGAAAAAGAAAGAAATGATTAGAAAGAAAGATAATGTAGCGAAGCCCCTATGAATCTTGAGAAAAGATTCAATAAATTCCTTGAATTTTCCTCATGTAGATTGTTTACTAGGATGTGCTTCCCTCTCCGAAATGGGTCAGGATAGATAGCTTGGGGACTATCATAAATTAGAACAACATGAAATTGGGACGTGGCTTTGCAAGTTGGGTGACAGTTCTTCAACATGCGTAAACTCCTTCCTCCTGAGGAGTCTCTGGCAATTTGCAGACCCTTTTCCACCTCCAATATGAGAGCGCCAAAATAATTTCAAGCAATATTTTCCATAAAAAATGTGCAACTTCACTGATGTAAGTTAGAAATATGAAACAAACATTGAGAAGAGGTGAATGCCGATTGGTTGATCAACTAAATACTAATCACTATTTAAAGCATCCCCCTCCACAATAGTTTCATGGTAGGAACTAACAAGAGTTGTGCACCAGCTGGAGTCCCTACCTTGAGCATTTCTGGGTGTATGGGAATGGTGTTGAGAATAGTTAGTAGTAGTATTGAGGTTAGAGTATGCTGTGCAATGTTCGAGGCTGCATATAATGAGTTGCTATGCCTTTCGACATGGTCATAAGTACTGACGAGTATGTTTATTGATCTTTTTATTTTTAAAACTTAAATCTACATGTCATGTAATATTTCATGTGAGATAAGGTTTCCAGTTGTATAGCTCATAAAAGTCTTAAAACAATATTATATACAATGTTATAGTAGTCCAAATACAAAAATGGAAACCTTCTATTTCGATGTTATAAGTGTGTCAAGTGAAGCATAATTCAAAAACAATATCATCACATGGCAAGTCAAACTGCAAAATACAAAAATGGAAGCCAAAGTTGTCCAAATTATGTTTTTCTGAGTATGAAGTTAGTACAAAAAACCATTTAAAACAAAGGGAACATGACAGATCAACATAGTATTACTCTATTATATGATGATGTATGAATGTCCATGACATTACATTGAAACTCTATTTGTAAAACTATAGCTAGAGCATGTTATTTTGGCTTTTGAACATAGACAAAAAGACCTTAATCATGACAAATTAAGAGCTAGTTATATGAGATTGTAGCATAAGTACAAACAATTTATTGGATTTGCATATCAAAACTAAAGTTAAAAGCAATCATTATTAAGCACAGTTATTTGAAGTTGAGGACATACAATAAGACTACCAACTTAACTATTTTAAAAGATGCACTGATTTTATAACTGATATTTAATTTGTTGCATCCCCTATAGTATACAAATAGGATAATCAAAAGAATTATATACGGCCTCAAAAATTGGTTACTAGTAAACTGAATATGCAACCTCAAAAATTGGTTACAAGTAAACTAAAAATAGCCAATAAATATGATTTATATCAATCCTTAATCAAAACATGATTTATCACATAGAAGGAAACATTATGTTATATTCAATTTTATCAATGCAAGCAAAAAAAAGCACTTGCCATTAGAACTGGACCAAAAATAAATGCAACATAATGAACCACAAAAAGCACATAAATAAATTGGGAAAATTTATCAAAAGAAAGATTCAAAATTCCTAGTCAGTAACATAAATTCAATTAACATATTTACACATGTAAAGTATATCATGGAGATCGTCCAAAAGATTAAAATATATGTCTTTGCTAATACGTAACTCTCAAACTTGATAAGTGTTGGAATTTTTCTATAGTGCCCTTGTCCTTGTCCTTGGAAACCTTTTTGGTTTCCCCATTCTGCATCTTGGAATGAACACCTCGCTATAATCCCTAATCAACTTATTGGTGGGAAATGTTTCTATGACATGTTCAATTACATGGTCACCCACAATGTCAATAAATGGTTGACCATAAATCCTGGAGGCATATGTACAACAAAGCACAAGCCAAGGGTAACAATAAGGCTAGTAAAGCAAGATTAAATGTACAAATTCGATCTGATTGTCACTCTCAACCACATTGGAGTACCATGTCCATGCTTCAATTTTGATTTTAATCTTCCTATCAATACAATTACCTTTGTCAAATTGAACGCCCCATCCATACTAATATGACTCATCATCCATAAACCTCATAAGTGTTAATTCTTGACACAATACTTTTGATTTTGTGAATTCTCGCAATTCTCCACTTTGATTAGTTAAAACAGATAACAATCTATGTAGCCACCAAAAAATTATAAGTTTTCTACCATTATGCATTTTGCATAATTATATAAAATATATTTGGACATGAATTTAAAAAATCAAAAACAAATTTTCTTACCTTTTGTGCTTAACATCAGTGGTAAGCACCATTTTTGTGTTTATTTTCCTTGCTATTGATTGGTTGTTCAGTAATGTAAGGCTTCACAGTTCATTATAGTAACCGCATAGCTAATATTAGTTGTTACTAAGTTTTATGAATTTCACGAGCATGATAACTTTAGATATTTTTTAGTCAATATTTTGACACTAAATATTAACAAATTGAAATGCCCCAAGATCTTGAATACATAAAACTATCAACCCCAAATAAAAAATAAAAAAGATATTTGAGCATTGCTTAATGAGCTTAAAAAAAGATGTAGTACTAGCATTGTGCATAAATAAATGACAACTATGTTCAAAGGACATAAAATTTCTATTTTGCATACTAATTCAATATATGTTGTCGCTCTTCAATTGTTCACACTACAAATTAACAAAGAAAGACAACTTGATATTGACTTGCTATTAACATAACACCCAAATATGAAACAATAATACAACTTAAGATAATAAATTACCACATCCACCCCCATTATAAAATCTCAAGTAATAAACAAAATTTGCTGCACACAGGACTCAATATTAGAAAATTTGACCAAATTTTCAATAATTATGCTTTTTTTTGCTGATGTTTTTTCCCAAATCCAAGCTCAGAATGAGTTTATCACATATGATTGTCAATATTAAGGTGTTGCTCATCTACTTATGTCATATTCTAGAAGATATTGTAGCTTTAGTTTTCTTCCCTATTTAGGTTTGCTAGCCTTGAAGGCGTTAGCTAGCCTTGATTCCTCAGTATCGAATGACAAGGAAAGATTCCATAGTCTTAATGCACCATCTACAAAACGTGTTGGAGTTCTATTTTTATTTGCAATCTTCATATACAAATTATTGGCTTGTTAGTTTGAAAGACATAGATGTGTAATTTATATTTGCAAATTAGACATGACATTTGTAGCTCAGGGTTTGACTTGCATCTTACATGGTTTGAAAATAAACTTTAAATTCTTTTAGAGTTGCAATATCCTCTAGTTTCAAAATGGTCAAAATATTTTAATAAATTCTCTACAAACCTATTTTCTAGATCATTGGCAAGTTGCAACCCATGCTTATGTATAAAAGATGTGGCATTCACAATTTTCCCTTCACCTTGTGCTTTGGACATAGAGTGAGCAATCAAAAGAGAAATAAGTTTAATAGTCCATTACACACCTTGATCAACAAGTTTGCAAAAGCTATAATAGGATCCTTTCATGTAATACCAAATATAGTGTAGACCATACAAAACAAAAGCAACATTTTATTGTCAATTGTGCATATATGACTAAAACATAACATGTATTGAAGCTGACCAGCAATGCAATACATATTTTTGAAGAGCTACAAAACAGACAGTCATGATCATTCATTACTCACCTCAATGAAAACAACGATGTGGAAGTTGTCAAATTATTGCTTAATTCTGAATTTCTACGTACCCTAGATACTATATAACAAAAGCAAAATTTTATTATCAATGCATTTGACTATATATTTGGGAAAAGAAACATAATAACTTTAAAGTGACCAATAAATGGAATGGAGGAGCTAATAGCTAGGAAATGTGTAATAGTCAAACTTTGGTTGTTGAAGAGTATTTGCAATTCTTTCTATTTTTGTGAGAATGATGTAGCCAACATAATTTGTTCAACATGTGTCGACTATTTACATGATTCTTGCATGCAAATAATCACTTGCAAATTGAGCAAAATTTTGCTAGTAATAAGTAGAGCATCCATGTTAAACAAGATCTAGTCAAAATACATTTAGCTTATTATACAAAGATCCATTTGTAATTAGCACAAACCTTGTGAGATCCAAGGGAATCCTACTTTATCAATTTGTAACTAGCAATAAAAATCTGCTTTCAATATGAGCATCATGCATTGGAATGTAGAATATTTGTAACTGTAGCAAGGCAATCATTAATTAAATATGACCTAATATATAAGAATTATAGTTTGAGATGGACAATCCATATGCCCAATACTCAACAATTGTCATGATATAGTATATTACAATTACAAAGGTAAATTATAAGTAGAAGGCCTTGCGTAGTTTCTCTATTGCTGCTTGTTACAATGTAGCTTGCAACATGGGAGGAAGTTAAAAGTTAGTGATAGGACAAATACCAAACAAAATAGGTAAGTTGAAATTTTCAAATGTATTTTTATATGCTGATTCAGCAAAACCCTACAGAGTGAGGGGAAAATTTGTATACCATTGTCAATTTTGTGTGTAGACTTTTGCATAGCGAAGCTGTTTTCTTCTCGCTCTATGCCCATAATAGTTTTTGATTTGTCCATGAAATCTGTCTGTTCTTTCATTCTCTTCTACAATTTAGAACAAATGTATTGAATACCATCAAAGAAAAGGTTGTAGGACAAACACAAAACAAAATAGGCAAGTTGAAATTATCAAATATATTTTAATTTGCTGATTCACCAAAAACCTACAAAATGAGGGGAAAATTTGTATACCATCATCAATTTTGTTTGTAGACTTTTGGGTAGCAAAGTTTTTTTCTTGTTGCTTCATGGCCATAATAGTTGTTGATTTTTCCATGAAATATGTCTACACTTTCATTCTTGCAATGATGAATAAATTGAATCCGCTTAGAAGAATGAGTTTCTGCCATTGTACAAATAGAATTATACATTGCCTATTTTGTAAACTCATTGTACAACATCACTCTCTTTAGTAGGTTCAAATTACTCATCATTGCACCATTTATATACAAAATGGAGAAGCATAGACAATGGAGTTGACTATTTGAAAAAATGCAACAATAGTTGAAATGCATCTAGAAAGAAATAATCGAAGAAGCTGATTTGCAGGTTCAAATTACTCATGCACTACTACATGAGCCAAGAATGGTGATTTGATCGTCCCAAGAAAATTTTATAGTTGAGGGTATTGCTTAGATCAAGTTATTAAATTTTGGGTCGAAGTTGAAATATTAAACTTTTGTAATGCAACATTGGTTTTATTGTTTGTAGATTTGTGTTGAGCAGCAAATGAGAAATGCAAAGTATAAGTGAAAAATCTTCCAAACGCGTGAGAGCCCAAGTGATGCTACTTTTCCCACGACAAAGAAACATTTTGACATGATGTGGTCTGAAAGAAACACAATCAAGGCAAATATAAAACCAAATCCTCTATGCCTATGTAAAAGTGCAAGGTATGAACATCCATCAACAACATCCATCAACACATAATGGGAAGCAAATTTTTCTTAGGCATTATAGTTGGGAATGCTTGATAGTCATGCATTCAAAATTTGGAGCAAAAAATCTTTAGGAAAATGTCTCAAAAAAATTCCATGATTTTAGGCCTTGAATGCAGATGTAAATCCAACTCTCTAACATTTTAAGATGAATCATGGACAAGCCATGTGAATTGTTTGACATAATGCATCAAAGAAATGTTGTATTGAATAGAAAAGAAATGCAAGTTGTTTGATATAATTCCTTAAAGAAAATTGGTCTAATGCAATGTGTAAACAACATAAGTAGTCATTTGTGTGCAAATCCGAGGCAACTGTACTCCATGAAGAATGCCACCTAACCCTTGCTACCTTGAAGATTGATATAGAAAAAAATTTAAATGTGAAAATAAAAAACCACGGGCAAAAAACATGCAAGACAATCAGAAATTTGCAGTCATAACTCATCTATTGTAACCTTCTAGAGTGCTTCAATATACTATGGATCGATTACTGAGCCTGCTCAGCGGATTTTTGGTTTTGATGTGACAACTTGCATAGAGGTACTTGAGTTTTGCTTCAGTTTGGTTTTTAACTTTTCTGTTCCATTTGAAGGTTTCTTCACAATTGATGAATCACGCGTTTAACTATTTGTCTGCAGGTGATTGAGCACATGGAGGAAGATCAGAAATTCAAATTTCGAGAGTGTGTTCTTGGTTCGTTATGTCCTCACATATTAATGGTCTCAACACCAAATGTGGAATACAATCCCATACTCCAAAGAAATGTTTCAGGTGGAAAAATTGGAGGGGAAGGTGAAGAGTCTATGTTAGATGCTGAAGGTAAAGGTGACATTCCTTGTAGGTTTCAGAATGATGATCATAAGTTTAAATGGACAAGAAAATAGTTAAGTGACTGGGCACTTAATCTAGCTTGACAATATGGCTATAGTGTTGAATTTAGTGTTGCTAGTGGTTCTGGTGAGACAAAACCTAGTTTTGCCTCTCAGATTGTTGTCTTCAAAAGATCCCATGCTTATGAAGTAATACATTTTAGAAAATGTAGAGGCTGTAATGAGGGCTATAATGAATCAAACATTAGTGGTCCTTATACAAAAGTGTGGAAATGGAGAGCAGGCTAAGGATTTTGTAAAATTAGGTACTATTGGTTGCTTTTGAGATAATTTGTCTCAAATTTTTTGTTTTGTTCTTCATCATATACTAATTTGTACTAATATGATCTGCTATGTCATAGAGAATGGAAACTATATACTTGTCACATACTGAGAAAGCAAAAATGAGCTTCAAGTTTCCACAGTCAAGCAAATATGAAACTGGAGAATGCATCATCTGGATTTAACATTGCCTTGTCTATGTTATTGTACAAATGTTACATGTTGAAATGGGAAAGCTACCATATCCAAAGAGTTGCATGCCCAAATGGCCAAATCCAGGTGCAAATCATGGATGAATTTAACAGAAAAAAATTCGGCTTTATCATGGCATCTAAGCTGAAGGACACTCAACATGGTGAATTTACCTATCACAAAAAACAAAACACTGGTAGTTTTCCTGAAAATTGAGGCACGCATCTTGTATATTCCCTCGTTAATTAACAACTGAAAATAAATGGAACTAGAAACCCTATTCTACATAGAAAAAATTATAATTTTTTACACTAATCTCGCTCTACAAGCGTTGAATTCGATTTTCACCAACTATTTAACAATTGTGTTTGAAAAAACCCTAATTTGAAGCTGAAAACAATGAACTTGTCCAGAAAGATGAACTTGCAAATTCATTCAATTCAAATAATCAGTTTGTGTAGCTACTGCATAAATTGAAAGTCCTAAATTTGAAAGGAAAACATGACATTTTTTAAGAAAAGCAATTCTATATGTTGAATGCACAACAAAAGTTCCAAAATTTGAGCTTTACAAGTTCTAGCATTTGGTTACAAGATTTTGGTTAAGAGCTATTTTCCCTATAAACCTAGTCCTCAGCTTTTTAGTACCAGAAAATAAATTATTGGGTATCACAGAAAATTGTGCAAATGCACTCTATGGCTTGCCATGACATTCCATCATCGATACCACATTTACTTGAGACATTTTCCCAAACAGTTCATTGCTTTGTCTATGCTACCACATTTTTCATACATCTCTACCAAAGCATTTTATCAAACAATTGAGCGCCTTGCTGCTATGGCTAAAAGCATAAAACAAATGCTTTCGAACAAGCTATGTATGCTTGAAACAAATCTATCTAAGCAAAATAGTGAGCAATGACATAGATAAGGCAGTAGAATGTTTGGAAAAATGCGTCAAAGAAATCTGGTCTCATGGGTTTGGCTATTTCGTTCCTTCCATTAATCAAGACGATATGATAAAACAGTTGCAAAACAATCCTCAACAACAAGAAAAGAATGTAGAACAAGCACCCGAAAAGGAAGGAGATTGGAAACAAAAGTTGAGCCACAAAACATAGAACATCTTAAACCATCAAATACTCGCTACCTCAGAGAAGATGACTGAAAGTTGCTTCAAAACCCTAGCTGCAAGTCCAAGCCGAGGCACATGAACACAAGTCGATGGTTCCTGGCATTGGGGTGGAGGCTTTAGAGTGAGGTTTTGTGCGAGCTTGGGATGAATGAAGCAGGGCAGATAGTGGTCGTACTGGCCATGAAGAATGTTGGAAAGTAATTTCTCCCGTGAATTCTGATATTACTGCAGTTTGTTAAAAACCAAATTTAGAAACTGATTCAATCAAGAATGCATGCAAATGTTTATGCCAAAATTATTGAATCCACTGACAGTCTAGAATTTTCTTGAATCTTTTAAGTCCTCTATAAAAGAGGCGTGATGTAACTGATTTAAGTGTGAATAGAAATTGTTGCAACAGCATGCATTGGGCAAATTGTTGTGTCTGTGTATATCTGTTTTATGTGTTTTGATTTATTCCATAGTCATTCTTTTGTTTATCAAAGTGGTATCAGAGAGCAGGTGAGGATCAAAAAAATAAGTGGTGAAAGTTATCAAAGCTTGGTTAATCGTGTTGGCTGGGAGCTGCTTGAAGTCAAAGAATCACTGGTGAAAGTAGAACAGATTGCTTGTTGCCGCCGTTGAAGAGAATGATGCTGATTGTGGACACAACATAAAGCCGCAGTTGAGAAAGCAGTACGCTGCCAGTCTGAAAAAGAGATCAATGTAAATTTATCAGCTGCTAGTTTGTGGTGGATCGCTGGTTTTTGTTTGTTTGCAGGATATGTTTCAAACTCCTCTACTACAAAATTGAAGGATATTAAAGTTGCATAAAAGAAATGCTGCTCATGTCATTTGTTAGTCGCCAAGTGTGCATTCATCCCATTTGTCCAAGATTGCTAGTGTTTGTCGTTGCAGTGCAAGTAAGAAGGTTGCAAGATCGCTCTTGAGTCATCACTGCTGCAGAAAGGAGAGACAGTCAACAATATTGCCAAGCCAAAAACAAAAGGACTCACTGCTTGAAGTGGTGAGTGAAAGGTTTTTAACTTTAAGTTTTCATGTATTTCACTATCAAGGAAAGATAAAAGTCTGGAGATCAACGTTGTTAAAAGGATAATTGTAGTATTTGTCAAAACCAATGTCAAAGATTGAGGATGTGGCATTTGAATGGGAGATCACTGATGGTGATGTTGTATGTGCCAAAGCAAAGGTCAGTGTGTTTGAAAATTATTGATGTCAGAAAGCAGAGTGTGTCATGTGTAAAGAAAATTAGGTATTAAGTATCTCTAAGAGATTGCATGTGTCAAGAAGTTGTTGAAAGTTATGATTTGTAAAGTTTGAAGAAAGATTGTTATTGTGAGAAGGGAATTTGAAGGTGGACAAATCAAAGTATTGAAAGATTGTGGAATCAAAGAAGGTTAATCAAGTATATAAGGTAAGTTGAAATTGTTTGTTCTAATGGGAAAAGCTGATAGAGTAAAGAAAGAGAAGACAAATAATTTAGAAAAAGAATTAATAAAAGTGAAGAAAGAGAATACAAGTTTAAAATGTGAAAATGATCTTTTAGAAAAAGAATAAACAAAATTAAGAAAAGAAATGGGAGGAGAAAAATGTAAACTTTTAAATGAAATTAGTGATTATATAGAGGCAATTGAAGAGCTAGAGGATAGGTTAAAGTTTGTGGAATAAGTACATAATTGGCAAATGAAAGAATCGTGCAAACTTGAAGAAAAAAATAAAGAGCTTGAAGACAAGTTAAAATTGTTTGATGAGATTAAGAAAAGGAATGCAGAATTGGAACATAAAGTGAAATTGGTTGATGACTTAGAATAAAAGATGGAGAAATGAGAATCTAAGAGAATAGTTTATACAAGAAGGAAATCACAAAATTAAATGAAGAAAATGAAAGTTTGAAGTAAAAAAAAATTGGTATGTGATGTTACATGTAGTACAGAGGATTTGAATTCACAAAATTAAATGAAGAAAATGAAAGTTTAAAGTAAAAAAAAATTGGTATGTGATGTTACATATAGTACAGAGGATTTGAATTCACAAAATTAAATGAAGAAAATGAAAGTTTGAAGTAAAAAAAAATTGGTATGTGATGTTACATGTAGTACAGAGGATTTGAATTCATCATTTGATAAGTATGTTTATGCTGAAATTGTTTGTAAAAAGGAATGTGAAGATGAACATGATAATGAGTCTAGAGATGATGATAATGTATTTAATTTTGTAAATGTTGAAAAGAATGTTGGTTTGAGAATCATGCAAAAAATGGGATTTAAAGGAAAAGCTTTAGGAAAACACGGGCAAGGAATTAGAGAGCCCATTCAGCCTGATATGAGGCCCAAGAATGTAGGCCTCAGATATGGTAAGAAAAATATAACTGATGTTGCTAGTGTTACAAGTTCATGCAAATTAAGTAAAAGAATGGAATGTTTGTATTGTCATAGAGAAGGGCATAAGAAAGAGAATTGTTGGGATCTTCACCCTTGTTCTATTTGTGGTATGAGAAATCATTGTGAAAAGACATGTTGGAATAAAGATTCCATGACAAGTTGTATGTGTATGGATTGTGGATGGGTTTATGGATCGAGTTGGCAGAAAATTACAGGTATGTTGAATTTTTTTGTTCAAATACAAATGTTCGTATGGAAAAGAAGATAACAATCAAGAGATATTTGTTGGTCTTGTAAGACGTCATGCAAAGTTGAAAGCTACAGATAGCAAGAGGATTTCTAGTTAGAAGTTTTGAAGATTTGAAGATCCGTGTTTGAAGGACTGTCGTAGTAGCTGGTGAAGAGTCCAAGAGAGATCAACAAATATTGAAGATAATTTGAAAGTATTTGGATGAGTCTGAAGACTTGGTTGTAGAGTTGAAAGAATTTGTGGTCGAAATTAAGGGGGAGTGTTGGAAAGTAATTTCTCCCATGAATTTTGATATTACTACAGTTTGTTAAAAACCAAATTTAGAAACTGATTCAATCAAGAATGCATGCAAATATCTATGCCAAAATTATTGAATCGACTGTTAGTCTAGAATTTTCTTGAATTTTTTAAGTCCTCTATAAAAGAGGCATGATGTAACTAATTTAAGTGAATAGAAATTGTGTGCAACAACATGCATTGGGAAAATTGTTGTGTTTGTGTATATCTGTTTTATGTGTTTTGATTTATTCCATAGTCATTCTTTTGTTTATCAAAGAATGCCACCTAACCTTGATTGCCCTGTAGCTTCATTATAGAAACAAGCCATAAGCCCTGCTTCCAACAACGCCACCTGCTCACAGGAACGCCATAACGAAGACATGTCCACATAACAAAAACATTACAAATTGATGCAAATTTTTCCCTCCCTCTGTTTCTAATTCGCTAGAATGACAATTTCTAAATGTAAAATTAAAAAAACCACGAGCAAAAAACATGCCAGTCAATCAGAAATTTGCAAAAACCACCAAGAAATTCCGCTTGAATAAAATAAATGCCACAAACCATAGAATAAACAATTATATCATCGCTTGGTGGCATTTCCAAAATGCACTAATGCTAGAATCAGCCCACTGAAAACATTAATTCTCCGCCTAAAAGACAGGGACTAATAATATGCAACTGATATCTATTTATCTAGACTGATTTGTATTTATTTGTATACCTATATAAACATTAATTTTTTTTACATATATATATATATATTTATGAACCCACATCATTACATTTCGATCTCTTCATGTCACCTAGTTTAAAATTTGCACTCCTTAGGATGCTAAGGGGGCATAATGGATTTACTATGTAAATAGCAATATGATATGAAAAAACTGTCAATTGGTCAGATTAATTTCACAGCTGTAACAAACAATGGATGATGAGAAACAATAATGGTATGGAAGGCTTTAAGGGCTGTGTCAAGATTCCTTTTCTGCATAGTATACACGTGAAGTCTTGTATGAAACATAAATCAACTCATTCAACGCTCATCATATCATTAATGTGTCCTATTCGCATAATACGTCGCATACTTTTTGTTGTATTGCCAAATCATATAAGTTTTGCTTGCCAGGAGAATCATATTATACCCTTTTTCAGCCTGCATTATGAATTATTGATTTTTTTTGTTTAGTATTATGGATTGAAACTTATCATTCCTTAAAATTGGTTGAGCATTCCAATCTACTTTTCTTTTTTATTATTTTTTGTTGGCACTATCTTTACAATTTAGTGCAGATGCATCTAACTGTGTACAATGAAGTTTCTCAGCAGATGAGATGACAGTCAAGTATATCTATTTCTTTATTTCTTTGTGCTTGGAAGGTACTATTTTTTAATTTATATCCAATTAGAAGATTGTTTTCTTTGCAAAGTATTCCTTTGTTATTTATTACTTTCATTATATTTCTGTTCACTCGCATCTTCTGTTTTTTTTGGAGTGATATGGGCTAGAAAAACGAATCATCCCAGACGAGCAGTAGACATGGATATGGTCGCATTGCTAATAATGCCATTCAATCATGACCATATCAAGGTTTGGAGGTTTGGCCATATTCATAATGGTGGCAGCTAAAATATGAGTATTTAAATGGGTGAATGCAGAGGACACTAAATTGGGTATATGATGATTGTGGTATAGAACAGCTTCTTTCTCGTTATTTTTGTACCTCCCCAATTATTTATTTTAATGACTCAGGTGTGAAAGGGGATCAAGTTTTTTTCTTTCTTTTTACTTTCAAAGTTTAGTGACTTAATCATTTTAACAAATAAGAATGTATAGAGGCGTTTTTAGGCTTTGATTTTGGAGTGACTTGGCTAATTAAGTATCTTAACAAGTTTGTAAGGTACATTACATTTATTATTATATTGTTTGAAATCTTTGTCATTCTCTTTCATCTTCCCATGCTTCAAAGTCATAACCTTTTTCCTCTATAGATAATGGTAATACTCCTTTTATTCAACCTACTCGAGTAAGACTGTTTAGGCTAAACATCCACCTTCTTTTCAAGCTCCCACTTCCCATCTTATCCTTCTCCTAAATGAACCTTCTATTTGGACTATATCCCTCTCATAAGGATGATGGTTGACATCTTCCCAAGTAAAGAAGGATTTTATCCCCTTCATTTGGTCATTTGACCTTTATCATTTATCTTTTGAATGTATTCTATCACCCTTCCATTTCATCCACATTCTTGATCTACTATTGGTCACACCCACACCTCCTCTCCTACAGATTCTCAATTACTCCCATTAGTAAACTACTTCTATGAGATCCTTGACAATAAAGAATTCACCATCCCATCTTCTTCATGAAGTGCCATATATTATCTTAAAATGTAGCTAGTCGTTTGCTAATCCTTGCCCATGCTTCCTAATATCTTAGTTCTTCTACCAATGATACTTCAAATTGTTTTATCCTTGACCATGCTTCTTAATATCTTAGTTCTTCTACTAGTGATTTACTTCAAATTGTTTTATCTATGCCTCTCTCATCTTTCAAGGCCACACAATAGAGGTTTCTTATCTTATACTCGTTACACTTCAAACAAAGCACTATTCATAGTTGATTGGTGGTAGGTAGTGAATTTAAAATGTTTGAGCATTCTACAAACTAAAGATGGGGTACATTCTTGTAGCTTTCTCAATCGAAGTATGAGACTTGAAATCAATCTAACACAATTATCACCTTTCAATTGATCTCAATAATAATTTGCATCAAAACAAAGTGAATAAAATCATAAATACAAAACTTGTGCAATTCATCATTGTGGATGAATTGGATGTGCTCAAATGATTTATGATATTTGTTGCTTATTGTTGTAGGATCTACTTTCTTGATTCAAGATGATGAAAATATAGGACTAGGCTCCAACTTATAGAATCTTTAAGAATAAATTGAATGATGGAGATTTAATCTTGCATCATAAGTTGGTTCCACAAATGGTGTGTGTAATGGGGAGACACGAAAATCAATTTGCTAATTGGATGGAGCTGACTAGGTAGTTAACACATTTGATTTTTGAGGCTATAATATTTAATTTATTAATTAATTTTTGATCTTGTGTTAGCCAAATTGGTTCTATTGTCAATGGATTTGATCAATGAGTTAACTAAATTGATTATCTAGCTATAACTATTTTGATTGGATAGCTAACCTATGAGGTGTAATTTAAGATTTAAATTAATTTAATCATGGATAATTTATATCTAAATTTAAATTAAATTGACTAAATAATGAATATTATTTAATAAATTTAAATGTGGCAAATTAATGGAATTAAGATAATATTAATTATTTTAATGGATTAAGAGGTGGTAAGTGTATTAAATGTTAACATGATATGTTATGACACAAATTAGTGTATACACTATTTTAGTGTCTATATTTTTCCCCTCTTTATAATGGTATTGCAGTTAGAGGAAGTAATTTCATTTCAAAAAGTAGATATGGACATACCATGTGTCAAAAATTGATGAGAGATATTTCCCTAAGCATCAAAGGTAAATGATTAATTAGTTGGATTGATCAAATTGATGTGATTGATTCATTGATTAGATGATTTGATTCAAATGGTATTAGATGTTTGGATAGATTTTGGATTCAAAATGTCAAATTTAACTTTTAGGATTGAATAAAATGATAAGATGATGATACCCCCTCAAGAGGGCATCTAAGCTTGAAGAGCATGGACAAGCTCTTGAAATAAATGAAACAATAGTAGAAATACAAGTGGGATAAATGGAGGTTAATAGATATGATAAGAATGATCAAATAAATGATTGAGAAGGATGGGGAAATATATTATGAAGGTTGGAGGAAGATTAAGGGAAGTAGGATGATATAGAGATGGAGACTAGAAGGACAATAGTAAGGATGATGAAAAAACTTAGGATGGTAGATATAAGAGACATGTCAAGAATGGGGTGGGATGGAATTTAGGATAGGATAGTAAGTAGTTTATTATGGATAGATTGGACCCTTGGATGGTAAAGGTGGATGTGGATGATTATGATATCTTCTTGAAGTATTCAATCTTAGGTATATGATGAGAATCTACAAGGATATTCTTATGTGTTTGAGTAATAATTTTATTATGCATAGGCATTATAGAGTATGATATAAGGGATCACGATGATGAAATATATGCATAAAGGACTAACTCAAAACAATAAAGAAAAGATGCAAAACATCAACACAATGATAAATAGAAGATAAAATACAAGACCCAAATGCCTGACGAGACCCAAATTCGGGCTAGTGAGCATAACCTCAAGAGACAATCATAGTATAAGGAACTATGATGTCCTTGTGGAAGTATATCATGGGAACCAAACCAAGAATGATCAAATAAAAACAATCAAGGTGTCTCTTTTCCTCAATTTTCCATGATATTGATAGTGATGGTTGGGCTGTCCAAACTAGAGTAATATAGTGGGACCAATGTTCAAGCATTTTTATTTGGTATAATGCCAAGAGTGTGACATGTTAAAGATTATTATAAAAAAAGAGGATTTATCAAATATTAAAAATTAAAGGACCAAATAAAATTGGTGTCAAAATTTATAGATAATAGCATTAGCAGAGATAAGTGTTATTTTAGAGATTTTTTAAAACACTAATCAAGGTATGGTCTTGTATGCTACACAAGGGTACATGGGTAAAGATATGGTAAGTAGATGGATTGATAAACTTGATGTTTATAAGTGTGTAGAGTAATTATATATAAGATATAGCTATGAAATATTATAGACGACACCTATGAACACTTTTTCATCATGGTGCTTCATTAAGGCACTATATAAATATTTTTTACCAAAAGATGATTTTTTATCATCACTATTTTTCAATAATTTATAAAAAAATGGTTGTTAAAGTTTACACCTTTGAATAGTTTTTCATCATGATGAATAACACAAGGTGCCAAAAAAATGGTTTTCACCAAAGGGTGATTTTTTAACTATTATTTTGAATTTTATTTTATTTTTGTATTTTATTTTTTTGGGTATATTCTGATGGATAAAGGTTATACCTCAAGCATGAAAAAACTTAATATTATTGGAGTTAATGGTTTTATCTAGCTCTTGGTCATGTGGTGTAGATAACTTGTAGGAACCTAAGACATATTTTATTGTAATGATGTAAGGTCCTAGCCAATTGGGCTCAAAATTACTTTTATTTTCTTTGTATTTATTGGTTTAATGCAAATTTTTCTTAAAGACTAGGTCACAAATTTCAAATTCTTTGTTAAAGATATTTTTTTTCGTTGCATTAGAGAGTTTTGGTAGAACTTTAGTTGATATATAGTTGTGAGCTAATGTACATCCAAGAGTTCCAATTCATGCAAGTTGTAGTTTGATAGTCTTCCTCATCAATGAGATGCAACAATAATATGTACAAGGAAGAAAGTTTGACCTCAATTGGAAAAATGGTTTTAGTACCAAAGACTATTGAAGATGAACTAGATCTTGTGGGTGTATGAATACTACTATATAATATGCCCAAAGGGTAGGTGTTGTTGTTAGTATTAGCCAAGACCAATGCTATTAATTTTTTTATTGAGAATACTTGTAAGTTTCTTATTTGATTCCTTAGCTTGATTGTTTCCTTAAGGATATTAAGGAGTAGAAAATTTATGTTGGCTATGAAATTTCTTATAGAGGTCTTGTACTTCATCTTTCTTAAAGGAGTGGTCATTAATGGTAATAATAGAACTGAAAATACCATACTGATAGATGATATGAATCAGGATGAATTTTGAAATGTTCTCATTGGTCACATAAGTGAGGGGAATTGATTCTACACACTTATTGAAGTATTTTGTGGTGGTTACGTAGTGTAGGAAAAATTATCCCTTTTTCACACTTAATTTGGAAATAATCAATAATGAATGAGATTAATGATGCCTTGATTTAGTGTTGTAATATGTTTTTCATATTCACATTAAGTTTAGGGCTCTTTTAAATGAAATGGAATTAATTGTGCCTTGTTTTTGGTGTTGTAAGGTGTACCTTTACACTTTCACACTAACCTAGGGCTTTATTAATTGATTTAGGTTAATTTTCCTTAATTGGCCCTGTGGACTTAGGATTATCAATATGGGTTAACCACACTTGATCCATGAGGAATCAAAATGTGATTTAGCCACTAAGCCTTAGTCCCACTAAAATCATTCAATGTAAATTGAAGTGGAAGCCATTAAAACTTAACATGTTAAACTAAAAAATATTTTGAAATACCTACTCTAATCCACTGAAACTTATTCTATTGGGGGATTGGTGTCATTTTGATGTGAAACGATGACCCTTTCCCAATCTCGTGGGTAAATGAGCTTTGTTTCAACCAATTTAATTGAGGAAAACTAGTGAAACCATCGTGAGAAGTGAATGAAAACATAATTTTAGTCTAAGTGAGAATGATGCAAGCTAATCTAACATGATTTTATGCTAAAACTGATCTAGTTATGCCAAAGCTAAGCTAATCTAAGCTAAAAGATTCTAACCCTAATTTATAAACAAGCTAAGATGGATGCATGAAGCCATTAATGGAAGCTCAAGCTAATATGCAACTAAAATGAACTAAGATAAGAGTGTGAATGCAAGTGAATTCAACAACATAAGTTTGCAATTGGAAGATGGATCTATTTGTCTCCAAATAGTGACCTATTTATAGGAGAGCAAATGAGAAATGGAGGGTTGAGATTGAAAAGATTAATCAACAGTCAAGGATGGAGGAAATGGGAGGCATGGATCATGGATTCTCATCAATGGATGAGAATGCAAGATGAGATTTAATCAAGGGTTCACATTCCTTCTAAACAAGCACACTTTTGACCTGCACACACAGGTCACAAGGTAACCTACTCAAGAAGTCACAAGTTAAAACTTGCATAAGAAGCCAAGTGAAAATATCCCTTTTTCAAATGATGGAAGAAAAAGAATATTCTTTGAAATATTCATATGGGTGAGGAAAAAGGTTATTTAGTTAATTAAAACTAAATTTAATTGTGCAATGGAGGAATATTATTTTGGAATATTCCTTTGCAAGTGGGAGGAATTGGATTAATTAGATAATTGCTAATTAAACAAGGTTTAATCATACAATTAGGGATATTCATTAAATTAAATGATTTAATGAATGGGGAAAAGGTGAAATGACATTTAATTAAATACCTCAGGGTTATTTAATTAAGAAGACTTAGGGAATTAAAATAAATAGTTTGATTTATTTTATTTAATGGGATGAAATGTTAGCGTGAAAGGGGGTGAAATTAACCTAATTAAATGAACTAGGTTAATAGATGAAAATGATGCAATTAATTAAATAGCTAGGATAATTTAATTAATTAAGAAAAAAGAGGATGGGATTGAGGAGGAAATGATGCTAGTTAGCCAATGTGATCCATCGAGACATTTTTAGGTGTCTACATTTTTCCCCTCTTTGAAGCAATGCACTCGTTGCATTGATTCAAAGAATGATGTTGATTTCATTGTTGATGAAAATGCAGAAACAAATATCGATGATCTCTTTGAGATGTTGATAGCCAAGCTAAAGTTGATTGATCTGATTGATTGATTGATAACACGGTTGAGGATTCACAACAATGAACAGATAGTGTTGTCAAGATATGAACAAAACAATTGATAGGGAAAGATATATCCTAATGATGGTTGATTTGATAGATTGATCAAGATTTTCTAGTAAGGCTAGGAAAAAAGTCCATTAGATGATTTGATATCGATATGATTGGAATATGATTGGTTGCCCCCTTGAGAGATCGATCGAAGAATAAAGTGTTCTGATCGGGCTCACGATAGGTGAAAATTAGACTTATACTTGAGATGCTTGAGATTTCAGGTTGCTTTTGAATCAAAGAGCTACAAATTTTTAGATTGTTGAGTTGAAGATGATATAGATACCCCACTGTGCCACATCGGAAGAGGGATTGATGGTGTTCTATCTCAGATATTGATGAAGATCAATTTCATGATGTATAGATAGTCATTGGCCATGGCTAGCCTCATGTATATTTTGATAGATCACACATATTCGATACTTGGAATTTTTTTTTAGTAAAGATAGAAGAATAAGATGGATAGAAGTAGAAGAATGAAAATGAATGAATTTTGACCATTGATTTAGAAGATTGATAAAAAAATCTAGCAAGTCCTTGATCCATTGAGACTATTAGAGATGGTGATGAGAAATGCATAATGAGGATTAATGCATGATGAGGACTTTCTCAAACCTTGGGATCGGGATTTTTCATCATTCTTTATTGTTTGATATAACATGTATAGAAACGATGCATCAAGGTATTGATAACCAGGACGACATTGTATCTAGTGTAATGGAATTTATCTCGACAAACAGATAGGATAGTTCTTGTTCATATCTTGAAATACAAAAAACCTCGTTGGAACGTAAGTTAGAAGCTTAGAATATATCAAACCAAAGCATACACAATAGTCAACAATGTACTCCAAACATCCTTTCTACACACAACTAAGGAAGTATGCACCAAGATTATTTTACAAGAGTATCCACAAGCACAACAAATGAAAGATAATGATCAATGCCCCATTCCTTTCCCTCTAAATTGTTTTGATAGACATCATCGAGAGGTCCTTAGAATGGGTCATTAAGATAAATCATAAGAAAAGATCAAAGACAAATAGTCATCGTTATCTATATCTCTTGCCACTTTAATTTAGCTAAGGTGATGTCTGATACTGATGTTCATCGTAGGAAGGATACATCCTAGGACATGTTGATTAGATGGTTATTTGATGTTAGGATAATGATGAGATTTATGATAAGCCATTGGTACAAACTTTACTGATGCATTTAACTATGATTTAGACTTTATATTTTGACAATTAGGTTCCTACTTTATGACTTGCTATACTTGTTTCCATTTGTTTTGCCAAAGGTTGAAGGTGACGATCTATTTATTATGGGTGGAGGTTTATTACGGGTGAAAGCGAGATGGGATAGATGGGTTTTTGGAGTTTTTGGAATATTTGAATGTTTTTGGTATTTTGAAAATGTTTTGAGGCTGTTTAGGTCTTTTGAAAGTTTATGAATGTTTATGGTTTTCAGTTATTTGAGGTTGTTTAAGTCTTTTTGAATATTTTCTAATGTTTTTGGATTTTGAGTTTTACAAATGTTTTTGTGTTTTCTGAAATTTTAAACTTTTAGGATTTTCTAAATATTTGGATGTTTTGGATTTTCGAGATTTTTACAAATGTTTTTGGCTTTTCTGATATTTGAATCTTTAGGGATTTTTGAGGACTTTCGACTAAAAACCTAACCTAAAGACCTACCTGTCGATGCGAGGATACCAGTTAAAGGTTGAATTACGCTTGATCCATGAAGAATCGAAGCATAATGAAGCAACTAATACTCGAATCTCACAAGATCAGTCAATCAAAATTGAAAGTAAACATTTTATCAAAAAACCTAACATGCTAATCTTATGAAAGCTTTAAAGAAAACATCTACTCTAATCCAATGAAATTTCTCTTGTTGTGGAATTGGTGTCATGTTGATGTGGATCAACAACCCTTTCCCAATCCTGTGATGGTGAGCTTGTCTCAATTGATTATATGGAAGAGAATCGATGAAACCATGGTGTTTGGTGTATGAAAAACCTAAATTAAGCTAAAACGAACATGATGCAAGCTAAGTTACCATGATTTTATGCTATAAATGATCTAATTATGTAATTGCTAAACTAATAGATAAGTTAATTTAAGCTAAAATGATGCTAAAAGATGAAAACCCTAATTTATTTACAAACTAAGATGGATGCATGGAGGTCATTAATGAAAGCTTGAAGCTATTGATGCAACTAAAATGAACTAAAAATAAGCTAAATGTGTGCAAATTGAGAGTATGGATGTGAGAAAATTCAATAGCATAAGTTTGCAATAAAGGATGGATCCATTTGTCTCCAAATAGTGATCTATTTATAGGAGAGAAAATAAGGAATGAATGGTTGAGATCAAAAAGCTTAATCAATGGTTCAGGATGAAATAGGTGAGAGGCATGGATAATGGATTCTCATCAACAAATGAGAATGCAAGATGAAGATTAATCAAAGGCTCACAATTACCTCAAACAAACACACTTTTGACCTGCTCACATAGGTCAACGGTAACTTGCTAGAAAGGTAATAGGGTTAACTTGCTTTTGAAGCTAAGTGAGTTGATTGGAGGAGAGGGAATATTCCTTAGAATATTCCATTAGGGTGAGGAAAAAGATGATTTTACAAATTAAAACAAAGTTTTAATTGTGCAAAAAGGATAAAGAATATTCCATGGGAATATTCCCTTTGATTAGAGGAATAATTAGTTTAATTGCTAATTAAACAAGGTTTAATTTATGCAATTAGGGGATTAGAAGAATTAAGAGATATTTATCAAATTAGATTATTTAATAAATAGGGGAGGGGTGAAATGATATTTAATTAAATAAGATAGGGTTATTTAATTAAATAAGATGACTTAGAAGATTAAATTAAATATTTTAATGTATTTAATTTAATGGGATGAAGTGTTAGTGCAAAAAGAGATAAATTAACCCAATTTAATTAATTAGGCCAATTAGATGAAAATGATGAAATTAATTAATTAGCTAGGATAATTGAATTAATTAAGCAAAAAGAGGATAGATAAAGAGGAAATCATGTTAATAAATCTGATTCAAGTGTATGACATCGATTAGGAATTTTTTCCAGTGTCTACATTTTTCCCCTCTTTGAAGCAAGGTACGTGCTACTTCGGTTCAAAGAATAATGCCTTTTGAAATAAAAAATGTTGCTTGAATCATTTTTTTTTTTTAGATGCCCAAGTGGAAGGATAAAACTGACTCCTTGCCCCCTCAAGAAATTGGGCAAAAATTTTGAATTTTGGGTTGATTTCTTGATAAAGGTTGAAAAGCTGCCCCAAGGGTCCATAAAGGTTCTAGGATGCAAGAATAATGCCAAAAATGCAAAAAACGATGCAAAATTTGGTCCAAATTGGAAAAATTGGTGAAAATGATGATAAACCCCATTAAAAAGGTTAAATTAGGGCAAAAAACCTTAATTTTCAAGCTTAACTAGATCAAAAGGGGTCATTTTCATTTCATTTGTCTATTCACCCTTTAGAAATTCTTGCAAATTGAGCTCTGACCTTTCAACGAAATGGCGTGTCATGAGCTTTCCCGACACATGTCTGATTGATTTCATGAGTTCCAGTGGCTTCCAGGCACAGGACCACCAGTATGTGATTCAAAACTTGATTTGAAATTTGAAATTTTGATGCATTTATTAGGTGTTAAAATTTAGAATTTGGGGGTGTTGCTATATAGTGATTCCCAAACTTCAATCGGTGATGCCCAAACGATATAGCGATGCATATGTCTGGGGCGATGTTTTTCTTGATTTGAATTTAGGGTTCCAAATTTTAAATGGCGACGTGTATCTATTTGACGATGCACTTGCCGATTTGAAAGTTAGGGTTAGATTAGGTCAAATTCTAAATTGTGACACTATCTTGTCTGGCAACACATTTGTCAATTTGAGATTTGAAATGCATTGTGCGTCGTTGTTTGAGTTTTGAATATAGCGACACATTTGTAAACGATGCATTTGTGATTTCCAAGCTAGAAATTCCAAATAACTTCAAATTTTGATGATTTCCTGACGCTGTGGGCTTCATGGATGCAGGAGAATTTCCCACCATTGATGTCTAGAGAGCATAGGCCCACCGTACTGGAGATATTGGGTGATATTTCAGAGTTGCACCAAGAGCACCTGGGAGAGATCAGATTATGGTACATTGTGTATGCACTAGTGATTAGGACACATTCAACCATGATGACGACATTCTACAAGAGATGGCACAACGAAACTTCTTCTTTCCACCTTCCAACGGGAGAGGCGACAATGACTTTGGAGGATGTGTGGCAGATATTGTGGTTGCCTATCCATGGTGATCGCGTGATTTACAATCCTGATGCTGGATTCAATGCCTACTTAGAGGTGATGGATATGGACTAGATTGTATTGGTCACCTCTCAGATATATTTAGAGACATACAGAGGTCAGGTATCGACCTTCAAACTGATTGTTGTAGCCATCATTTCAAGTTTGGTGGCTCTAAATAGACGTGACTAATTCTTCAGTCCAGGTTGGGGCTTGGCTTGGCAGAGGATGCTATACTGGAGGAATCTTTTTACGTGGGGGCTCGTGATGCTGGCCTCCTTGTACCATGATTTGCATGATTTTGTGTATTACAATGGGAGTTCCATTGGTGTTGGTGTGACACTCCTTCATGTCTAGGCATTGGAGCACATTGCAGTGCTTCAACCATTTGTGTAGATGGTGAATGTGGAGCTAGATGATCTCGTCATATGGAGATATTGAGGTGCCATTACGCTCAGGAACACAAGACAGATTGGGCTCTTGTACTGGGGATGGGTGATAGATGATATGAATGTGTTCTAGTGGTGACCATCGCTTCAGATGCCACCATGATTCGATGATATACAATAGTTATACTTCACTAGGTAGACCTGATACATGCATGGTCGGGAGCATATGATGATTGAGCGGTACCTTCCAAACATAATGGCCAGACAATTTGGAAATGTCCAGGATAGGCCCAATGATGGCTATAGAGCCATTTTTGCTTGATCAACCAAAGAGGTGCCCACTTGGGGATCGACGATTCTGACACTAGAGGCTATTGAGAGTTTTCGCTAGTTGGTTGGCCAACCTTGGGCATATGATCAAGGTCTTCCCATCGCACAAACTACTCTCACGTATGATGCATGGTTTGTGCCTCTGAGGCGACACATAGATCCTATAGGGGCTCCTCCCAGAGGGAGACCACGAGGAAAAGCAATCAGGAGTAGAGGATAGGGAGGCTAGGATGGCCAGGATAGAAAGGTTCTGGGGGCTCCTCTAGTGGGACAACAACCTCCTCAGCAGCCAGTGCCACCACCACCACCACTGTTGAATGCTAGAGATGCACATATACAATAATTGTAGGTTTTGGTAGGTGAGCGGGACTAGGCTTGCCGACAGATTTTGGTTTTGACTACTAAGCGAGACTAGGCTTGGCAACAGGTGGTTGTAGTTATAGTTGAGAGGGATACTACATTACAGAGAGTTTAATTCATTACAGGTGAGAGAGACCAGGAGGTGGCTCGATGTCAGTAGATTGAGAGCCTTATGATATCCACCCATGGTTGGATAGTTTTAGTGCGGCTATACAGAGAGGCTATTAAGGAGGCTATTTATTACAGGTAGCATTATCATAGGGATGTTCCAGTAACTCTTCGACAACTTGATATTTCACAGTGGAGCGATGCACACCCTCGAGCAGAGGATCAGCCTGAGCGGCAGGCTGGAGAGGTTAGCAGCCACTAGGGCTAGCTCTTTTTTGACGTAAAGATACTTTTTTATTTTTCCCCATTCTTTATACCGATATACATTTGCGGGCTCCTTTTTGATAGCCTCGTGTATATTGTACTTATGATCAATGAACATACACTGATCCATATTTTGTACCATGACACATTTTTTGATATATATACGATATGGATACAAATGATTCATGCTTATGATGTGTTCATTTTATTTCATGATGGATGATGTATGAATGATTATGTATGGATGCACTTACCTCTATGCCTATGTGATATGCGATGCTATGGATGAATGCAATGTTATGTTCTTTTTCATTATCTTTTTACGATATTATACGGATAGTTGATTATGATATGCATATGTTATGGATGCAAATGATGTGGATGCGTTTATTTTTGTATATTTTCTATGCATCTTATGATGATGATGATGTATGCATATGGATGTATGGATGAAAATGATTTTGATCATATGCAACAATTTAAGATGCTTAGAACAAAAAATATATATTATTCATCACAATCAAAATGTATGATGTGATATGCACAGATTATGATATGGATGATTATCTTGATAGATGTGATGATTATGATATGATTATGAGATACCTATATGCTGATGGTTTGTGGATGTAGGGTGGATGCATTAATGGTGTTTTTGTGTGTCATGATACCAGGTTAGCGTGGAGAGAAGATAGAAGAAGAGAGAATGAATAACCATTATTGATGATTTCTTCAAAAGATCCAACAAGTCCTTGATCCATTGAGACTTTATTAGAGATGGTGACGAGATGATGCAAAAGAATGTAGGATGAAATGTAGGATGGGTGCTCATACTTTGGGATTGGGATTTTTTGTCGTTCCTTATTGTTTGATATAACACATAGATACGATGAATCAAGGTATTGATAACCAGGACGACATGGTATCTAGTGTAATGGAATTTGACTCGATAAGCAAATAGGATAGTTCTTGTTGACACCTTGACATACGGAAACATTATTGGAATGCAAGTTAGAAGCTTAGAATATATTGGACCAAAGCATAAACAATTGTCAACAACATACTCCAAATGACCTTCCTACACACAACTAAGAAAGTATGCACCAAGATTATTTTACAAGAGTATCCACAAGCACAACAAACAAAAGATAAGGATCAATGCCCCATTCCTTTCTCTCTAAATAATTTTAGATAGACATCATAGAGAGGTCCTTGGAATGGGTTATTAAGATAAATCACAAGAAAAGATCAAAGAAAAACAATCATGTTATCTATAGCTCCTGCCTAGTTTAAGTTTAGCTAAAGTGATATCTGATACTGATGTCCATTGTAGGAAGGATACATCCTAGGGCATGTTGATCAGAGGGTTGTTTGATGTTAGGATAATGATGCTAGATGAGCCATTGCTATAAACTACACTAACGCATTTACATGTGATTTAGACTTTTGAGTTTGCACTTTATGACTTGCTATGTTTGCTTTCTACTTGTTTCGACAAAGGGTGAAGGTGACGATCATTTATTATGGGTAAAAGTTTATTGTAGGTGAAAGCGAGATGGGATGGATGGATTTTGGATTTTTTTGAAATATTTGAATGTTTTTGGTATTTTGAAATGTTTTGACGTTGTTTTTGGTCTTTTTGAAAGTTTATGTGAATGTTTAGGATTTTCAATTTTCTGAGGTTGTTTAGTGTTTTCTAAATTTTTTGAGGCTTTTTAGGTCTTTCAAACGTTTTCTATTGTTTTTGGATTTCCAATTTTCAAATGTTTTTTTGTTTTCTGAATATTTGGATGTTTTTGGGATTTTTGAGATTATTTGGATGTTTTTGGATTTTTTGAGTTTTACAAATATTTAGGGATTTTCTAAATTTTTGAGTTTCGACCAAGAACCTAACCTAAGGACCTATCCTAGGGGCCTCGGGGGCTAATCAAAGATTAGCCTTGCCTACGTTATACATGCAAAGACCACGTAGTTCAACTTACTTGACTGATTTACAGGACAAAGATATGAACAGACGAGAGATGATAGCTAATTACAATGGACTGCTAAAGGACTAACCTAGGGTGTCTTGGGGGCACATCAGTGATGGCCTTTCCTATGTTCAAGCTTAGAGATGACGTAGTTTGACAAGGAGAGATTGTTTTTTGGATTTTTCGTCGTTCGACCTTTTTAGGGTTTTTGATGTATTTCGAATGTTTTGGATTTTTCCTTTACAATTTTCTAAATGTTTTTGGATTTTCATTTGTATAGGATTTTGCAAATGTTTTTTGATTTTTTGGATAAGATTTTATGAATGTTTTTGCTATTTTTTGATAGGATGTTCCATGACCTCAAGATATACAAGAACTCAATTGTGACGCATAACGAAATGCCCCTAGTGTGATATGTTAGCCTACTTCGATAAAGGCAAGACAAAATGACGTTGAGAAATATGCCAAGTACTGCTAAAGAGTTCATGATACCTTATAGTGACAAGCCATTATAAGGATGTGGATGAGGGATGAATGGCGATACAAAGAATGATAGGCCAAAAGAGCTAAAGAATAGATGGATATGCTTTATTTACACGAGGTGCCTATTTGCTGGGTTTTCACCAAGGTACTTGCCCAAAGCGTCACCAAAGTGGTTTTCACTAGAGGATGATTTTTTTCTTTACTTTTTTCAATCCTTTTTCTCATTTTTTTGGATTTTGATCATTTTTTGATTTTTTTTTTGTATTTTTTGATTTATACCCTTCATGTTTAGGCAAATTTTTTTTTGAGATGCAAGCTGTTGACTGGCTCCTACAAGGGTTCACCTTCAGGGGTTGTCAGTTGGTATGCTCGTGATCCATAGTTTGATGTGATGATAAAAGGACCCAACCAGTTAGGCTCAAACTTTCCTTTGTTGTCTTGATCTGGAAGGTTCTTCTAATTTTGATTTAAGACGAGATCACCTACCTAGAATGATCAAAATTTGATTCTCTTGTTATAGCTTCATTTCAGTCAGTTTTGATACACTTGCAAGTGGTTAAGGGCATCAAGACGACACTCATCTAGGAATTCCAACTCATTTAGTCAAGAAACTTTGTACTCTTCTTCAGTTATCAAATTCTTTAGTGATACTCACAATGTTGGGAGCTCAACCTCAATAGGCAAGATGGCTTCTGATCCATAGACTAGGGAGAAAGGGGTTGCTCCTATATGTGTGTGGATACTGGTTCAATAAGCCCAAAGAGCGGGATTTAGCTGTATATGCCAATCACGACCAACTTCGTTAACTATTTTCTTTAGGATTTTTAGGATAGTTTAGTTTGTTGCTTCTTCTCTGCCATTGCCTTGGGGATAGTATGGTGTAGATAATCGGTGTTGGATATTGAATCTTTGACACAACTCTTTCAGATCCTAATTTTTGAATGGGGTTCCATTGTCCGAGATGAGGGTTTGTGGTACACCATAATGACAAATTAGGTAATTTAGGATAAACTTGGCTATTTGCTTTCCCGTTATGTAGGTCATAGCTGGAATGACTTCAACCCACTTAGTAAAGTACTCAGTGGCGGTTATGATGAACTTATGGCCTATTGGATGAGGTTGGAGTGATTTTTCCTATGAGGTCAAGTCCCCACTGCGAAAAAGGCCATGGTGTGATCATTGGTTGCAATTCTTGAGCTAGATCATGAATCATATCGCCATGCTCTTGACATTAGATGCATTTTTGCAAATACTGATAAGCTTCTTTATCCATGGTTGGCCAATAGTACCCCGTCCTCAATAATTTCTTAGCTAACGTCATATCGCTAGAATGGGACCCACATATGCCATCGTGCACTTTTGTTAAGGTAGTTAAGGCTTCCTCTTGGTTAAGAAATTGTAGTAATGTCCCTTTGATGCTTTGACGGTAAAGGGTATCACCTAGGATCACAAATTGGGATGCCTTTTTGACAAAGGTATTTTTAAGATTTGGGGTGATGTCTGATGGAAGGGTTCCTTTGTTAAGGTAAGTAAAAATGTCATGGTCCCAAGGTGATCCAAGACCAACAATGATGCATGCAAATTCAAATTCAAGGATTTTGAAAGTTGGTATAAGAAGTTGTTCTACCAAGAATTCACATTGAAGAATGCTGTTTGGCATGCCTAATAGTGATCCAATTGTTGCCATGGTGTTTGTTGCTCTATTGTTCATGCGAGGAATCTGCTCAAAAGTTATGTATATAAAAAGATCTTTGAAATTCTCCACCATTTTTTTGTAAGGAGTGAGCTTGTGATCTTTGGTTTGATAGTCGTCATTAACTTGGTTGATAACCAGCTATGAGTCTCCATAGACTTTTATCTCTTGTATCTACCACTGAATTGATATCTTGAGACCTGTGATCAAGGCTTTGTACTCAACAATATTATTGGTACATGGGAATGATATCCTATAAGATTTTGGGATGCAATAACCTTGGGGGGTGATGAAAATAATGCCGAATCTTGATCCATGTTGGGTGAACGATCCATAAAAGTACATCTTCCACCGAGTTGTGAGATTAATAAGGAACACTGATTCATCAGGGAACTCAGATATTAAAGGATTCTCATCATAGATGGGTGCTTCTGCTAGTTGGTCCATGATCACTTGTGCTTTGATTGCCTTGCACTCCGCATACTCTATGTCAAACTCTGTCAAGATCATTACCCATTTAGCCATTCGTCCTATGAGGGTTACTTTGGATAACAAATGTTTTAATGGATCAATCTTTGTGATGAGCTTGATTTGATGTGACATGTAATGCTTGAAATTTTGTGAAGAAAAAACTACCATTAGGCATGCTTTCTCAATGGGTGAATAGTTCATCTCATAACCTACCAAGGTTCTGTTGATGTAGTATATGGCTCTTTCCTTTCCATTTTCATCATGTTGTGCTAAAAGAGCTCCTAGTGTTGCTGATGTTGTTGAGATGTATAGGATCAATGACTTGTTTGGTATTGGCGGCATGAGCACAGGTGGTCTTAGTAGACAATCCTTGATTTTTTAGAAAGCTTTATCACATTTTTCATCCCATTTGTAAGTTATCCCTTTATGGAGAAGATGTGAAAAAGGGCGAGTCTTATCTGATAGTTGAGCTATGAACCTTCTGATGGACTACAACCTTCCTTGTAATCCTCTCATTTGTTTCAATCTCTATCACGGTTCCATGTCTAGGATAGCTTTTACATTTTCTGGATCAATTTATATCCCTCTTTATGAAATGATGAAGCCAAGAAGTTTCCCTGATGTGACCTTGAACACACACTTTTTTGGATTTAGTCATACTTTGTATTCTTCAAGTCTATCAAAGATAGGTCTTAGGACTTATATGTGCTCACTTCTCTTCTTTGATTTTTCCAAAATATCATCCACATAATCTTCAAATGTTTTGTGGATCATATTGTGAAAGATGAGGGTCATTGCTCTTTGATAGGTGGCTCTTGCATTCTTCAACCCAAATGGCATCAAAGAGCAATGACCCTCATCTTTCACGACATGATCCACAAAACAGTTGAAGATTATGTGGACGATATTTTGGAAAAATCAAAGAAGAGAAATGAGAACATATAAGTCCTAGGACCTATCTTTGACGGACTTGAAGAATACAAAGTCCTGGGTGATCCTACAATAGTGGTTTACAATTTATGGCCAAACTAGACACTGATTTTTTATTTTTTAACTAAATCTTCACATTCAGGCACCTATAGCGGTTAAACCGTGAGGAATTTGAAGATGATGCAAACTAGAGTCTTGTCATATTTTGTCTATAGATTCTAAAAATATTTTTTTCAAAATTTTTGGAATCAGATTGCACTTCTTTTTCCATCTCCCACGAAAATTGGTTTTTTTCAAAAA
>VDFB02353493.1:429815417-429877566 GCA_007258455.2 Sequoia sempervirens
CTTTCAGTGAGACTCCACTTAGTCACTGGGACTTCATGATGAACTAAAATCTTTCGGCGATGTCATTTCATTTCGGCAAGAGTCCACCTTGTTAGTGAGACTTTACCCCGAAGCCATGCCCTTTCATCAAGACTAGCAACCATCAGTGAGACTTTTCCTATTCGGCCAGACCTTATGCAATATCTCTCGGTGAGATCTCCCCAATGACATCCCATGTAGGCGAAACTTCTTCAGGTCGGCGAGACCTTTCGCCGAGCACATTCTGCTCTCCCCAAGCTCAAACCCTTGCATATCGGTGAGACTCCCACTGGTCGGGAAGACATCACACCGAACCCCCTTTTCGGTCGACGACTCTAGTCTTGTGTACAACGATCGGCGAGACTTCCCAAGTGGAGAGACATATAAAACCTCATTGTGACTGAAATGTCTGGGTGACCGATGGATCCTAAATGAATATAACACACTGCCAGTCGGCAAGACATCTGAAAGGTTGTAGCGACTTTCTTCTTGAGGATTTTTATGCTAAATTGGATTGAGGCAGCTTTCCAACTGACTTCCTTGTGAGATATCTTTAGATGAATAATTGAATCCTGCAAAAAAAATGCCTCCATTAGTTCTCAAAAGAAAATGGTCATACATTATTTATGATCATTTCATTCAATTCTTAGCAAGAAGAAAACCAACTCAAGCCGAGGTAGAATCAAATCAGACAGAACAAAAGATAGAGCTAGGAGAAAAATAGAAGAACTTCTAAGACCAAATCAAATAACCAAAGGCAATGAAGACAAAAGAAAAGGGGGACCCATTTTGTTCCAAAATAAAATGGGGTGGTTATGCAAGGCATAACACAACCTTCATTTCATTTTGAGGGATTCTACTCACTTTGTCACCCATCACAGGATCATCCATCCTTATCTCCAATAAGTGGAACCACTTAGTCTTCAATTTAGGGGTCTCCCCTTGTAATAGGGTTGTCTGGATCAGCCTGAAAATAGAAGATCAAACTATGGGGATATGCTATATTTATGCCCCTAATGAGTAGAGTGAAAAGATCAAACTTTGGAAATGGTTGTGCAACTTGGAAGATATACCTTGGATCTTAGGGGGGTACTTCAACATGATTGAAAATAAGGAAGAAAAAATAGGGGGAATTGAAATGGAATGGAAAGGAAACGAGAAATAATTTTGAACAAAAATGAGGTCCAAACTGAACTTGGTTGACCCAATTGAAGGACAAAAAAAGACTTTCCAAGTATTTGGTTCACCTGGTGTAACGCTCAAAAAGGTAACAAGGGAATCTAGAACTGTCGCTTGGATAGATTCTACCTAAATGATGATTTTTTTATCCCTGACTCACTAGGGGATGGGTTTAAAATAGAGGTCCACCCCTACACCCCGTCTGATCACCACCCCATAAAAGCAAGATTTTTGCTTAAATCTGGTTGTAGGGATGCAAGGAAAATGGGAGGGGGATTCATACTTAACACAAAATTACTTTAGGATAGTGACTATTTGGATGTTGTTGTGTCTCTCAGGAAGATTAATCAAGGGTTGTATAAGGGCTTGAGTGCCATTGAAAGATGGGAACTAAATACTAGGGGTTGGAAATCTCTATTTCAAGTGATTGGAAAAAAGAAAGCACTAGATAGGAGGAGAGAGGGTCTTTTACAAGAATAATTGCTGCAAACTAAAACTTTTCTGCAAAAAACTCCCAAGGATGTAGATCTCGGAAATAGACTTAGGTTTGCTGAGGATTCCTTAAGAAAAAAATAGAATTTCAAAATCCAAGGGCTTAAAGTGAGATCCAAACTTAATTGGCTGGAGAATGGGGACAAGGGGTCCAAATTCTTCTTCATATTTTTTAAGGAGAAGAACATTAAATATCACATTGAACAGGTTCAAGTTGATGGGGTGGCCTTCACAGAACAAGAGGGCATTAAGGGACAGTTCTACAAGTTCTATAAAAGCCTATTCACTTCTTATTGCAAAGGGGAGGGATGCAACAATGCAAGGGAATTGATAAAAGGTATTGCTCCAATAAAGATAACAAATAGTGAAGCAAAAGAGCTGAGCAAATATATCTCAGAGGAAATAAGGAAAGCTATTAGTTCACTACAGAATGGAAAATCACCAGGTGCAAATGGACTCCTTGCTAAATTCTACAAGACTTTCAGCGATTGGATTGTATATGACTTGTATTATGTATACAAAGAGGCCTTGGCAAGGGGTACTTCGGGGAAAAATATCAATAAGGGTATTATAAAACTACTGCCTAAAGAAGGAGATAAGTCTCTAATAAAGAATTGGAGACCAATAACTATGTTAAATGTTTCCTACAAAATTTTGGCTAAGTTATGGCCAAAAGACTAGTGAACATACTGCCAAAGTTTATAAACAACACTCAAACAGGGTTTATCAAAGGTATATTTATCCTTGAGAACCTAATTACCAACTAGGAGGCCATGGAGTGGGCAAAGGTGACAAGTCAAGAGGCAGTAATGGTGCTGCTAGATTTTAAGAAGGCATGCAATAGGGTGGAATGGGATTTTATTAGACTAATGCTTGAGACTTTTGGGTTCCCAGATGTGTTTTACAAGATGGTGATCACCCTTTTCAATGATGCAATGGCTCAAGTTTACATCAATGGGGCTTTTACAGAATAATTTTCCTTGGAAAGGTCTATGAGGTAGGGCTTCCCCTTAGCTCCTACATTGTTTGTGATGGCTTCAAATGCTCTACATTTCATCCTCGGAGTGGACAAGGTTATACCAATAATAAAAGGTTTTCATTGCTAAATTGATCATGCTTGGGTGGAAAGAAGAACCCTCGAACTGGCTAGCTAAGTTTGGTATGCAATGGGGAGGTCCTCAAAAACAAGTTAGATATCTTGGTATACCTTTTGCTGTTAGCCCAAACCTAAGGGAGATGTGGTTTTGGATTCATGGAAAATTTGACAAGAAGATCAGTAAATGGAACAAGTAGTTTCTCTCCTTGGTTGGGAGAATATAGATATGGAAAAAAATCCTTGCCTGTTACATTCTTTACTTCACCTCCATATGGTTGTTTAGTAGCTACCAAGTTGGTGAAATCCAGAAGAAAATTAGAAGCTTCCTATGACCAGTCTGATGGGAAAAGGAAGAAAAAGAAACATGTGGTAAAATGGGAATGGTGTTGTCTAAACAAGGCTAAAGGTGGGTTGGGGTTAAAATATCTAAAGTTGCAAGGCATAGCACTGGCCTCAAAGTGGATCTTGAAAGCTCTGAAAGGAGACGAGCCATGGAAAATCTTGATCAAGAATAATATTGAAAGGGGAGTGCCTAAGAATGCAAAGGCATCGAAATGGCTTCCATTGAGTGATCTTATCTACAATAGACATCCAATAAAGCTCGAGGGGTTTGTGGTCTTCAAGAGCATATGGAAGGAATGGGAGCTTATAAAAGGGCATATCCATAACTCTCAAGCCTTCTTAAATAGCACAATCATTGCACATAGATCAATATGGTGGAACCTCTACCACAATGGTAAGCCCTTGGCACTCAAGCAAGGTTGTTTGACCAAGGCATGAGTGAATAAGAGAATTAAATACACTACTGATATCATGGAGGAAGGAGGTCTGAAAGATTAGGATCAACTTAGCAGTGAATTCAAGCTGCCTACGACCAATTAGAGGAGATACTTTGTTATAAAAGAGGCTTGTAAGGAGATTGCTAACAATGCAATCCATGTGGTTGATTCTAATCAATATAAAGACTATAGATGGAGTGATGGCTCCAAACTCTTCAAATTGAGTGCTAAAATGGTGTACAACACACTTACCAGTCAACACAAAATCTACAATCATTTAAACAAAATATGGAAAACAAGACTAAACAAGAAAGAATGGGAAAAAGTTTTTTAAAACGCCTGGGCAAATGTGATAGATCCAAAGAAGGCATGCTTCTATTTGCTTCTATTGTTACAAAGGTTTTTGATTATGTGCAAGTCAAAGGACGTAGATATCTGCAACATATGCAGAGTACCAGAATCTGAAAATCACATTTTCTTTGATTGCATCTTTGCAAGGGAAGTATGGAACCTTTTTTGTTACAATCAATGCATCTAGGATAATAATAATAAATTAAGGCCTGATAGAATTATTTTTTTGTTTTCTAATAATATTGGAAAAGGATTAATGTTGTTTTGGATTATTATTTCTACTAAAATTCTTTGGTTCATTTTGAAAAAGAGAAATGAGGAAAAGTTCAGTGGGGTCAAGCGTACACTTACTAAGTCTTGTAAAAGACCCACCCTCTCTAATATTTCTATGTAGGTGGCTTTGATGGTCAAGGTGTCCAAAGCAAAGTTTTTGAATTTGATTGAAGATGGCACTATCCCGGTTAATCTACAAGAGGTCAATTTTGCACATGGTTGGCAGCATACTATAGGGGTCTTGAACTCTTCTGAAAGGAGTTCAATGATAAGGTGGACAAGAACGATAAAGGTGAAGATGCTCCCCCACTTCTTATCATAGAGGACTTCTCCAGAGAGGAAATTGAAGCAACATGATCTCTCTTAAGGCTAAGAGATACAGAGCGCAAGGGTAAGGCTAATCACTAGTGGCATGGCTTTCTTCTTTCATGGCTCAGTTTTTCAAGCTATTCTGTTGGGACAACACCAAATCCTTTTTGATGTTTTATTGTTCTCTGCTAAATGTTTCCTTTTGTAAATTTCTATGGCAATCAAATGGTCTCCTCATGTAATGTAACTGCATAATGCTATGTTTTGGGTTGGGTTAGTATGAACAATGGGGGGGATATGATGTAAATCTGTCCATAGTGGAGACACTACTGTGATGTTTTTGTAATTTTTTTATGATGTACACTGTTGTTCCTTCGATAAGTAAAAAAAAATCATAATATTCTTTATTTTTTAATTTTATGTAATACTTAAGGGTTGTTTCTTAACTTTATTTTCACTTTGGGGAAAATTTCCCATAACATGATAAGTTCTCATATGATTGATTCATGAGGCTTCTTCACCTTCATCAACCCTTTGAGAGTAAAAATATTGAGAATATTATTCATCCATGAAAATGCTCTTAGAATGATCATGCAACCATGGATTCTTTTATAGAGCCAATTTGAATTGATTACTTTTAATAATTATATGATTATTTGATCATTATATTGGATGCATGGAACTCTTTTAAATACAAGGTGATAACAACATATCACAAAAAAATGTGTTTAGTTGTCATTAGGTTAGATGGATAAAGGTGTGAAGTTGATACTGTTTAAATTTAAGGATTTAAAATCTGTGGGGATGAGTCCACAAACAGGAAGGTAACCCTAGATCTAGTCTTGATATGGAAGAGGGTCTAGATTTTAGAGGAAAAAATGTTCATGCAAATAATTATGTGAATAAAAGTGATAAATAGGTAGATAGGGTGAATGTATAAGGTTTTATGAACATGGGAAAGGGGATGAGTGGTTGGAATATAAAAGGATTCACAATGAGGTAGATGGATAACATAGTGCAAGGGACTTGAATTTTCACAGTATTGCACCATTTGTCAATTTTTATCTATCAAAGCACTCTCCTCAAAATAGGCACAAAAATAAATGAGAAATAACATGATTAGATCTAAATTTCACCCTAGGTAAATAAATGACAACCAAATGTTGATAATTTTTAATAATTTAATGTAGAAAATTTAAATAGAAAACAAATTTACTTAGCTTAGTAAGTAAAGAGTGGAGTAATTGAAATATGGATCTAAATTTAGTGTGCCTCAAAATTTAGAATAGTGAATATTTTATTGGTAAAATATCTACTTGATATTAGTTGAGTTTAATTTATAGGGATAAATCTATGACCATTCATAAAGCACTTCATAAGAAAAAATAGATCTAATATTTCTTTTGTTTAAGTAACCAAGGTAATTGAATTTCAAATTTAATTAAAGAATGAATATCTATTCAAAATAGATAAATACGTAATTTAGAGGTTGTCTCTCCCCTTGTAAAGTTTTGTATATCCCGAGGTTTCTATCTAAGAAAATTTGGTTGGTTGCATATCCTATATTATAAAATATTGTTTTTTACTAACCAAATTGTTCCAATTATAGCATAACATAGCCCCAAATATTAAGATATAAAAATGAACATGCAACTAATGGATTATGTAGGCACAATGTAACTTAAAATAGGATTATGTAATAAATCAAGATGTCAATTTGAATTAGACATGAAAAACATAGTAAAACCACTTTCTCAAAAGTAGACACAAATCTACCACATGTTTCTTTCATCCCTTCTCCTTCATATTATAGCATTCCAAGTGCATTCAACATTGAGTCAATGCAATCTATTTTATGAAATTTTTTAACATCATAGGGCATCCAAAACTATGGAGAGAATCCCATTAATTTCCAATTCTCTTATTCCATCTTATGACAAAGAATTCACACCAAATGATAATTTCACATGGACATTAAAAACATGTGATTTGTGTAGAATAATACTAAGTAATGAAAAACATAGCATTTTGAATTTATATTTCAATAAAAAAATACTAGTTCATTAATTTGTTTAATTAACCAAATCATCAAGATCTCAATTCCAATCTCCTTTGACATCCATGGTTTTGTCAATTATATTTCCTTCATAGTTTTCTAGTGATCTAACTATGGTATCAATGTGTATTGAAGGATATTACAAATTTAAATTATTGAATCCTTCAAGTAGAGAAGGAACATCTTTTCCTACCATATATATGTCATATTTATTTCATAGAGATGCACACACCACTCTCTTTTGAAAACAATCCACACTTAAGTCACCATGGTTTTTTATGCTTAATATTTTAAGCAAAGAAAAACTATTTTAATCATAATTATACTTGTATTCTTATATTATTTAAGAAATAATATTGCTTTTCAAAATTGAATATTTATTGACATCATGTTTTAAATATAAACAAAATACCTAGAGTGATAAATCAAAATATTTCTATCCACTATTTATATGTACAAATAGTCAATCATAAAGTCATTTCTACTCTAGTTTCATTTCTACCCCTCAAATTTATGTTTGTGATACTCCCTTTGCATAGTCTAGTATAACTAAAATACCTTTTTATTAATTTTTACTAAGTATCATATGTACCTTTTTTGTTACTTTTTTATATCCCTTTGTTATTTCTACCTTGTCAACCAAGGAAACTACCCACAAAAGTAACTTTTATTGTCATCCCATACATTAAATCCTCACAAAAAGATTAAGGATGAGTTATGACAAATATGTCATTCTCCATAATTTTTTTATTTAAAATAATTTACACATCTCAACCCCCAAACCCTTGTCATGTCAATTTTAACAATGAATTCCTCCTAATAATGGATGTCTTAGTTATAGTATACATATTAATCTAAATTATAATGGAAGGGTTTCAAAGATACCTAGTAATTCATGTAGGTAGTGTTGTGGCATTACCAAAATATGTTCAATAGTTAGTTTTGAGAAACTTAAATAGGATTATACTAAACCTATGTGACCTTGTTGTGACTATTTTTTCTTTTGTTAACTATATTATAATTAGTCTTAAGTAGGTACCCCTAGAATTATGAGGCTCTTACACAATGCAAGACTATATGGTGTTGAAAAAAGACAAATTCATGACCTTATCAATACCAACATAATGAATGGCATTTCCTTTGATTGATTTTTGTAAATTGATTTGTATAGGATTTTGAATGCCACTTATAAATACCCCGACCCCTTATGTCCATACTTCCCAAACCCCAATACCTACCCTATTATGTTAATTAAATTGTCCCCTTTCATCATAATATTGAAGTAACATATTAGATAACTTGTTGGTTTTTTAGAAATCTCAATATGCATGCACATGATAAGGTATCATTTTAAAAGTGAATCCCTTAATAGAATTCCTTGACTAAAATTGTCAATTCTTGTTATAAACTTTTGTAGGTCACTATTTTAATGTTAGCTACTTTTTTATTCTAAAATAAATAAATTTGTATCTAATATTACTATGAAGATACAAAGTATATTTTAGAAAAATAAATTATTTAATTTTAGTGTATGTCATAATGGGTCATAAATTTTAATGGAGATGTATGAAAAATTAACAAGTAAAAAGACTGGTTAAAATAAAAGTGAATATTCATGAAAATAAAAAGACAATATTAATTAGAAATCTATGTCATGTAGTAAAATGACATATATGCAACCTTAGAAAAAAGTGCATAAGAGAAAGCCATGACCAATGTTGCTAAACATGGTCCCTTCTTGTAGCGAAGGGAGAAGCTTGGGAGTGAGTCTCATAGTTACCTTGAGAAAAAAAATTATTCCATAATGGTGCCTACAAGGAGGTGAAAATAATTTTTCACTATGAAGTGAAAACCAAAGCTCCCACAAGAATATTCTTAGCTAGTGCATAAACTCTAGAGGGACTCAATTAGGCTTCAAGGAGAATGGGGAACAATTTTACATGGGGGTCTTTTGGGGGATCCAAATGACCCCCTTCCCTAATATTTGAAATAGGATGTCAAAACAACTAGAGGAGGAACTAGTTGGCACAAGGTAAAATGGAGAAGATGAAATTGGCAATAGCCTCTTTTAAGAATGTCCTAAATAAAATTATTAAATTAAGACTTACCAATATTAACAATTGTATTAGTAACATTCAACAATACCAAAAAAAATATGGGGAAGAAGAGAGTTTCTTTGTTAGGGGTGAAGACCACAGGTGCTAGTAAGAGAGTTAGAAGCCAAGCTGAAACTAAAGATAGATCACATGGATGCCAATGTCTTTAGTGCTCATCTATAAAGAATGAAGGAGGAGAGGGAAAAAGACATAGATCCCGTAGATGTCAATATCCTTAGTGATCATTTGTAAAGAATGGAGGAGAGGAAAAAATTGACAATTAACAACATATCAAACCACATGATCTAATCTTCTCTTCTATGATTTATTTGATATTTTACTATCTTTTGATTATCTTTCAATTATTCATGTTTCTCTATTATTATTTTTAATTGACCATTAATAATTATAATGATGATTTATATACAACTATAAAGTAAATAAAAATAGATAAACATCCAGTCACGGGACCAACATAACATAAAAACATAATCCTCATCAATATGTTAGTCAATACTTTAATATAAATATAAATATAAACATTAACTTTAAAATATAAATCCTAATACAATCATAATAAATACATCTATGTAGATAAAAAATATATATATATATATCATTCTAAAATAATATAATAATTTAATTTCAATAAATATATTTAATAATAATCTTATTTACAATAAATGATTACCTATTAAACTTTCAAAATGAAAAATAACTTAAAAATTCTCTTTAATTCCCCCTGTTCTCTCCTACATGAATCATTAAAACAAATATAGGTGAGCACAACTTTACCCCAAACTCTTCCATACAGAAATAACTCCAAAAATATGGTCGACCATAGCTCATGAATGAACACCACTATATCCACTTGTATTGTTTGTACTGGATCATTCCTTTATCCAAGTAGAAGAAAAATAATAAATAGCAAAGGATTGGATGATATATTTATAAAAATAGTACGTTTCCATGCACAAACAAATTAAAACAGAGAGATGCCGGCTGTCTGAGAGATTGAGAGTTAGCATATAAGCATCTCCATACAGAAAGTTATTCTGTATCACATCATGATGTACCCATTTCAATACTCATATTATACTTGCCATCATTATGAATATGGCCAACCCTCTTTACTTGATTGAGGGAATAAATATTCGACATACATCATGACTGAATGGCATTATTAGCAATGAGACCATATCCATGTCTAATGCTCCTCTGGGATGATTCGTTTCTCTAGGCCATATCACTCCAAAAACAGAAATAAAATAAAAGTAATAAATAGCAAAGAAAACAATCTTTTTAGTTGGATATAAATATAAAAATAGTACCATTCCAAGCACAAATAAATAAAGAAATAGAGATGCTGACTGTCATCTCATCTGCTGAGAAACTTCACTGTACACAGTTGGATGCATCTACACAATTGTAAAGATAGTGCCAACAAAAAATAATGGAAAATTAAAAAGTAGATTGGAATATCCAACCAATTTTTAGGAATCTACTTTCAATCCATAATTCATAATGGAGGCTGAAAAAGGGTATATGATGATCATCCTGGCAACCAAACTAATGAAAGCAAAGCTTATATGATTTGATAATATAACAAAAAGAATGACAATGTATTATTCCAATAGAACACATAATATTTAATAATTTAATTTATGTTTCATAGTACCTTGTCAACCTTTTTCTTGTAGAAAAGGAATCTTAACAATCTGATCAATTGATTTTCTAAATGTTCGAACTGTTTTGGCAAGTCATATTGCAAGTCATATTGCTACTTACACAGTAAATCCATTATGCCCTTATAACATTGAATAATTAAATTTTAAGTTATTTTGTACTTTCTTTTATTAGAGATTTTAAAGCTCTCTTTTTAAAAGAACTTTGAAGTCTCACATCTCTAGATTCTTCTAAAAAATAACAAATCCAAATCCTTCCTGATTATTTCAATGATAACTCTAAAGCCTCCTTGTATGATAATTCTAGAACATTCTTCAACAATAAATCTAGAGTCTTCTTTTTCAGTATTAATTCTAGATTTATTTTCTCTATTCTAAAAGTGATTATTCTAGTGATAATTCAATGATTATTTTTTAAATTTAAACTTTACTTTGTTTAGATATTTTTGTCTTTTGATTTGGATTTCATCTTGCATAGATGCTCTCCACCATCCACTTTTTTTAATAATATATCATTATCGTTTTAATATCTATATATAGCTTTAATGAAAAGTCTCTAAAATTATTCCACCTTCTTTATAATTTTTCAATTTTGAAAATCTTCAATCATTCTTTTCTTCTTTCATTACTTTTGCCCATATTTATCAAGTTGATAAATAACTTATTAATTAAAGAATGAATTAGTAGCAATATTTGTTACATAACTTTTCAAAATGTTAATCACAATAGAAAAATCAAAACATGCAGGATAATAAAGTTGTGGACAGATTATCTTAAAAAAAAACTCCGACAGATAAAAATTAAAAAATAATAATAAAAATAATTGAAGGATGAACATATTAAACAAGACCATTATTGAGACGTAGTTGAAAATAGATGGATATGTTCAATAGGCTTAATGACGTTTCTATTATTTTCCATTGTAGATGCTTTTGACTCAAAACACATCTTCTTTCCTGTCATGATTGAAAGTAACATGTTTGTTAACTTCTTAATCTTAAAAGGAGTGCATGAAGCTGAATTGACTGCTGCAACTTAGACCATCACCACCTCTTCCTCTCTCTCTCTCTCTCTTAATGTTCTTTTCATGGAAAATACAATGAGCTGAATTGACTGCTTTATTTGTCACCATTAAGATGGCATATGCTTGCAAGTCCCGGTTTGCCAGCACACTTGATCATATTGTCAAAAGTGTAAGCCCCCATACCGAACAAAATTCCTCAAAAAGAATAACTCAGAACACAGACAGAAATATTGTCATTCTTATTGCCACACTTTGTTGTCACATAAAGATGCAAATGTGTTTCTAATTTTTTATTTTAGTAGAGTTTGTGCTAAATAGATTTTGTAATTGAATTTTAAAAGAGGTTGTAGTGGTCTATTTGGATAGAAAAAAATTTAAATAATTTTTTTAATTATATATATATATATATATATATATATATAGATATCTTAAATATATTTATTTAAAAGATATTAAGAGATCAATTTTAAGATATTTGTTAAATTTCTATTACAAATTTAATATATACATGGTTGTAATTGATATATCTTGATATCTTTTAAATAAATATATTTAAGATATTTATGAAATTGTAGCATTGTAAATTGTCGAACCGATAAATTTACATTATGTTTAGCTCCATCCTATGTGCTTGGATCCAATTATGCTAATTATTTTCCCATTTTATTGTTGTTTTCAAAAAATCAAAATGCAATTGGAAGTTAAAATTATTTATTTATTTAACGAGCACTTAAATTCCAAAATAGGCCTAGTCAAGGGCGCACATGCCCTTGACCACCCTATTTTGGCTCAATTTTTAATATTTTACTATCGGTATTTTTACATTTATAAATTCAAATTCATTTGTCGGCTTTTCAATATTAATGTTGTGAGAAACAAAGAAATGCATATAAATATAAGTCTTTTTCACCATTTAAAGGACTGGCAATTTGAATATCAATTCGAGCATCCTAAAATTAGTCAAGAGTAGGATAAATAGCATTATTACAACATTTTCATTAGTAAAGATTCATGTTAGCAATACATCAAGTTTATGTGTAAGATTGTTTATGCTTTGTGTTCATTTATTTTATGAGTACTAACACTTGCAGGAATTTTAATCAAACATCCAATTCCTTTGTATGAGATATGTATCACGAATTCAGGCCATCAAGGATACCATATATGAGTGATAAGTTGAAACACTTATGATTTATCACTTATCTTTATCCATTTCACTTTATCCGACTGAGAGTAAGCACTCTTTATATCATCATAGCCATTGTGATGAAGGAAACACCAAATTAGGGTTTGACTTAGGTAAGCCCCCATATGGCACAACCATTTATCCATTTTTTGTATGCAAGTGGAAGATATGAAGTGGAATTGGGAGAATATTGAAGACCTAATAGTGATATCAAGTATTCAAGTATCATACTTCATCAAATTAGCGCAAGAGAAATTATCCATCAATAGATAGTTTTGAAGTTGAGTTCCTCCCACCTGGGGTGGGTGGGTGGATATAGTTCTGGGGTCCTTGACTTCTGAAGAGTGAGAAGACTTATGAAGAGTGACTGAGGAATAGAATAGGCTAGATAGGTTTGGTTTCTATAGAATGTCAGGGTGATCTCTATTTCCAGGCGGTGTGTGCATAGTCTAATCAGCCTATCCATATATGGGTTAGGGGTTGGTGGGTACCAATAGGAGAAAACCTATAGAATATAACCAAATGATACCTATTATGAGATTCTTGAAAGCTGCATTTTTCTAGCCAAGGGCTCCCATGCCCCTGACCAGATAGATTCAACTCAAATTTATATGTCAAGTTCCTTTGTCTCTACCTTCTTCTTTTTTGTATTCAGTTTTAGTATCTTAGCTTTAGTATCTTAGTTTTCTACTTGTCTAGAATCACATCCATTTTCTATGGATTCATACTTAACCTAGCTCACACTCAATTACGTCAATTTAACTTTAATCCTAATCATCCCTCAATCAACCCCACACAAACAAGGCCAAAACCTTGATTAGCCATTCTGGCTCTTCCTTGAGGAAAGTAGCCAAGTGGTCTTGTATGATCATTTGTGTGCCACCCTTTTAATTTGATGTAAGCAGAAAGGAGTGATTTAGATTCTATGTCCTCTTTTCCCACATCACATAAATAAATTATAAAAATACATATTTAGTTGTCAAGGTGTGATGTCTCAATAATTAAACTTTGCAAGTAATTATTATCTCAATTTTTAATGAAATTAGATTGTATCATCTTGTGCACTTAACTAATATTTGGTTATATCTTTATAGTAATGTAATGGTAAAATTTAGATACCCATGTCAATTCCCATTTAGTTTTATACTTATTTAAAAATAATAGCTTGAAGCAATTGCATATTGACACATGATGTGTCTTCTTCTACATGAAGTTGGGCTCATTCACCTAGACTTCATCTAACCTCATTTACTATACACAATGTCACATGTATTTATATGTACCTTATCCAGTTCTAAACACTTTTCCATACTAACCACATTTATTGCACGCTCTATGATTAGACATTCATTCCATGCACATATCTTATCACTCCATCATCTTTGACCATTCCATCATATGTAAGATTGATCCTATATCCACATATTTGAGCTTCAAATTTCTAAAATTTAAATTCAAATTTAGTCCAGACTCACATATTTCAGTAGCCATTTTGAATTGATTACACACACATTTGTACTATTTATTTATGTGTACCTATATTTATAGGTATTCAATTAAATTAATTTAATAGTCATTAGAAATCTAAAAAATAATTTGCATTTTTCAAAAGAGAATGCAAAAAGTTCAACTTTCATTAATACAATAATATGAATAAAATTTACAAAATCATCCTCTAAGTATTTGCATGTTTGAAGCTTGTCATCCTTGATCATTTACATGACTATATAGTTGGTTTTTGTTTTAATTTGACCCAAGTGAATGTATATCCTAGCAATCTAGCAACCCTATAAAGGTATATATTAAAAGTCCTCCAATATAGAAAAGTAGACAACAATGAACCAGTTGAACTAGGAACTAGAAGAACACACTATACTAGATTAAATGATCATCCAAATATTAGATATGAATTTGTGGAATTAATCTATAATCATGACATGTTGATTCTCAATATGTGCATAATAGTGTTGAAATGAACAAGAAAACTAATAGGGGGGTGAATCAGTTGTAGAAAATTTAACCTTCAAAACCCCCAACAGTAAACAAATCCACAAGCATTCATTAAACCCTTATTCTGTTAGAATAATTAAACATGTAATACAAATAACAAAAACTAAAATCACAACACCATACACATGAGAACACTAGATTTACGTGGAAAACCCAATGAGGGAAAAACCACGGTGAGGATTAGCTCACAATATAAGTAATAGAAAAACTAGTACAAAGGGGCTCACTGGTAGAATAAGACACACTATCCAAAAAGGATCACAGCCAGGGCTCAATGAAAGATAGTAGATGCCTTCAACTCACTACCTTTAGGAGCCCTAACATGAAGTTCGCACTACTCTGCTCAATTTTGCATCACACACATCACTTGCAACAATCTCACATCTATCTTGCTTCTTACTCTTTCGACTTTCTTTTACTTGCATCAACACCATACATATTTATATCAAGTTCAACCTCAAAAACTTTCTCCAATGTCAGCCACTAGCCATTATACATTAAAATTCAAAATAGGTCAGCACCTAAACATTCTTGTTGTGGATAGGAATGAAAGGTGACCTACAAAAATCCTTAATTTGGACCCAAATAGATCCCAAGACACTTCAACACGCTTCCATAAACTTCGCATGTAGTGCTAAACACAAGGTCGGAAAAAACCTGTGCAAAAAACCATGGACATTAAGTACACGCTTCCTTAGATCAAGCCAAAAGTTCTGGACAACATAATTCACTTGAAATCAATCTAGAACAATCCACGAACTACATAATATTCATCAAACACTTCAACCAAACTCACATCAACAAATACTTTAACTCAGAATAATTGATAATCCTTGATTGCAAACTGATAAATGAAACTCTCGTTGTACTACACCAAATCAAGTAGAAACTTGAATACAGAAAGCTAAAAGCATTATAATCAACTTCCCAAATTTTCACAACTTGAATCCAAACAATGGAGAAATGTAGAACAAATACATTTATCCCAGAGGTACGGAAAACATCACTAAATGTTCAACTAGTTCACACACTCGTGAAAATATCTCGCACTATACAATGATCCAAAAACCCAAATTATGAATATAGCAACCTCTAACACTGTTAGATGACCTAAAAGAACCACACAATCATAACATCAACACTTAAAGAACGTGGATCAAAATAATAGAACACATTATGAATATTTACACAACACAGTTTATTATTTTTCTTAAATTTCCTCAAAATCACTTAGAAACCAAGCACCAGAAACATCATCTCATCGCATTACTTCATTTCAACTCATCCATAGACTCCACAACAAAAGAATATCTACATGTACTCACAATACTCCCTCAAGGTCTCAACTACACATGCACAACCTGTTTTCCTCTTTTCAATAATTTTCTCAATATCCTCAACATCTTCATCCCATAGTTGACATCAATGACAGTACCAGTCACTATACTTCATATTGATATTAATGAAAATACCATCATTCTTCAAACAATCTCCCCCTTTGTCATTGATGGCAACACAAGATGTGAAAATCCACCAAAGACCACACAACAATTCTTAACACTCTAAAGTACTTCACAGTAGGAATTCTTCCATACCATAGCTTATTAGGAGTCTTTGTGCTATTATCTTTGGCTTGAACTCTATTGTATGTAAACAATAGTATGAATAGCTTCTCTCCAGTAGACTTGCAGTAGATTTTCCTCTTTCATCATAGTCCTTGCAGCTTCTTGAACAATTTTATTTTTCCTTTCAATGACTCCATTATGCTGAGGAGTTCTAGGGACATACAAATGCATCTTTATTCCATGAACTTCACAAAATATGTTAAACTCTTTGGAGCTAGCTGGTGAAAGAGTACCTTTGTGAGATCATTTTGTCACCTTAACTCTCATATATTTTCTTTATCATATTCGTTCATATTTGTCTTACTTCATAGCTTTGTTTTGGCCCTTTGGAAGTAATTAGCTAGGTCGTTAGTATGTTTTCTTGTGTTTAACCTTGTCTCATTAGTCCTCTGGTCATACGGACGCCCGAGCACCTAAGAGACGCCAACGCGTCGTGCTTTAGTCCCAAAACTACACTTTCATCCTCGGGCAGAGAGCTTCTTGAGTCATAGTGTTGAACCCAAAAACCAGCTCACCTAGCCCCATTTTGAGTTTCGGGTCTGCAGAGTGATCGAAGGGCCTTATAGTCCTTATCATTATCGTCTCGTATTTCCTAAAACCCATTTAAGCTGAGGTAAGTTAGGGAAGCCTTCTGCTCTTGGCTCTCCATGACCTGGGGCCTTGAACATGGTTTGTCCCCCTCTCTTACAGATGGTGTTGCTAGATTGAAGGTCATCAATGCAACAGGGTGTCATCAGCAAGACCATGTTCTAGTTCCCAGCGATAGAACGATCGTGTTGGTAGAATGGGGTTTGTTGGAAAAAGTGTTTCACATCGGCAGGGCAATGTTTGCTATCTCTTTGATAGCCCGATAAGTCATACAGTACATTGACGAATGACATCAAGGAAACTTATGGATATCGGTAGGATGGGGAAGCAAGTCCCTTTGACAAAGCAACACGACATGTATCCATGTGAGGTTATTGCATTGGCAAGATGACAATCTTTGTCCCTCCGACGGGGTGATATCAGTGTGACTGGAGTATTTCAGTGTGACATTGGAGAAATTTCCTTCGATGGGCCAACAAGCGATGGAATGGAATTTCGTTAAGTCTCATCAGTGAGACTTGGGTGTTTAGGGAGGGATGTTCTGAGGTCTCTTTGACAAGGTGATGGATGGGAATGGATATGACAAAGAAGATGACCATGGTGGGACTGACAGGGAAGTGATAGAAATGGAATTCAATGACGTGTATGGACAATTGGCAGATGGTGATAGGATGGTTGGTAATTTGCATCTTTGTTTCGAATTACAAATGGTGATGAGGATAGCAATCAATGATATGGCAGTGGCAATTTGTGGGAGACATACATGGTTCGGTAGGAGATCCTTTAGAGTTTGTTCGATATTTTGACAAGGCTTTCTCATTGTGACTTGGTGGTTTCGGAGGGAGATGAGCCAAAGTCTTGGTGACATTCTGATGGTGGTAGATACATGAAGGTGGTCAACGATGGTGGATGACGAATGCGGTCACAACACTTGGCGAGGTGAGATTTTGTAACACCCCATCGTGTAAACCCCAAAGAACAACTAAAAACACAACAATTTTTTTTTTTAAACATAAAGTATAAACACTAATTTTACTAATGCAACTAACATAGCTAATGATTACAAGTTAAACACCTAAGTCCCTTGGGGTACACAAGGTGACATTACATAATCTATCCAATAACAAAATTGATAAAAGTAACTTTCAATTCTACTAACGTAACTCATCCATTCACATGTCATCATTTAAACATTTATTTACGATAAGCATTAAGACAAGAATGAACCATATAGAAAACATACATGTATTCATAGAAAATTTAACTTGGAAATATAAAGAACTTATTTTCTCGAACATAACACAACATCAAGGATCTTTACAATTATGGATAAAGCATGAATTACAAAATGTGATTATACATTACATCATTCTACAAGTATATCTCATTGAGCAATTTCCCAAGGTTACATCATAAGTCTACCCAATACATGGGAGAGTAACATATCAATATACAAAGCATGACAAAAGTACAAATATACATTTGGAAACATATAACTCTGGATCAAGCTGTCTCAACAAACTCTGCACTGAAAGGTACATCTGCAAAACAGGGAACCCAATGGGGTGTGTAGCACGTTCCACCCGACCACCCCCGTGCTAGGAGTAGATAAGAAAGGGTCCCCAACCAAGAACATCTAAACAAATACACAGGACTAAAATCCAAGCATGCAAAGATAAATCACACATAAAGGAAACCATAACATCAAAGGACCACTACCTAAACATGACAACAATAAATCACCAAAACATAACAATAGACCACTTCTAGAGGATTCCAATAAAACAACTCAAAGGGAAAGCTAGAGGAGTGTCATCGCATGACCTTACATAGATTATCCAGACAACCTATCACAAGGTGCCACCTCCATCTATGGTTATCCTGACTACCTATCTCAAGGCGCTGCTCCATAGGGTGACTCATGCAGAATCATTAAACTCTCGCGAAGACGAGGTCACGATTATGCCAACCACGGCCTTCTCGACCACCTTTAGTCTATATATGAAAGCCCTAATAGGCGAACGAAGCATCCATAATTATCTTATTAATGTTTAACTACCCACCCCCTAATTAATTAGTTAGGTTTTCACTTATTACTCAAACTCTATCATGGGTTATCCTGATAGCCCCTTTGTGCGCTGGCACCCACGTAGAGCCACTCTCCCTAGAACCCAAAACACAACAAATTCCAAGGGGTTGTACCCACAAGTACTCTAAAACACAAAATAGAATAACCGCGATGCAAAACCATCTTGCCAACAATCATTTAAAGCATCTCCCATAAAAACGGGTACAATCCAAGTGTAAACTTAAAATCATAACTATAATCAAAATGGAAACAAGTATCAATTTAAAAAGTCACATAATTTAAACCACCAATTTCCTATGCCTCTGGAAGTTTTAACAATAACCTTATCTCCTATAAAAAAGTTGACTAACTCAAGGGTCCCCACATGTTGATAACCCAACTCAAGAAACCCAATAAAGAACTCAAGAAAGTCAAAGAATTAGTTACTAATTATTCAACATCAAGGTTTTGTTTAAAAATGCAAATTTTCTATACTTAACAATCACACTTTAAGATAACTCTTGCACGAAATCCATCATAAAAGTTCAACTATCAGTTAACCCAACTATTACATTCATTATAAAAAAACACTCGTTTTGACTTGATAAAATATTATCTTTCAGTTTGTCCAATAACAACAAAAAATCATTACAAATAGCTTTTATAATATTTTTATAATTTCGGACAAGTGTATATATATATACATATTTCATTTAATATCACAACATAAAATAACATTATAACAATAAACCACATAATTATAATCCATTTATATATATATGAATACACACACACACAAATATATATATATATGCATACACACACACACACAAATATATATATATATATATATATATATATATATATATATATATATATATATATATATATATATATATATATATATATATATATATATATATATATATATATATATATATATATATTAATATATACACATACATATATATATAATATCAAATTTAAATTGAACTAAATTTAATAAACTTTAATCTTTAAATATTAAATAAAATAAAATGATTTTAAAAAAAAAACTCTATTTTGTTTTCATTTAAGTCTTTGAGGAGGACTCTCCTCCCAGTGACCCCCACTGAAGCTGCGTAACAACATTGGCTGTGTGCGGGTGGAATGAGTGCAAGACACCTCACTACACCATGTATGGGGTACCCCCTCACCTCACCCTCCCTCCCCCTTCCCCAATTTTATTTTTTTTTCTATATTTTTTTTAATATATATATTTTTTTTAATATATATTCTCAGACAATCTGTTTGGAAAAGAAATTTATTCACATAATTTCTATAGGGAGATTTTCAAAATTATCATATTTTTATTTTTATTTTTTCAAATAAATAGAATTAAATTGGGAAAACTTGATAATTATCTACAGGAAAAATGTTTAACAAATTTTACAGAGGTTTCAATTTCACAATTTTGACAGAGATTTTCAATTTCACAATTTTAACAGAGGATTTCGTTTACAACCTACAGAGGTTTTCTACTGTTTTCCTTTTGTAGTTTTCCTATTGTTTTAACAATGAATTTATTTCATGAGGTTCTCTGATTTTACTGTAAAATTTCTAAAAAGGCAACAATATAAGCACGACAAAACTTCAACAGCCGAGAACACAATTTTTCTATAGAGAAACTTTTAATAAATTTTCTACAGAGGGTTACAACTAATTCACGGCAATTTCCTCTTACGAAGACAATAACAAACAATCTTTTCAAAACAAGAAAGCATTTAAACAAATAGTAAAGAACCTGTTTTTCCTGAAGCTTGAAGGAACGAGAGTTGTGCAAAGCTTCACCTTCGGAACTTCCAACTTCTAACTCTTCCCAGAAACTTCACCTCCAGCCTAAAGCAAATTATGAGTCTAGAATCTACTGTAGTCCTTCTAAAAAAAAAAATTCAAAACCAGAAAACCCCCAAAAACCCACACACCATTCTACAACCAAATTCTTTATGTGAAGAAGTTCCTGTTACCCCATGCCAATATTCTCTCCGAGAATATTTTAAAACAAGAATTTCATTAAATTCCCCACTCATTCCCATAAATCCTCTAATATAAATTAACTATTTTATTTATATTTTTCTTTTAATAATAATGTAGCATTATGAGCTATTTGATTAACTTAAAAATTCAAAAATCAATACCGAGCTACCTTAAGCAAATTTAAAATTCTAATTTACATCAAAACAACTGATATTTTATTTAAACTATCCACTTAATCAAGAACATTAATCAATTATCTTAACCATAATTATCTACAAATAACTATATCAATTAAATAACATTAATTAATCACACATAAATAAAAATTATTTAAATCACAAACATTTACATACTAAAATAAATAATCAACACTAACCCAAACATAAACAAAGACGAGTTTGAGACAAAGACAACATTGGACTCACAACAAGGTGACGAATTTGGGACGGGGACACTTCCTTATCAACTCCCTTTTCAACATCATAACCGTTGGGTTTATGGGACACGCTCAAACCTGACAAGCAGGTGGAGTCGATGTCCAGTACCTACATCTTGCATAAAAACAAATGTCAAGTAGCAAGCAAATCTCCATTACAAACACACCGTGAAAGGTAATCGAGGGGTAACAAGGCACTTGCAAGCAAGTGATGCCACTCTGTCCTTTCACCAAGACACACTAGCAAACACATCAGAAACCATTGCAGCATAAAATCACAACATCACCACATATATTATTAAGGAAAACCACAACATAACCATATAACATAATCACCATGAAATGTATCATCTAGCATCACATGTAATATCAAATGCAACAAACCAACCAAACTATGAATCCACGCACAACCAAAACGATGAACTGATCAACCACACAAACCAAGTACAAAATTCACACATAAGAGTATCAACAACATGAGGGGTATTACATATTCGATATCATTCCACATCATTTTTGTGGAATACATGTTCATTGGTCGATGATTGGAAGCTACTAATAGCGAGGTAACTACATGGTGATTCTACAACATAGGAGTGAAGAACGACAAGGCCGACATGGAGGAGGAATATAGTATAAAGAGATAGTGAGAGATAGAGAGGCAGACAGGTTGGTAAGAAGGGAGAGCCGACCCAGAAGTAGAGCAGGAAAATTTGAAGAATCGTCTCGGTGGTTAACAGGAACAGAGCGAGGAAAGGTAGCCTGCAAAGAGAGGTGAAAGCTTAAACAAATTGTCTCAGGAATGGTGTGTGAGAAGAGGTGGAGTAGCCTAGGGAGCTCGCGGGGAAGAGCTTTATAGAGTAGAGCATGATGTGAAGTAGAATAGGGGATTGCCTCATAGATGTGAATTTTTGGATGTAATCCTATAATATGCTCCAAATGAATAAAAGAGAGTTGTTGACATGTGTTGTGTCAATCTATGTGTGTGTGTGGTTTGAGTTGGCTGCTTGATTGGATAGCCTGATACGGCCCTCTGATCTCGACTGCACCATGAACTCTTTACACCCAAGTAGATCATAGAAGTTGTTTACTAATGGGAGTAATTGAGAATCCAAAAGAGAGGAGGTGTGGGTGTGAGCAATAGGTAGTATGAATGTGGAGGAAATGGGAGGGTGACAGGATACAATGAAAAGACAAACAATGAGATTCAAGTTATCCAAGGGTAGAGATGAAATATTTTCTTCACTTGGGAAGATGCCAACCATCATATTTATGGGAGCGATACAGAAATATAAGGTTTATTTAGGAGAGGAATAATATAGAAGGTTGGAGCTTGAAAAGAAGGTGAATGATTAGCCTAAATTGTCTTAAGAGAAGGCTAAATATTCCAAGTAATGAGATGAGCAAGTTGTATTAAAATACTTGATTAAACAAACCAACTCAAAACCTAAAAATATCTCTATTAATAATCTTATAATTTTTTATACATTCTTACATGTTAAAAATTACTCAGACGAAGTAAAAAATAACTCAATTTTTTTTTTAATCCATTCCTTGTTCTCACAGAAATATTTTCAATACTTTCAGTCATGAGTCATTAAAAGAAAGTATTGGTGAGCACAAATCTTCCCAGATTCTCTAATGGAGAAATTACGAGAAAGAAGAAGTTCTATACCACAATCGTGATATACCCAATTTAGTCCCCTCTGCATTCACCCATTTAAATACTCATATTTTAGCTGCCATCATTATGAATATGGCCAAGCTTCTTACTTGATTGAGGGAATAATTAGTAGACGTAGGTCATCACTCAATCACATTATTAGCAATCTGACCATATCCATGTCTACTGCTGCAAAATTAATTTGACCAATTAATTTTCTAAATGCTCGAACTGTTTTTATCAAATCATATTGCTATTTGCACAATAAATCCATTATATGGCTCTCTTGTATAGTGACAGGAAAAGATGAAATGTAATGATGTGGGTTCATAATTTTTTTTTTAAACTGTTTTTAAGTTAATTTAATCGAATGTATACAAATAAGTATGAATTAATAACTTAAATAAATAAATTTAAGCTGTATGTTAATAATTTTGTAATAATTGAATTAAAAAAATATAAATAGAAAGTAAATGTATTGAACTAAATAATTAGTGAGTAGAATGATTTTGATGTGGATCGAAATTTTATATGTCTTTTGATTTGGAATAATGGCTTATAGACTCATAATTTTCTTATGAATTATAAGTCAACTGTCAAGAACTAATTCACAAATATGTTCTTATTCTATGTCTATGCACTTTACCTAGATGATAAATAGACTATTCTTCTCCACTTCATCACATCATCTAATATGTCTTGATTTCATGTGTTGATTGATATTTATAGGGGCTAGCTATATTGATAAATACATTTGTTATGTAATGCTACTTTTATCAAAAGTATAATATTGGATAAGTTTTAATATATCAAAATTAATTTTGTATGAGAATGGATTTATTGATGTTATTATTTAATTTTAAATATTATAATGTATATATATAATTTAGATACAAATACACAAAAATACTTATTGATCAAATTTAACTAGCTTAGGACTTAAGATTATCAATATTGATATCATTAATCTACAAATTGGCATCCAAAAATAGAAGCATTATTGAAAGGGAATGAATAACATGTTTAGAGAACTTGTATTAGAATAACTTCACTTATATTTAATTCTAAGTATGTGTGAATAATAATTTTCATACTTATCTAAATTAGAGGAATTGGAAGGGTCACTTTACCCCTGGGAATTTTTCATTGGTCTTGTCCCTCATATTTATGACACACTTTAGAAGGAAACAGTTCTTATTTAGAACACAACATGTAAAATATGCACAATAGAACAACCATTCACAAGCCTTAGCTAGGATATGTACCCCAAATTTGACACACTTAGTGTGGCACTTCTTCAATGCCCACAATCCACCAAAATCACCTTCTTCCTTGACTGATCTTCATGACTTTCCAAGTCTCACATAAATAATTTATATAACCTTTAAGGGGTGGTTTCCAAACAATCACACTCTTTCACAAAGGTTTCCTAAAATTATTATTTAATAAATACAAAAATTCCTTTCTTTCACAATAGTTTTAATAAATATGATTTACTAATATTGATTTTAACCAAAGTATCATAATATCCTTTATTTTTTAATTTTATTTAATATTTAAGGGTTATTTCTTAACTTTATTTTCACTTTAGGGGAAAGTTTACATAACATGGTAAGTTCTCATATGATTGATTCATGAGGCTTCTTTGCCTTCATCAAACCTTTGAGAGTTAAAATATTGAAAATATTATTTATTCATGAAAATGTTCTTAGAATGATCATACAACCATGGATTCCTTTTATAGAGCCAATTGAAACATGTAGATTTGAATTGATTACTTTTAATAATTATATGATTATTTGATGATTAGATTGGATGCATGGAACTCTTTTAAATACAATGCGATAGCAACATATCACAAAAAAATGTGTTTAGTTGTCGTTAGGTTAGAAGGATAAAGGTGTGAAGTTGATAATATTTAAATTTAAGAATTTAAAATTTGTAGGGATGAGACCACAACCATGAAGGTAACCCTAGTCTTGAGATGGAAGAGGGTCTAGATTTTAGAGGGAAAAATGTTCATGCAAATAATTATGTGAATAGAAGTGATAAATAGGTAGATAGGGTGAATGTATAAGCTTTTATGAACATGGGCAAGGGGATGAGTGGTTGGCATATAAAAATATCTACAATGAGGTAGATGGATAACATAGTGCAAGGGACCTAAATTTTCATCTATCAAAGCACTCTCCTAAAAATAGACACAAAAATAAATGGGAAATAACATGATTGTATCAAAATTTCACCCTAGCTAAATAAATGACAACCAACTATTGATAATTTGTAATAATGAATATAGAAAATGTAAATAGAAAATAAAATTACTTAGCCTAGTAAGCAAAGAGTGGAGTAATTGAAATATGGATCTAAATTTGATGTAACTCAAACTTTAGAGTTTAATTCATAGAGATAAATCTATGACCACTCATAGAGCACTTCATAAGAAAAAATACTAGGTCTAATATTTATTTTTGTTTAAGTAACTAAAGTAATTGAATTTCAGTTTTAATTCAAGAATGAATATCTATTCAAAGTAGATAAATATGTAATTTAGAGGTTGTTCCTACCCATGTAAAGTTTTGCATATCCCCATGTTTTTGTATAAGAAAATTTGGTTGGTTGCATATAGGACTATATTAAAAAATAGTATTTTTTACTAACCAAATTGTTCCAATTATAGCATAATAATTCCCCAAGTATTAAGATATGAAAATGAAAATGCAACTAGTGGGTTATGCGGGCACAATGTAACTTAAAATAGAATTATGTAACAAATCAAGATGTCAATTTGAATTAGACATGAAAAACATAGTAAAACCACTTTCTCAAAAGTAGACACAAATCTACCACATGTTCCTTCCATTCCTTCTCCTTCATATTATAGCATTCCAAGTGCATTCAACATTGAATCAATGTAGTCTATTTTGTATCCATTTTTTAACATCATAGGGCATCCAACACTATGAAGAGAATCCCATTAATTTCCAATTCTCTACTTCCACCTTATGACAATGAATTCACACCAAGTGATAATTTCACAACATGAAAATTAAAAATGTGTGATATGTGTACAATAATACTAAGTAATGAAAAACATGTAGCATTTTGAACTTATTCAAAAAAATGAATACTAGTTCATTAATTTGCTCAATTAACCAAAATCATAATGTCAATTCCAATCTCCTTTGACATCCATGGTTTTTTCAATTGTATTCCCTTCATACTTTTCTAGCGATCTAACTATGGTATCAATGTGTATTGAAGGATATTGTAAATTTAATTTATTGAATCCTTCAAGTAGAGAAGGAACATCTTTTCCTACCATATATATATGTCATATTTCTTTCATAGAGATGCACAAACCTCTTTCTTTTGAAAACAATCCACACTTAAGTCACCATGTATTTTCATGCTTAATTTTTTAATTAAAGGAAAACTATTTGAATCATAAATATACTTGTATTCTTATATTGTTTAAGGAATAATATTTATTTCCAAAATTAAATAATCATTGACATTAGTGGCATGAATTTTAAATATAAACAAAATACCTAGTGATAAATCAAAATATTTTTATCCGCTATTTATATGTACAAATAGTCAATCATAAGTCATTTCTACCCTAATTTCATATCTAACCCTCAAATTTATGTTTGTGATACTCCCTTTTCATAGTATAGTATAACTAAAATACCTTTTTTTAATTTTATTATGCATTGAATATGTACCTTTTTTTGTTACTTTTTTATATTCCTTTGCTATTTCACAAGAAATTAAGGATGAGTTATAACAAATATGTCATTGTCCATAACTTTTTTATTTAAAAGCATTTATATATCTCAACCCCCAAACACTTGTCACACCAATTTTAACAATGGATTCCTCCTAATAATGGATGCCTTAATTATAGTAGACATATTAATCTGAATTATAATGGAAGGGTTTCAAAGATACCTAGTAATTCATGTAGGTAGTGTTGTGGAATTACCAAAATATGTTTAATAGTTAGTTTTAAGAAACTTAAATAGGATTATACTAAACCTATGTGACCTTGTTATGAATATGTTTTCCTTTCTTAACTATATTATAATTGGGCTTAAGTAGGCACCCCTAGAATCATGAGGTTCTTACATAATGCAAGACTATATGGGGTAGAAAAAAGATAGATTGATGAACTTATCAATACCATCATAGTGAATGACATTTTCTTTGATTTATTTTTGTAAATTAATTTGTATAGAATTTTGAATGCCACTTATAAACACCTCAACCCTTATGTCCATACTTCTCAAACCCCAATACCTACCCTATCACGTTAATTAAATTGCTCCATTTCATCATAATATTGAAGTAATTTATATTGGATAACATGTTGGATTTTCAGAAATCTCAATATACATGCAAATGATAAGGTATTATTTCAAAAGTGAATCCCCTAATAGAATTCCTTGAATAAAATTTTCAATTCTTTCTATAAAATTTTGTAGGTCACTATTTTAATGTTAGCTGCATTTTTTTCTAAAATACATAATTTTTTATCTAATATTACTATGAAGAGCTAGGCCAAACTATAAAAAGTATAATTTAGAAAAATAAATTGTTTAGTTTTAGTGTACATATCATATTAGATTATAAATTTTAATGGAGATCTACTAAAAATTAACAAGTAAAAAGACTATGTTTAAAATAAAAGTGAATATTCATGAAAATAAAAAGATAATATTAATTATAAATCTATGTCATGTAGTAAATGACATATATGCAACCTTAGAAAAAGTGTAAAACAAATTTCTACCTTCAAAATATATTTTTTATTTATGAATAGGTGTCTAGATTATCATTTATAAAATAATATTACACATATTAAAAAATAAGGGGATGGAGAAAATTCACACCCCTAGAGTCCACACAAGGCTAAAGCTCAAAGATAAAATATGAAAACAAGTACAAAGATAATGTACGACTAAAGCAATAGTAGAGTGGGGAGGAGTATCCTAATCACCCAACTTTCTCCATACATTAGCAAGGTTTAGAGTGTCCATGAGAGGTCTCCACCCACCATTATCTTTATCTTTATCTTTATCTTCTTCTTTTGTAACACATGCTAATGAAATAGCTAGAGTTAGCTGAGGGAATTTGTTGAAATCAAAATAGCTAGATGCACCACCAATAGGCCATCCATATGTTCCTTTGATAGGTGAAAATGAGGTTGAGTGTCAAAGAGAAAGTCATGATGAACCTTGCTAAACATGGTCCCTTCTTGCAGTTAGGGGAGAAGCTTGGGAGCGAATCTCATAGTTACCTCGAGAAAAAAAAACTCATTCCCACAATGGTGCCTACAAGGAGGTGAAAATAATTTTTCACTATGGAGTGAAAACCTAAATTCCCACAAGAATTTTCTTAGTTGGTGAATAAACTTTGGAGGGACTCAATTAAGCTTCAAGGAGAATGAGGAACAATTTTACATGGGTGTCTTTTGGGGGATCCAAATGAACCCTTTCCCCAATATTTGAAATAAGATGTCAAACAACTAGAAGAGGAACTAGTTGGCATGAGGTGAAAATGGAGAAGATGAAATTGGTAATAGCCTCTTTTAACAATGCCCTAAATAAAATTATTAAATTAAGAATTACCAATATTAACAATTGTATTGGTTTAACATTCAACAATACCGAAAAAAAATATGGGGAAGAAGAGAGTTTCTTTGTTAGGGGTGAAGACCATAAGTTCTAGTAAGAGAATTAGAAGCTAAGCTAAAACTAAAGACATAGATCACATGGATGTCAATGTCCTTAGTGATCATCTATAAAGAATGAAGGAGGAGAGAAAAAAAGGCATAGATCCCATGGATGTCAATGTCCTTAGTGATCATCTATAAAGAATGAAGGAGAAGAGGAAAAAAGTGAAAATTAACAACATGCCAAACCACATGATCTAATCTTCTCTTCTATTATTTATTTGAGATTTTACTATCTTTTGATTACCTTTCAATTATTCATGTTTCTCCATTATTATTATTTTTAATTAACCATTAATAATTATATTTTTTTGATGAATAGGCAGCTATCTATATTAATAAATAATATAAAAGTACATATTCACAAAAAAAAGTGGGTGGTAAAAAGGCACACCCCCAGAGTCATATGGACCATGCCCAGAAAAACTATAAATGATCAAGTTTTTAACAAACATAACTGGAAAAAGGCCATCAAGTGGCCAAAGAGTGTCAATAGAGCCAGAGGGTCTTTGTCATCCTTCTTCCCCCATACATCAGCAGGGTCAGGAGTGACGTCAGGAGGAGGACCCCAACCATCATTAGTATCTTGATTTTTATCTTTATCTTCATCCTCGCGACAAGGCAAGATTGTAAGAGCCAGTCGTGGGAAACTTTTACCAAAGTCCGGCCAACCAGAATCAGAAGTAGGAGTATCATCAGAGGGCCACCCAAAGCTGCCAGTACTGCTCCCTGATGCCCAACCAGAGGGCCACCCCTGGCCAGCCCGCTGCAGAGGAGAATGGGTCCGTTGAGGAGGGCAAGAATCCCACTAGAGAGGAGGCTGAGAGTGGGGACGCACAGAACCACACCGTTGTCGGCCCTAAGAAGGCGACCGGCCACAGGAAGAAGAGGGCAAGGTGGGGACTTGGGCAACAATACACGGGGCATTGCCCCAATGGTCCAGGAGCACCTATAGGCTAGCAACTTCAAGAGCCACTTTGCTGGCTTGCACCTGAATCTGTAATAACACATTAGAACAAATTATAGCTTTTTTATACAAAGAAACCTGACAATCCAATTGAGAATGAGCAAATATGCAGGCATTTCTGTCTTTCCAGATATTGAAAAGGATTTCCACCTTGAAAGTGTGCCAAAGTTGGGTATACTTAGCCGAGAATCTAGGTGAATCACCCAACAGAATCATATGCCAGGAGAATGGCTTCGGCCTAAATGGCTGAAAGAAATCATGAATCCAAGTCCAATACTATTGAGCTCTAGGACAAAACTAAAAAAGATGTTTAAAAGTCTCAGTCTGCCCATAGAAAGGGCACCAAGGGTCATGGACCCCCAAGTGAACAAGCCGAGAGCCCATAGGTAAGCCTTTGAAAAGAACACACCAAGCAAAATGGGCTAACTTCGGCTCAACACTTGTAGACCAAGTGGCAACGAATCTTTTTACGCCAAATAGGAGCAGGAGATTGGAGAAGCCACCTCTGGTTCAAACTCTAGATCATAGGAAAATGGGATGAAAGCCACCTATAACCAAGCCTAGGCTTATAGTTCCTGAAAGGAGTATCTGGGTACCATTTCTAGTCCTTCCACCAAGGTTTACACCCATGAATAACAATTTTATGACACATCTCATCTGGAATAACACTCACTAGACCATCAAAAGTAACACGGTCTTGGTTTTGAAGCCTGTACATGGTACGAAACTTGTCCCAGTGCATAATACGCAAGGTGGGTCTATGAAAAAGCTATTGGAGGGTCTAGATACCCTTCTTGTGAAATCTGAGGTCTTTAAGCCAAGACACTTTAGCCAAAGGTTGATCATTGCGGGCAAAAAGAGGCGGCCACCAGATGTTTTGCTAGTTTATTGGTAGCCCATCACGAAAACCAGATCCAGCTCACCGGAGCCAAGGTTTGACAGCTTCCCAGCCACACAAAATTCTTTTGGAAACAAAAGTCCCAACAATCTGGACTGGTTCCTTCATGACTAGAAGGGTCTGAAAACATTTCCCCTTCCAGGCAGGTCTGTGTAAAGAAAAACCAAACTGAATACAATGGCAGAGAAGAATTTTCTAGGCCTCATCCCTAGTAAGGGCATGGATAATCCATTTAACACACAAGGTAGTCCCTTGCCTCTAGGTAGAGAGCAATCTGAAACCTCTAGAATCTTTGGGGAGACAGCAGAATTCCCAAGCAACATGATGAAACCCTCTATGGGTTTCAGAAGAGGCCCAAAGAAATTCATGGAGCAACTTCTCAAGTTTGCTATAGGCAGCCTTAGAAGGCGCCCAACAAGAGCAATAATAAACATGGGTGGTGGCCAAACTTTCGACCAGACTTGAAATTTCCCTGGCAGAGACAGGGGCTTGATGATCCAATAAGCCAGCTTCTACTCAACCTGGGAAAGCACAGTTTTCCATAGCTCAGCAGGGGATGCCTAAAAAGCAAAAGGAATGCCCAAGAATCGAAAGATTTCTCCTGGCCCAATCCACTTCCAACCATACTGCTGAAGCCAAGAAGGGCAAGGAAAGACTGGTTGTCTGTAACAAAGAGTTTTGTGCCACTGAATGGTAGAGCCAGAGGCAAGACAAAAGAATATTAAGGCAGTCAAGTGCCACTTGAATGTTCTCCTCATCCTCCAAGAGAGTGAGGAAAGAGTCATCAGCAAAATGGCCATTGACAAGTTGAGCCTGAGAGTCTGGCAGCAAGATGTCTTTAACACGCTGCTAGGAAACCACATTGGCGAAAAGATAACCAAAGCCTTTAGTAGCAAGCACATGCAAAGAATGAGCAAGCGGGCAACCCTGTCGAATGGAACGAAAGAGGCCAAAGGCAAAGGACTGGCGGCCATTGATGGTAATAATTATATTTTAGTTATTCTAATCTCTTAATTTTACTAAAGTTTGGGGAGAAATTCAAAACTCTTTTTATCTGGATTGTAAAAAAACTAACTTAAAGGATTCTTTTAAGTTCTCATTTCAAGATAAAAGATAAAAAATATTTTTTCAAAACATTAAATTGAAAATTAATATTTTTTTTTACATGTTAGATTATCATAAAAGCTGAAAGATTGTGCAAAAATTAATATTTTTTTTTAGACTATGAATTGGGTAACCTCCCCTATAAATTGCATTGTCCTCTCATTCCACCACGGGGATGAACAAAAATCAATATAAACGTGAATATTTTTTAATATTTTTTTTTTAATGTTAAAGACTTTTATTCTTTAATATTTTAAATCATAGTTTTTCCTAGCACTCTTATGTGATATGAAAGGGTAAATAATTGTATATTTATAATTTAATATATATTTTATTTTAAAAATTATTTATATATATTGTATATAATTAATTTAAGTAATTATTTTAGATAAAGTAATTAGATTGTTAAGGAATTTATTTAGATATTAAAATTATAATTGATAATTCTAATTTATTTATAAATTAATTAAATAGATAGAGGAGTTTAGTTTTGAGAATAATAATAAAGAACGGATGTTCTTTTAGATTAATCTGTTAGTATCATAAAATCATGTTTCCATGAATATAAAAATACTATAATTAGTGTTTCAAGTTTGATTTCTTTTGTTGAGTGATTTGTCATATAAAATTGAATTATGTCATATAGATTAAATTAATAAAATGTGCATCTAAAAACTACATTTGCCTTCCTCTTTTCATTCTCACTACATGAATTTTTCAAAGTAGTGTATATAAACACTTTTGAGAAAATTATTGAGTTAATTTAAGTGATTGTACTCCTTTAAATGACACATTTTAGCACACTAAATTATAATATTGATCACTGATATTCAAGATGATGACTTATATGCAAATGAAAAGTAAATAAAAATAGATAAAGATCAAGTCATAGAACAAACATTGTTGAATAAATTTGCAGACAAATAAAAGAACACAGAAATTTAAATCAGAAATGAAAGTAAACACAAACAGAGAAAACACCAAGATTTATAGTGGTTCATCTTAAAAGACTACATCCACTCTCAAAGTAGGGAATTACTCCATTAATCAATATCCAAAATACAATACATCATGCATGGACTACACACATGCTTTTATAAAATCATATTAAGTTGTCAAGCGAAGAGTCAGAGAATGTGAACAGTCGTGACAGTTGGACTTCACATTCCCAACAAACATAGGGGAGAGGGGCCTATAATGGAGCACCCTAACTTTGAGTTTCTCAAAATCCTATGTGGAAATTTCAAATCATTCCCAATTTTGTACAGCAATTTATTTGGCAACTCATGTGCTTCTATATTTCGTTTCAAGGTCACATCATCAAATATGATGCCACATCAACATGCTTTTTGTTGAGGTATCCAAAAAGACCCAAAAAAAAAGTGAGACCGATAATGGTGCACTAAGTAATGTTTTATTGATGTGCTGATGTGGCATCACATGATTTGCCAATTTGTGTACTTTATGGATAAAAAGTGTTTTACAATTGGATATTATGGTGCTCCATTATGGGGTCCACTGAAGACTACTTCTATCCCCACTATTGGACCCTGCTCCACTATAGGCCCCTCTCCCCTAACATAAAAACATGCTACTCATCAATATGTTAACACAATTTTTTTTTCTCCATCTTTAATACATATACATATAAATATAAACATAAACTTTAACTTCAAAATATAAATTGTAATATAATTTTAATAAATATATTTAATAATAATCTTATAATATTTCATATATTCTTATATATGATGAATGATTAACCATTATACTCTGAAAATAACTTAAAAATTCTCTTTACTTCCTTCCATGTTCTCTCCTACATGAATCATTAAAACAAATATAGGTGAGCACAACTTTACCCCAAACTCCTCCATACAGAAATAACTCCAAAAAAGTAGTTGTATATCACAATCATTATGAATATGGTCGACCATAGCTCATGAATGAACACCACCATATCCACTTCTATTGCTTCTACTAGATCATTCATTTATCCAATTAAAAGAAAAATAATAAATAGCAAATATAATTATAAAAATAGTGCTTTTCCATGCAGAAACAAATTAAAAAAGAGAGATGTCGGCTGTCTTCTCATCTGCTAAGAGACTTGAGAGTTAGAATAGCCATAAAGTTGTTTTGTAGCACATCATGATAGTGCCCTCTCCATTCACCCATTTAAATACTCATATTATACCTGCCATCATTATGAATATGCCCAACCCTCTTTACTTGATTAAAGGAATAAATATTCGACATACGTCATGACTTAATGGCATTATTAGCAATGAGACCATACCCATGTCTAATGCTCCTCTGGGATGATTCGTTTCTCTAGGCCATATCACTCCAAAAACAGAAATAAAATAAAAGTAATAAACAGCAAAGGAAACAATCTTTTTAGTTGGATATAAATATAAAAATAGTACCCTTCCAAGCAGAAATAAATAAAGAAATAGAGATGCTGACTGTCATCTCATCTGCTGAGAAACTTCACTGTACACAGTTGGATACATGTACACAATTGTAAAGATAGTGCCAACAAAAAATAATGGAAAATTTAAAAAGTAGATTGGAATACCCAACCAATTTTTAGGAATATACTTTCAATCCATAATTCATAATGGGGGCTGAAAAAGGCTATATGCTGATCATCCTGGCAACCAAAGTAATGAAAGCAAAGCTTATATGATTTTGATAATATAACAAAAAGAATGATAATTTATTATTTCAATAGAATACATAATATGATTATCATTGAATAACTTAATTTATGTTTCATAGTACCTGTTAACCTTTTCCTTGTAGAAAATGAATCTTGACAATCTGATCAATTGATTTTCTAAATGCTCGAACTGTTTTGGCAAGTCATATTGCTACTTACACAGTAAATCCATTATGCTCCTATAACATTGAATAATTAAATTTTAAGTTATTTTGTACTTTCTTTTATTAGAGATTTTAAAGCTCTCTTTTTAAAAGAACTTTGAAGTCTCACATCTCTAGATTCTTCCAAAAAATAATAAATCCAAATCCTTCCTGATTATTTCAATGATAACTCTAAAACTTCCTTGTATGACAATTCTAGAACATTCTTCAACAATAAATCTAGAGCTTTCTTTTTCAGTATTAATTCTAGATTTATTTTCTCTATTCTAAAAGTGATTATTCTAGTGATAATTCAATGATTATTTTTTATATTTAAAGTTTACTTTGTTTAGATATTTTTGTCTTTTGATTTGGATTTCATCTTGCATAGATGCTCTCCACCATACCATTTTTTTAATAATATATCATTATCGTTTTAATAACTATATATAGCTTTAATGAAAAGTCTCTAAAATTATTCCACCTTCTTTATAATTTTTCAATTTTGAAAATCTTCAATCATTCTTTTCTTCTTTCATTACTTTTGCCCATATTTATCAAGTTGATAAATAACTTATTAATTAAAGAATGAATTAATAGCAATATTTGTTATATAACTTTTCAAAATGTTAATCACAATAGAAAAATCAAAACATGCAGGATAATAAAGTTGTGGACAGATTATCTTAAAAAAAAACTCCGACAGATAAAAATTAAAAAATAATAATAAAAATAATTGAAGGATGAACATATTAAACAAGACTGGATTATTGAGACGTAGTTGAAAATAGATGGATATGTTCAATAGGCTTAATATTTATAGTTGCAATGCCTCACTTTATCTATTCACACCGTAAGCTGAGTGATTTGACTGGTTATTTATTACAGTAATTTCTATCTCCATTAGGTGGTCTGGTTTTACTATCATTCAAGAGTTCTTCAATTGCAAGGCCCAAGGAGCTGTTTATTGAACAAATTGTTCAACAATAAGTAATGTGGATGCAATGAAGGCAAACCCATCATGTATATTCAGTGTTGAAGTAACTTTTCCAAGTATATTCAGAAGATTAAAAAAATAGAACAAATCCTCTCTTTTCAAGTTTGTTTCATCTCTGGACAACTAAAGGCTTGTATTTATATGGACTATTCTTTCTAATAATTATTTAGATGACAAAATCAAAATCTTTTATTACAATATTTTTCTATGTTTTTGTTGTTTGTATGTATTTTATTCTTGTTACTTTGCAATTTTGAAATAGATTTTTTATTAAATAAAGGGAAACTATGGTCCCAACCCTGCTACAGAGCAGTCAGATAATATGGAACAAAATTCCTCAAAAAGAATAACCCAGAACACAAAGACAGAAATATTGTTATTTTTGAAGGAAAAAAGAAAAGCATTTGTATAGTGGATTAGGTGATGTTGTCAGACATTTAATAAGAGCCACATTTAGAGTTGATGCACATATAAGATGTGAAATCTCATTTAAGGACATAACCATGCATCTATAAGTTGTTGGTATATAGAAGGATCCGCCTATCACATAATATTTAGTCCCTTAATTATTGTGTCAGTTGATCAGATTCGGTCACTCTTATTGCCATTCTTTGTTGTCAGATAAAGATGCAAATGGGTTTCAAATTTTCTTCCAGTAGAATTTGTAATAAATAGTTTTTTAATTATATTTTAAAGGAGGTTGTAGTCGTATATATATATAAAGCTATCAATTTTAAGATATTTGTTAATTTTTTATTACAAATTTAATAAATGCATTTTGTAATTAATATATCTTGATATCTTTTAAATAAATATATTTAAGATATTTATTAAATTGTAGTATTGTAAATTGTCGACTCCAACAATTTCAAATTATGTTTAGCTCCTTCTTATGTCTTTGGATCTAATTATGCTAATTATTTGCTCATTTCATTGTCGTTTTCAAAAAATCAGAATATAATTGGAAGTTAAAATTATTTATTTATTTAACGAGCACTTAAATCCCAAAATAGTCTTAGTCAAGGGTGCACATGCCTTGTGTTAGATGCACGAGACAACTGAGAGGGGGGAGTGTCAAATGAACAAGACAACTAAGAGGGGAGGTGAATCAGTTGTAGCAAATTAAAACATCAAAACCTTCAACAGTAATCAGATCCACATGCATTCATTAAACCCTTATTCTTTTAAAGTGATTAAACATAAAATGTAGATAACAAAAATTGAAATAACAACACTATACACAAGAGAACACCAGATTTACATGGAAAACCCAATGAGGGAAAAACCATGGCGAGGATTAGCTCACAATATAAGTAATTGTAAAACTGGTACAAGGGCTCACTGCTAGAATAGGACACACTATCCAAAAAGGCTCACTGCCACAGAAAAAACACAAGAAAATAGAAGAGAAATGTTACATAGAGAACAACTTCTCAGTGCAACAAGGAATCCACCACAAATGCTCCAACAAATTTACAGTCTTGTATGAAAGATTTCAGACACCTTCAGCTCACTACCTTCAGAAATCTAACACTTGAAATTCTCACTACTCTGCTCTAATTCACATCATACACATCACTCGCATCGATCTTGCATTTAGCTTGTCTCTCTCTTGCATTTCACTACAACATTACTCTTATTTATATCAACCTCAACCTCAAAGACCTTCTCCAAGGTCGGCAACTATCCATTACACTTACAAATTCAAATTAGGTCAACACCTAAATATTCTCGCGGTGGATAGGAATGAAGGTGACCCATATAAATCCTTAATTAGGACCCAAATTAATCCTAACACACCTCAACATGCTTTCAAAACTTCACATGTAGTGCTAACAAAAGGTCGGCCAATATTCGTGCTAAACACCATAAAACATAAGTACACACTTCCTTAAATCAATCCATAACTTTTGGACAACAAATCTCACTTGAGCACGATCTAGAATAATCCTCGAACAACCTAAGATCCAACAAAGAACTCATCCCAAATCACAACATAGAAATACTTCAACCTAGAACATCCAGTTAACCCTATTTGCATATTGACGTATGAAACACACATTGTAAGTTATACCAAATCAAGTGAAACCTTGAATTCTAAAAGATATGAAAATTAAAAGCAACTTCCCAAATCTGCACAATCTAAAGCCAAACTACGGAGAAACACAGAGCAAATTATAAATTTCTCTCAGACCACAAAAAACATCATTGAAAAACCAGTTCACACACTTGTGAAAATATCTCACTCTATACAACGATCCAGAAACCCAAATTCTAAATATAGCAACCTCTAACATCCTTGAACAACATATCAGATCCGCATAGGCATAGAGTCAACACAGAAGAAATGTGGACCACAACCCGGAGCACATTCTGAATAGTTGGACAACACTATTTTCTCTTATTATCAAATTTTCTCAAAAGCATTTGGAAACCAAGTACCAGAGACATCATCTCAACTTATTGCTTCATTCCAACTCATCTTTGGACACTACAACAAAAGATAGCTCCATGTACTCACAACACTTCCTCAATATCTCAACTACACATGCACAACCTGTTTTCCTCTTTTTCACAATTTTCTCAATATCCTTGACTTTTCATCATGCAATAATATTCCTTAACACATAGTTGACATCAATGACAACACCAATCAGTAGACATTATGTTGACATCAATGACAACACCTTCATACTTGCAACAATCTCCCCCTTTGTCATTGATGGCAACACATGATGTAAAAAACCATTGAAGACAACACAGTAGCTCTAAACACACTTCCTTATGATTTTCTTTCTTTTCCCCCCCTGAGTAGATAAACTTTTTCACATGATACTTTCTCCCCCTTTGACATCAATGGAAAAGGATAAAAATGTTTTACATTGTTCTCCCCCTTTGACACTGAACCAAGATGCTAGCTCTAAATACTCCCCCTTAGGAGTACACCTAATCAAATCAGCAACCCAATGACTTGACACATGACACTACCTACTTCCCCTAAGAGGTAGCCACCAACATTAGTCTAGAAAAGAGATAAATCCATAGATCCACTGGACCGATGCATCCCCATATGCATCTAGTTCAGAGAAGGAGGGGAAAATACCCCCATCTTATCTCTAAGATACTCAAAAGTATCCTTAGGAAGAGCCTTAGTAAATATGTCAACAATCGGATCCTTTGTAGGTACATACTCAAGCTTTACCTCATTCTCCATAACCTTCTCTCTCAAAAAGTGATACGTAATTGATATACGCTTTGTCCTTGAATGCATCACTATATTTTTTGAAATGTTAATTACACTTGTATTATCAAAAAAGATAGATATACACTCATCATACACTATTCTGATATCCTTCAATATTTGTCTCATCCACAAAACTTGTGTACACCAAGATGCTACTACAGTATACTCAACCTCTGTAGTGGATAAGGAAACTGAATCCTGCTTCTTACTTAACCATGACACCAATCTACATCCAAGAAAGAATGCACCACCCCTTGTACTTTTTCTATCATCAACACAACCAACCCAATTTGTATCTATATAAGCACTTAATATGAAATCAGTATCCTTAGAATACCACAAGCCATAATCTGGAGTGTCTCTTAAATATTTGAATATCCTCTTCACACCTACATGTGTTTCTTTAGGTTCTTCTTAAAATCTAGCCACAAGACAAACTACATGCATGACATTTGATCTAGAAGTAGTTAGATATAGCAATCCACCAATCACATATCTATGTTTTCTCTAATCAACCTTAGGTGAATCATCATCTTTTCTCAATTTACAACTAGTCACCATAGGAGTGCATACCGGTTTGGAGTCTTCCATTCCAAACTTCTTCAACATCTCTTTAACATACTTTGACTATGAAATGAAAATGCCCTTATCTATTTGATTGATTTGTAGCCCAAGGAAAAAATTCATCTCCCCAAACATTGACATCTCAAACTATTTATGCATTTCTTCAACAAATTTCTTACACATAGTTTCATTACGTCCAAAGATAATATCATCCACATACAAAACCGCTATCAAGATTTTTTCTTCCTTAATTTTGAAGTAAAGATTACTATCTACGGTGCATTTACTGAATCCTTGCTGTAACAAATATCTGTCCAATCTTACATACCAAGTGAGCTCTAGGAGCTTGCTTCAATCCATATAATGCCTTCTTCAATATACACACCATATCTGATTGATCTGACAACTGAAATTCTTCCAGTTGTTCCATGTAAGCCTCTTCTTCCAATTCACCATTCAAAAAAGTAGACTTAACATCCATTTGATAAACTTTAAAGTCTCTGTATGCTACAAATGCCAAAAAAAATTTGATAGCTTCCATCCTAACCATAGGGGAAAAGGTCTCCTCAAAGTATATACCTTCCACTTGTGAGTAACCCTTACACACAAGTCTTGCTTTATTTCTTACCACTTCTCCATTCTAATTCAACTTGTTTCTGAATACCCACTTAGTTTCAATTATGTTCTTGTTTACCGGTCTAAGAACCAATTCCCAAGTTTGATTTTTCTCAATCTACATAAGTTCTTCCATTTCCTTCATCTAATGTTCATCTTTGCATGCCTCCCTCACTATTTTACGTTCAACTTTAGAAAGTAAACATGGATTTACCTCAGTTTCAGAAGCTCTGCTTCTTGTCAATACCCCTTTCCTCTTGTCTCCAATGATATGATCTTCAGAATGATTCTTTTTCACAAACTTAGAAGTCTTAGAGGTCTTCTCAGGAGCCTTCCTCTTTATTAGATGCACTTATTTTTCTTCAACTTTTTCTTCTTCTTGTTCTCTGCAATCACATTCATTTGACAAATATCCATCTACTATAATTGAATGATGTAAATTTTCATCAACCTTAACATTTGCACTTTCAACAATATTTCTCAGCCTTTTGTTGTAACATCTGTAAGCTTTTCTTTTAGTAGAATATACAAGGAAGATAATTTCATCAGACCTTGCCTGAAACTTTCCTAAGTTTTCTTCATCTCTCTTGATATAACATTTGCTTCTAAATACTCTAAAATACTTGACAGTAGGAATCCTTTCATTCCACAACTCATAGGGAGTCTTTGTGTTGTTAGCTTTGGCTTGAACTTTGTTAAGTATGTAAACAACAATATGAATCGCTTCTCTCCAGTAGACTTCTGATAGATTTGATTCTTTCATCATAGTTCTAGTAGCTTATTGAATATTCTGGTTTTTCCTCTCAACCACTCCATTTTACCAAGGAGTTCTAAGGGTAGAAAAGTTCCTCTTTATTCCATGAACTTCATAAGCATTAGAGGTACATTATCCACCTCTATCAAACCTCAAACATTTTATTTTCACATTCATTTCATTCTCAACCATAGCTTTAAATGCCTTGAGTCTATCTAATGCATCAGATTTTTCTTTAAGAAAAGTAACCCATGTCATTCTAGAATAATCATCAATCAAAAGCATAAAATACCTGTCACCTTGAAGATTTCCCACCCTTGTAGGACCACAAAGATCTGTATGTATCAGTTCTAGTAGTCCGGTAGCAGATTGTTCCTTTCTTTTGAAACTACTCCTTACTTGCTTTCCAAACTAACAATCCTTACAAACAACATTGATAGGCTTTGTAATTCTTGGTAGATATCTCACTGCATGAACTGAACTGATTCTCACCAAGTTATCAAAATTCATGTGACACATCCTTCGGTGCCATAACCAACTGTCATTAATCTAATACATAAGCAATGACCATCAACGCCCTTAAACTGATAGATGTTTCCATCAGTCCTTTTACCAACAACAATCACAATTCTAAACCCTTTTCTACTCTCACATGTTTCATCCTTAAACACAAGATTATATCCTTTATCACACATTTTTCCAACACTCAAAAGAATATGCCTTAAACCCTTAACATAGTAAACATCCTCAGTATTATGCTTGCCATCAAAACTAATTGAACCTATTCCACAAATCTTAGCTCTTGAATCATCTCCAAATTTAACTAATCCTCCATCATACTTTTCAAGTTTAACAAACTTACTTTTGTCTCTGGTCATGTGATTAGAGCAGCCATTGTCAACAGCCTAGTAATTATTATCTTCTTTAATATGAAAAGAAGAAACCAAAGTACCTTCAACCTTATCCTTCTTCTCTGAAACACCTTCCTTCACACAACTTTCAGAGTTAGTTGAACTAGATTCATCTTTAATAGCAAAGAACAAGCATTCATTTTCATCAAAATCTCTATAATTAGATTCATCATCAAAAATACCAGCATCTTCTTTGACATGGTAACTTCTTTTAATCATATTTCCTTTGTTCTCCTTATTCTTATTGTTTACAACTCTTTTTGGACATCTTGAAGCATAATGACCTATTTCACCACAACTAACACATTTGAAAGGTAGTTTACCTTTGTACTTACTGGTCCCTTTTTCATCCTTCTTACAAAGTTAGCTTCCAAATCATCAAGATCATCTCCATCTAAATCTTCAACCTTTTCTGATTTTCTAGCCTTAAAAGTAGTATCCACTTTTGTACCAATTTCCAAACCAAGCTTTCTCATTTCAAATGAAGTTAGTGTACCAATCAAATGATCTCTAGAATAAGTATTAAAATTTGCAACTTCCTCAATAGCATATAACTTTTCATTGTATGAATCAGAAAGATTTCTGAGAACATTCTTTACCACCCTAGGTTCTTTAACGTGTGCACCAAGACCTCTCATACCACTTACCAGTTCATCAACTCTCTACATGTAGGTTGAAATTGTCTCATCTTTAGGAATTCACATAGTTCAAATTGTGCCTTCAAATTCTGCAAAGTAGCTTGTTTTACCTTGTCATCTCCTTCATAAATACTTTAAATCTTGTCCCAAACATCTTTAGTAGTCTTAAGTGTTGAGAAATGTGTCTCAACCTTGAAATTACATAAGTTAATACTGACACATAAGGTATTGTTTAGCCAATGACAATAGTGGGGGGATCCCCCCCCACACGAGGGGCTTGGGGGTACCATCCCCCCGATTGTGAGTCCAAGGGGAAGTGCACCCAGATGGGGCTCGGGGGTAGTGCCCCCGAAAGTCAATTTTTTTACACTTTATTATTCTAAATCTGGACTGTTCATCATTATGTCTAATATTTGACAGCCGATATTTTATTAGCTTGACTTTCCTTAGAAGGAAACCCTATTTTATGAGGGAATTGTATCACAACTGTGTATTATGGTGTATTCTGAGAGTCTGATAGTGGTTTTGTTTTCTCTCGATCTCTGAGTGGTGATACTCCTATGAGAAGATTGCTCTACAAGTATAGTGTAATCTTTGTGATTGCTTAATAATATATTGGGAAGCTTTTGGAGTGTGGGGTTTCTCTCTTGAAATGGTTTTCCCCACATAAATCATTGTGTTGTGGTATGCATGATATTTGTGTTTGTTTCTATTTAAGACTCTGTAACTGTTAAAGATCTATAAATTTTTTGCATTATTCTCTTCTCAATATTAGTGTAGGAAGTTATTCCACTACCTTAGCTTCCTTACATTAAGATTCATAACTTTAACCAACTCAAAATTTGAAAGTCTGTTCATTAGAATAAATCTTTCCTTAGCATTTACCTCATGTTCCTTGATCTCATCACTTGTGCTCAAACCATTCTAACGTGCAGTATATTGATCATTTATTGCCTATTCAGTTTCAAATCCATGAGCTGCTAGATATCCTTCCATCTTTGTCTTCCAAAATTTGTAGTTTGTTCCATCGAATCTAGGATAATCAATTTTCCTCGCCATCCCAGATGTACCTCAAGTGGTTAATCTCTTCTCCAAGGAACCTTGCTCCGATACTAGTTTTTGAATGAATAAGACAACTAGGAGGGGTGGGTGAATCAGTTGTAGCAAATTAAAACATCGAAACCCTCAACAGTAATCAGATCCACATGCATTCATTAAACCATTATTCTGTTAAAGTGATTAAACATAAAATGCATATAACAGAAACTGAAATAACAACACCATACACAAGAGAACACCAAATTTATGTGGAAAACCTAATGAGGGAGAAACCACGATGAGGATTAGCTCACAATATAAGTAATTACAAAATCGGTACAAGGGCTCACTACTAGAATAGGACACACTATCCAAAAAGGTTCACAACCAGGGCTCACTACCTTAGAAAGAACACAAGAAGATAGAAAATAAATGTTACATAGAAAACTTTTCAACGCAACAAGGAATCCACCACAAATTATCCAACTTCGTAGTCTTGCATGAAAGATTTCAAACACCTTTAGCTCACCACCTTCAGGAATCCAACACTTGAAATTTTCACTGCTCTATTCTAATTTGTATCATACACATCACTCGTATCGATCTCGCATCTATCTTGCCTCTCTCTTGCATTTCACAAAAAAATTACTCTTATTTATATCAACTTCAACCTCAAATACCTTCTCCAAGGTCGGCAACTATCCATTACACTTACAAATTCAAATTAGGTTGGAACCTAAACATTCCTGTGGTGGATAGGAATGAAAGAAACCCATATAAATCCTTAATTAGGACCCAAATTAATCCTAACACACTTCAACATGCTTTCAAAACTTCGCATGTAGTGCTAGAACACAAGGTCAGCCAATACATATGCTAAACACCATAAAACATTAAGTGCACACTTCCTTAAGTCGATCTATAACTTTCAGACAACAAAACTCCCTTGAACACTCAATCTAGAATAATCCTTGAACCACCTCAGATCCAACAAAGGTTTCATCCCAACTTGCAACATATAAATACTTCAACCCAAAACATCTGGTTAACCCTATTTGCATAGTGACATATGAAACACACACTGTACTATACCAAATTCAGTGAAACCTTGAATTTTGAAAGATATGAACATTATAAGAAACTTCCCGAATCTGCACAACCTGAATCCAAACTGTGGAGAAACACATAGAAAATACATTTCTCCTAAGCCACATAAAACAACATTGAAAAACTGGTTCACACACTGATGAAAATATCTCACTCTGTATAATGATTCATAAACCCAAATTTTGAATATATCAGCCTCTAACAACCTTGAACAACATATCAGATCCACACAGGAATAGAATCAACACAAAAGAAACATGGAACACAACCTGGAGCACATTTTGAACACTTGCACAACATTTTTTTCTTTGTTTATCAAATTTTCTCAAAAGCACTTGGAAACCAAGTACCAAAGACATCATATCAGCTTATTACTTCATTCCAACTCAACTCTAGAAATTGTAACAAAAGATAGCTCCATGCACTCACAACACTTCCTCAATATCTCAACTACACATGCACAACCTGCAACAACCTGTTTTTCTCTTTTTCACAATTTTCTTAATATCCTCGACATCGTCATCATGCAACAATCTTCCTTAACAAATAGTTGACATCAATGACAATTCCATTTGGTAGACATTCAATTGACATCAATGACGACACCTTCACACTTGCAATAGGGGGGTGAATCAGTTATATAATTTAAAACATTCAAACCATCAATATCTTTTCAAACCCTTATCAACCATTAAACCCTTAAAATGCATTAACAAAATGTAAACATGTAAAGTAGTAATGCAAACACATCAAACATATAAGAACATTAGATTTACGTGGAAAACTGAAGAATGGAAAAACCACAATGATTATTAGCTCACTAATATATGAATTTCCATTGAATACAATAAGGCTCACTGCCAAGGGCTCACTACCTAGAAAGATAAAGAAAGGCTTACTATCGGTGGCTCATTGCCAAAGGACTTATTGTCCAAAAGAAAGAAGAATAGAAGAAGGGGTGGCTCACTGCTAATTTGAACTATTAAAAATGCATCTCTCATATTCCAAAGTTATAGTTCCACTAAAGCACAAACAACTCATTAAACAAATTGAAATGTAGATACCTTATGCTCACTATATCTGGAATTCATAGGCATTAAGGTTCACACTTAGATCATTGTACTTGATCACATTTTCATCTTTCACATCACACACTTTGTACTTAATCCACACAACAATTATCCTTGCATTTATACTCTTTGTGACCTAAAACAATCTCAATTAGGTTTACCTAAAGGAAACGTATACACCTCAACCATGTAATATCAAATAGGTTAGCACCAAACACTTCCATGGTGGAAAGAAGTGAAGGAAGACCATGCCACATATTAATAGTGACCCAAATCTACACTGACACATTTCTCGACACTTCCTCAAACAACAATTATCCTTTGCAATTAGTGCAAGCACACCGGGTTGTCCAAACCTACACTAACACTAACAAGTGACCACAAGCATGCTTCTCCAGGTTTAGAAACATCTCATGGACCACAAAAAAACATTCCAAAACATCTCAAAATATTCCACATCATCATAATATTCACTACAACTACTACAACCAACTGAAACCCAAGAACACCTTCATTCCTACACAAGAGCAAGCAACAGTCGAGATTATTGATTCTTACAGTGATTGTGCATCATCGACATCTTTTGAATCAGTACCAATATTTTTTGAAATAGTATCAATAGATAATGATGTCATAGAATCAAAGAAAATAGTTCATGAGCCAACAACAATCAAGATTATTAATTCTTATGTAGTGATTGTGCATCATTGACATCTTTTGAAGTAGTATCAATAGATAATGATTTCATGGAATTAGAGCAAACCGTTCATATTCCTAAACAACAAGAACCCATAACAATATCATGTGTTCATGACAAGTCATATTTAGTGGCCTTATGGATTAGAGGATACATTATCAGGGAAAAGGATTAGGTATTGATAATACCTTCACAACGTCGGGGGTAATCTTTTCTACAACAAACATCAACATATGGGGCACGAAGGATCCTTATGATGAAAATGAAGTCAATGCTACAACTAGTTGTATCATGAGTTGGAATTCACCCATCATCTCATACACAAATTGGGACCAACATAAAAAGAAGAATTCCTATCAAAGTAAGGCGAAGATCATAAAAAAAAACAAAGTAGTAAAGCAAAAGGGACATGTCAAGTACAAATGGATAGCAAAGAAAAATAAAGAAAATCATGCCTCAAAAACTCCATTATTCAAAGCAACTATGGGGAAAAATCAAAATGGGAAAAGTATCCATCAAAAGAGTCCTCAAATACAAAAGCAATCTTCTTAAGGAAGGAACAAAGTATATCTAGTGGTTGGTTGTAATTCCACAAAAACCTCAATTCCCACCCATCATCACTCATCTTCCCAAGTTTGGAGAGTCAAAGGTTCCAACCTATCGACCAATCTATCTCATATTCCTTCATACATGTCACTGTACACTCCATTCACAATATCCAATTCTCACATCGACCATGTGTTGGCAACTGCCCTTCATCATAAGGATTCTGAAGGCACTCTATCACAATGTGCGCACATAGACAAGGTTAATTCCAGTACTAGCAAGGTAGATCAGAGTTCTTCAAGGTTGCATTCAAGTGCTTGTATCTTAGCAAAGAAACTTCTTCAAGCAGGATATTTTTGGCACGTTATGATAGTGGCCTCTACATCAATTCCACCAAGTGGTTCAACATGAGGGTAAATTTTCAAAAAAAATCAAAAAAAATCAAAAAATCAAAAAATCAAGAAAATAGTAAAAATAAAAATCATCCTCTAGTGAAAACCACTATGGTGGTGCTTTCGTCAAGTACTATGATGAAAACCTAGAAAATAGGCATCATGAGTAGAATTGAGCATCTATATGATCCTTCTTAGATAGAAGCATTTCATCCTTGTCATGATAAATCCAATGTTCCCTCCATCTATGCAATACAAATTCATCTAGATATCCCACTTTATCTTGATCTTGACAAAGATTTGGCGTATACTTCACTCTACTCATTGAAAAATTTTGACAGGATCTTTACCATTTTATCTCATGAAGCCCCATAACCCATATCTAGCATGCTAAAACTCTACCAAAATGTTCGCATATACATTACCTATCTTGGTTATCCATTGCATTATGAAGAATTGCTAAACATTGGGGGTAGGTTATTGCACTCTTGTTTTCAAATAACTCTTGATCCATGTCTTCTATCTCACAAACATGACATTGACATCATGATCTAGGTATCATTTGTCTCAAAATATCATCAAAAATCCCAAAAACATTCGTAAAACGTTCATCAGAAAATCCAAAAACATTTGCAAAATCCTGTACAACAAAAATACAAATCACTAGCCCATGGCACATTTTGATAAAAAGATGTTCTTTATCAAGTTTTATCTTTTATCAAACATAAATCCAAACAATCCATATCAGTTGAATCCACTTTGCACTTCAACGTCACATCAACTCATTCCAACAAACTTTGTTCCAAACCAAGCTTCAAAATCTTGATCAAACTTATCCAATCAATCCATCATCATCTCGGGATATCCTTCCCAATCCTCATGTTGCTTAAAACTTTTCTTGTATTGTTGTGTATCCTCAACAATTTTATCATCATCATTCTATCAATCTAATCAATCAATCCTAGCTTGGCTTTCAACAAAATCCCAAATAGATCATTGATATCATCGTCAAATATCCATACACTCATCAAGATCATGCAAAAAATCCAAAAAAAAATAGCAAAATCCAATACAGTCAAAATCCAAAACATCCAGAAAACACATCAAAATCCCTAAAAAGGTCAAACATCTAAAATCCAAAAATAGTACCCTTGTCTAACTATGTCATCTCTGAGCTTGAACGTAGGCAAGGCCATCATTGATGTGCCCCTGAGACACCCTAGGTTATTCCTTTAGGAGTCCATCATAATAAAATGGCATCACCTCATCTGTTAAATATCTCATCTTGTTAATAAGTCAAGTCTGTCGAACTACATGGTCTTTGCGTGTATAACGTAGGCAAGGCATATCTTTGATTAGCCCCCGAGACCCCTAGGATAGTGTAGACACTGAAAAATGTCCTAATCGATGTAATACACTCAAATCAAATTTATTAACATCATTTCCTCTTTATCTATCCTCTTTTTGCTTAATTAATTCAATTAGCCTAGCTAATTAATTAATTTCATCATTTTTTAATCCAATTGGCCTAATTAATTGAATTGGGTTAATTCATCTCTTTTCACACTAACACTTCATCCCATTAAATTAAATACATCAAAATATTTAATTTAATCTTCTAAGTCATCTTATTTAATTAAATAACCCTATCTTATTTAATTAAATATCATTTCACCCCCCCTATTTATTAAATCATCTAATTTGATAAATATCTCTTAATTCTTCTAATCCCCTAATTACATAAATTAAACCTTTTTTAATTAGCAATTAAACTAATTATTCCTCTAATCAAAGGGAATATTCCCATGGAATATTCTTTATCCTTTTTGCACAATTAAAACTTTGTTTTAATTTGTAAAATCATCTTTTTCCTCACCCTAATGGAATATGCTAAGGAATATTCCCTCTCCTCCAATCAACTCACTTAGCTTCAAAAGCAAGTTAACCCTCTTACCTTTCTAGCAAGTTACCTTTGACCTATGTGAGCAGGTCAAAAGTGTGTTTGTTTGAGGTAATTGTGAGCCTTTGATTAATCTTCATCTTGCATTCTCATATGTTGATGAGAATCCATGATCCATGCCTCTCATCTATTTCATCTTCAATCATTGATTAAGCTTTTTGATCTCAACCATTCATTCCTCATTTGCTCTCCTGTAAATAGATCACTATTTAGAGACAAATGGATCCATCTTTTATTGAAAACTTATGTTGTTGAATTTGATCGCATCCATACTCTCAATTTGCACACAATTAGCTTATTTTTAGTTCATTTTAGTTGCATAAATAGCCTCAAGCTTTCATTAATGGCCTCCATCCATCCATCTTAGTTTGTAAATAAATTAGGGTTTTTATCTTTTAGCATCATTTTAGCTTAAATTAGCTTAGATTAGCTTAGAAATTGCATAATTAGATCATTTATAGCATAAAATCATGGTAACTTAGCTTGCATCATGTTCATTTTAGCTTAATTTAGGTTTTTCATACACCAAACACCATGGTTTCATCGATTCTCTTTGATAGAATCGATTGAGACAAGCTCACTATCACAGGATTGGGAAAGGGTCATCAGTACACATCAATGTGACACCAATTCCACAACAAGATAAATTTCAATGGATTAGAGTAGATGTTTTCTTTAAAGCTTTCATAAGATTAGCATGTTAGGTTTTTTGATAAAATGTTTACTTTCAATTTTGATTGATTGATCTTGTTGAGATTCAAGTATTGGTTGCTTCATTATACTTTGATTCTTAATGGATCAAGCGTAATTCATCCCATAACCGATATCCTCGCATCGAAATTATGGCGCTAGAAGGAGGGAAAACTGATCATTTAGTCATTTTTTGGCTCGAAATCCATGTTTTTGTTGTTTTGCAAGTTGCAGTGATGCTCAAACCACAAACAGTGACACTATTTCAATAGTGTTACCATATAGAAATGCCCAAGAAATTTGATATAGCGACACATATATAGTTGGCTGACACTTATTTAAATTTGAACTATCATGGAATGAAAACGGCGACACTCACCCCCAGCAAACCGGCGCTTTCAAACTTCAAATCGTGACACACTCGTTTATAGTGACACCCATCAATACAACGACAAAATCGTTCTCATTGTCCTTTGTACATAGTGACGCTCAAATTCACTAGAGTGATGCCCAAATTTCAAATTGTGATGGCATCGTGTACAGCGACGCTCAACCAGGGTAAGAAAATTTACACTTGTTTTTCGACATGTGACTTAATTTCTTTTGGTTATCTGATCACTTATCGATATCTGACTATATTTTCATTGTTAGACTAATAGGGATTTGCAAGTTTTAAGGCATGGAGTGAAATTGAAGAACTTCTCTTCTATCTAAACATTTTATAATTGTAACTAGCGTTTAACACTTTGGGGCAATTATAACCCAATTTCATGCTTTATTGTTTTTTAGTTTTAGACAACGCACTAGTTTTCCATTGGGTTAAAATGAATGTTCAAAGTTGGCTAAAAATGAACCCTTACATCACATCTTTCAATTGGGCTTAAAATTGAACAAGAAAAACTCATCTTTCAATTGGTGCTTAAAATTAACTCATTATTGCTTTGAAGGATAAAATTGAAAACCGTTTGTTTTGTTTTGTGGTTTTCAACTTTGCTAGTGAATGCATATGCAATTCTCCCACGCCATTTAGAAATCTTGAGAAACAAAAACATTCTCTATCACGTTGCAAAATCACCTCCACACTTCAAATTTGGGTTTAAAATAGAACAACCATGCTAGTGTGAGAAAAGGCATAGCGTGTGTTCTATCTTTGTGCATGCAAGAAAAGATGATCGAACTACGAATGTACTTACTCACTATTTTTTACCTTTAGAGGGCCTACCTTGGTGGGAAAAAGTACTCACCCCAAGGGAACGACCCAAGCGGTAATGAGCATAAGCCAGACTCTTCCAAACCGCTATATAAATTTGTGATTGCAAGGAAAGTTTGCAATCAATAGGCGTGATGCATTATAGCTCTCCCCCAGTATCTTTATGATGCATAAATCCCTTGTTCTAAGGGTTGGGAGACCTCTTGAGGGAGTTTATCATAGTGTCCTCTAAACCAGATGCCCTTATTGCAGACCTTTGTGTAGTAGCCAAAAATCCCTAATATTTGTTGATTTCAAGAGGTCAGACCTCCAAAGTCATCCCAAATATTTGTGGTTCTTAGTAGAGATGAAAAGTTTTTCATGGGAGATTCATGAGAACTTGAAGCTTGGCTGAACCATAGAAGTGAGTGTCATGGAGGGGAGCTAGTGTGGTCAAGCTTCTAATCATCCACTCTAAATAAGCGCAACTGGAGAAATCCAAGTGGGAATACAATAAATATAGCCATTTCCATCCTAGGGTTGTAATGCTTGTGAGTCAGTTTAACACTTTGCTTGGTTTCAAAATGTTCCAAAAACAAACACTCACTATTCAAAATTTCAAACACTTTGGCTTAAATATGGACTTCTTGAGTTAGCCTCGATATTACTGCTTGTCCTAAGGATTTATCCTTAGCGATTTCCAAATATCTTGAAATTAATCTCAAACCCATATTTACCAAAGACAACATAGGAAATTGTGGCTTTAATCTAATGATTTTCACGAAATGGACATTCTGAAAGTTATGATGTTTTTGACATAAACATCTAGTTTGAAAACATAATCAAAAGACAAGTGTTTGTGGTAAAATCAATTCATTTAAGCAAAGATAAATTGACAAATGAACCCCACGTGACTATTTGGAGACCGACTGCTCCCATTGAACAACCTAATCTTCTAGATGCTATAATTCAGCCAAAATTTGAACTCATAAATGGTGAACAAACAGATCTCATTAGTAGTTTGAGAAGCTTCACTTTTGAAAAGAAGGAAACAAACTCACAGTGGAGAAACACAACAAACATTTTAGACAAAGAGGAAAACACTAATATTGAGGCTAGAAGGCCCCTATTACCACCACCCACGTGGCAATAAATATCTCCTTTTGTTCCAGAAACTTAAACTGTTTCCACATGATCTCATGAAAAATCAAGATTCCTAAACCAAAGTCTACAAGACCTCATTTTAGACTTAGGCATCTCACTCCAAAATCCCTTACGAAACACCTTCGAGCAATTCACAAAAATAGAAACAAGTTGGTAGCAAATTTTTATAGACATGCTTCAAGGTATAGTCTATAATTGTTTGCATTCTTTTGGAGTCAAAATCCTAGTCTTTTTCATGATACCCAACTCCTCCAAATGATTCATAAAATAGTTAAACTTCATAGAGGAAAGTCTCCAGCACTCCATTTCAGACATAGGAATCATCAAAAAAAGTATAATCAAAAGTGGGCATCCATATTTTACCGCAATCATTACACTTTGTTGAGAAAATTTTACACTCAAGCTAGGAGAGCCCAAACAGGTTTGAACATTCCCCTCTGTCCTCTCATTTTCTAGGACTTGAACATTTTAGAGGTCTACCATCATTTTTGCTACCTTGAACTTTTTAAAATGAAACTTTACCAAATAATCTCATGCAAAGTAAGGATCCCTAAACGAAGGTCAATTGATCATCACCATAAACTTAGACATTGTAGTGCAAAAGCAATCAACAACCGCATTGAGGCACTTTACGAAAACAAAAACAAATTGTTGATAAACTTATACGAATGCACATTGAGAAAATATCCTAACATGTACACATTCTTTATGAGCCAAAACCCTCGTCTTTTCAAAGATCAACAAGTTTTCTAAATCATTGGGTCTTTAGGATTTGAACACTTTATAGGTATAACATCATTCTCACTACTGTGGTTTTTTTCAAAAAAAAAAGGTTCACTTTAGGTTAACATTGGGTCCAACATTTCATTCACCCCTTCATCACATTTCATCTTTCATCTCATTTATCTTTGCAAAATTTCAAATACACTAACACTTTGGGACTTAAAACGTCACACCAACTTGCTACCTTAACTACTTTGTACGTGAAATGTATCCTTTTCTATGCACTTAGTTGAGATAGTTATTGTCTTTGAACTAGTTTATCTTGAAGGTCACAAGTCTACCCTAAAGATTTCTAAGTTCATTAGCAACCTTTATCCTAACATCACAACATCAAACTTAAGTCAAAAGTGTTGTCCCAAAACATTTGCAAAGATCACCTCCCACATCACGCATGTTTTCATCCCACATTGTCATCATTGCTCCCAAAAGACTTAGAGTGTCCCTTTTACCTAGGTTTGAGTCAACTAGAGAGTTCAAACATTACAAAACTCAACACAACTCTCCCATAGCTAACACCAAATTTATGGTAAGGACCAGATCACAACACAAGAGAATCATGGAAAAAGACAAAGTTACATTTACCTCAAGTGATCCAAATTCTTTAGAGTTTGATCCTAGAAGTCCTGTTACACCATCGCAACAACCATCATCTCCTTCAAGACCATACGAAATTGAAGACGTAAGCAACAACCCATTTGAGATCACTAAGGAGGCAATTTTAGAACATCAACTTTTTGAAAGTGTATCTCCTATATCCCCGACATTTGTAGCACAAAGTTTTACATAGGATTTTACAACTCCATTACAAGGGCCAAGTCAAACGTACATACCTAGTCTTGCAATCAACCTTGCTAAATATTTTGGTCACACCTTACCATTTGAAAGTAATACACTTGTGGGTATTCTTGAAATGAATCCTCCAACTCCCACTTCCATTTGGACATCTACCTTTGGTGCTTCTCCCATTCCCAAAGATCCAAAACAACTACTTACTCAACTTGAAATTCACTATTCTACCACCACTTTGACATTTCGGGGAAACCCTTCTTCATTCACACCTATGAGTACCACAAGTGTACCTACCATCACGCAAAGAGGTACAGACCAAAAATCTCAAAGTAGCACACAAGGGCATGTCAATACCATATCACAAAATCAACCCTCAATACAACTAGGGGCATCTTCATCCAACCCTTTGACGGGTTCATCCATTCTATCTACCATTACCACATCATCTCCTCTTAATCCACCACAAAACAATCCATTGGTTACGAGTTCTATCAATCCTAGGAGTACCTTGATCACGAATCCTTTGTTTATATCTTTTACACAAGGAAATCCTCCCAACATAGGACAGGGGAATATTTTCAATAAATGGACTCAAGGTGCTTGTGTGTCATTTCCATTGCAAAATTTAATGACATCATCCTTTTTGATAGCTCCCTTTTTTATACCAAATCAATCAGGGCCTCAAATATACATTCCTCCCCCTCAATCCACTATCTTACAAGGAATGTTAAACCAAGGGAATCCTCCACCTTTCACTACCAATCCACTAACCACTCAAAACATCAATCCTTCACAAATGTCTCAACAACCACTCGATCCCACATTACAATCACATTCCCTAGCTCTACAGCAAGCACAAAAAAATTACCAACAATCCATACAACAAGCAGACTTAGCACAACAACAACAACAAGCACAACAAGTAGCCTTAGCAGCTCAAAAATAGCCTTAGCACAACAACAACATCAAGCTCAGCAAGCAGCCTTAGCAAAACAACAACAACAACAACAACAAGTGGCCATTTCCCAACAAGATCAACAAGCATCTTTATCAACACAACAAGCCGCGCAACAACAACAAGCACAAGTAGCTTTACTAGCATAGCAACAATAGAAGGCCCAACAATAAGCCCTAGTGGCACAACAACAACAACAAGCCTTACTAGCTCAACAGTACACTCAACAACATCAACAAGGATCCTATTTTCCTCATATGAACATCATTAATCCGACCACATCAGGAACATATTCATCACTTTCACAAAACCTCACACCTTCATATACCCCATATAACTCATCTCTCATCCCACCATATGTTGCTTCACCCAATCCATAGGACGATCTCACATCACAAATGAAAGCACTCTCACAAGAAATGTAGGACCTTCATATGGGCAAGGAAAAGAAACCTCATACACAGAACTTGTGTCCTTACCCATTTGATCAAAACATAGCAATGATACCATTCCCTCCTGGTTTTGAAATCCCCAAGTTTGACAAATACAGAAGGAGAGGAAGTCCTGTGGACCACATCAAAGATTTCAACATCGTGTTTATGGAAGTGGCTTACAATGATTCATATCTAATGTGCCTCTTTCCTTGAAGTCTAACAAGTCCTACTATGGATTGGTTTTCTCATTTGCATCTAGTATCAAAACTTTCCAAGAAATCACTGACAAATTCATCAATCAGTTCTCCTTCAATCTTGACATGGACGTTAGTCTGGAAGAGTTGTATACTCTCAAAAAAAATCCAAGAGAAACCTTCACAAATTTCTTACAACGATGGCGACAAACAACTAGTAAAAGAAAGTGGCCTCTTCCTGATGAACAACAAGCAGGAATCATCATAGCCAACCTTGATCTGAATCTTATTTCACTTGAAAATGCAATGTATCACATCCTATGATGACCTTGTTCCAAGATCCCTTAACATTGAAAGATCCCTAATCTCACAAGGAAATACTCAAGCTTACAAAGACAACCGTCCTTCAACTAGTTCAAATGAGAAACCTCGTGTATAGGCCAAGAACAAAATTGTAACAAATGACGGTGTTGTAGATGCTAAGGTCATACTAAGTGCTCCTAGACCCAATCAAAATCAAGTTGCTAACATCCAACCAACTGTGCAAAAAATGGTACCACCTCAGAACAATCAAATCAATAACACCAACATGCAACCAAGGCCAACCGGTAATAGGAACAACTATCCTAAACACAAGTATACCCAGTTATCGGAACCCATCAAAACGATCATGAAGAAACTGGTAGAGTCAAATTTGATCACACTTCCTAACTTTCAAAACTACCAAGAACCCCAAGAAAAACCATCCTAGTACAACAAGACTTTCATAAAATCAAAGGACATAAAACAACAAATTGCATGAAACTCAAGAATATCATCCAAGATCTCATAGAGAACAATACCATATCTATTGAGGTACCAGTTGGAAACAAGGATCTCAAGATATACAAGACCCCTATGCCTGATCATAACAAAGCTAACAACAATGGCAAAGCTAAGGATTACACCAATGTTCAACATACTTATTCCAATGTAGTTGCTTCCTATGATAGCATTATCACCGTTGTCACCATCAACAGAGCTAGTATAGAATGTGGAGTCACCACACAATGTGGCAAAATAACCGTTCAAGGAGTCATTCTAGCTCAATCTAGGACACAACCTACCTTGCCCACATCTAATCCTAGCAAGTACAATCTTGTAGATTAGCTTAAATAGACCCTCGCTCAAATATCAATTTTGGAACTCCTGAAATTATCTCCTGCACATAGGGAAATACTAGAAAAATCCTTTTCTGAGTCATTTGTTCTTGAGAACATTGATACCAATCAGTTTCAAGCTATGGTAGGGCATATCACCAACCATCTTCTCACCTTCTTCGAGCAAGATTTACCATCACAACCATCTCATAACCATGCTTTACACCTTGAGGTTGTCATTCATAAAAATAAGGTCAAAAGAATTTTGGTAGATGGATGTGCTGGTTTAAAAATTTGTACCCTGCAGTTGATCAAGCATCTAGGCTACTCAGAAGATACTATTGAGAAGACAAGAGTACCACCATTAGAGCATACAACGATCGAGAATGGGTATCACAAGGAATGATTGCACTCCCTATCCAAGTGGGACCTCTCATTGTAGAAACTACATGCCAAGTACTTGATCTTGATCTTCCCTATAACATTCTACTTGGTCAACCATGGATCCATGCTTTGAAAGTCGTAGCCTCAACCTATCATCAATGTGTGAATTTTCCTTTTGAAGGTAGAGAAATCACTATCCATGTCCAGATCCTGAGCCTTTTTATTACTGCAAGAGCCTTGAGGCCAAATTTTACAAGATCCCACAAATACCCAAAAATGACGAAGGACCTACACCAACAAGCTCATTTGTTGACCCATCATCTCTAGCCTCTACCTCAGCATCACAAGTACAAATTGTGAAAAGCATACCCGATGTCAAAACTGTAATCCAAGATGATGGTTGTGGAAGCTAAAAAATATTGAAAGACACCTTTGTCTTAGGAGAGTTGCCTATTTCTCCTCAAAATCATGAGAAACCAACATCTAGCACCAAAGAACAAAAAATAATCAAGATGGCAGCTACTACCTTCACCAAGTGGGGAGACCTGAATCAAGAAGACATCAATGAGCAAGAAATCTCTAAAATCCTCTACCAAGATGAAAGACTAGTTCCTGTTCTTCCCATGGAAGATGACAACAAAGTTCTACAACTAATGAAAAATTGGGGGTATAACAAGAATGGGAAGCTAGGAAAGAATGACAATGGTTTACTAGAACCCATCATTCCTGAGAAACAACTAAAAAATCTTGGCTTAGGTTGTACTGCTAGCAAGGTCACACTTATTGGCAAAGGTATTTCTACTAAACGAGTTGAGGCTTCCTCTTGGTCACCTACATCATGTGATACTACCTTAGATGATTTTCCTCTTGATGTTGCTGACTTATTTGAAAACAACACCCTCTTCATGATATCCATAATATATGTTGTCTCAAACAATCAACCAACTGAAATACAATTGGTATACCCGCAACTCATTGACATGGACCAAAAAGGACTGTCAATTCTAGATTTATTCAAAAATGATGAAGCAATCTCGGAATTCATGGGACTCCAAGACAACTTATCATGGGTAGATCACAAAGCAGGCTTTGACATAGAGCTTGATACTGGGGCATACTATGGGGAGACGATTGAATCCTTCAGTTGCAAAACAAATGAAATGCAATTAGCTTGCAGATCCTTGAGTGAAAACCAACTAGTGGCACTCTTTGATCCAAAAATAGTAAAAAAAAGGACACATCTAACGGTGAAAACCTCCCTAAGGTGCCCAAGGATGAAGGATTCAATCTCCCACTTAGTGCAATGCATCCAAAGAAGTCAACAGTACTAGCAAAAAAGGTACACTAGTCAATGTGGGAACAAAGGAAGAACCTAAGATCACCTTCTATGTTGAATCCTTATTAGATGAAGAATAGAAAAACCTTGTAGCATTCCTTAAAGAGAGGAGAGCTAACTTTGTATGGTCATACACAAATATGCCAAGCCTTGATCTGGAAGTAGTTATGCATCACTTAGTAGTTTATCTCGATGCCAAACCAATCAAGTAGAAATTAAGGAAGATGCACCCACAAATAACACTCTTGGTTAAACTAGAACTACAAAAGCTTCTTGACGTTGGATTCATCTAACCAATAGATTATCCTGAGTGGGTTTCAAACCTAGTACTAGTCTCAAAACCCACTTGGGGCATCAAAATATGCACTGATTTGAGAGATCTAAACAAGGCATGTCTGAAGGATGACTTCCCTCTTCAAAGATAGGTCCTAGGAGGGTCAAACCACAATAGTTCAAAATATTTTAAGGGGTTCGACCGAACCCCCTCAAATAAGACATTAAAAAAATGAACTTGTCACTATCATTTTTTCTTTTTTTTGCTTTCCCTATGCTCTATGCGTGCAGCGAACGACGAACATGATCTACAAATGGTGAACAAACTCGACTTCATCTCTCCACAGTTCATCAACCCATCTTGCATATTAAGCACCAGGTTTGTCAAATTCAAATTTTGTAGACTTCAAAATGCATTTGTTTGTTAAATTTTGAGACCCTAAACGCGAATTTTTTCAAATTTGTTGAATTGAAATTGCATTTGTTTGAAAGTTTCTAAAGCCTTTTCAACATACACTATTTGTATGATACATTTCTACTCTGTCAAAACATTAACATGCCCTGTCTATGCTTCCACATTTTGCATACATTTCTACCAGGGCACCTCTAATTTATTTGATGCATTATATCAAATAGTTCATTGACAAATTTATTTGAGACATTATATCAAACAATTCATGGTAATTTTTGATGGAGTATGATAGAAATAGTGTTTCCATTGTATGCACCCTATATCAAACAATTCATTAACAAATTTATTTGAGGCATTATATCAAACAGTTCATGGTAATTTTTGATGGAGAATGATAGAAATAGTGTTTCATTGTATGCACCCTATATCAAATAGTTCATTAACAAATTTATTTGAGGCATTATATCAAAAACACTATTTCTATCATACTCCATCAAAACACTATTGTAAATTTATTTGGGCATTATATCAAACAGTTCATTAACAAATTTATTTTGAGAAATTATATCAAACACATGATATAAGTTTAGGGTGCATACAATGGAAACTGGATAAAATTCTTCATATTTTTCCTTTGAGTCTTATGACATTACTCCAAAAATGGTTGGTTTCACTAAATGTATGAATCGAAGAATAAATTTAGAGGAAAGAAACTAGATTGTTTGAAGGAAATGTATAATAAAATAGTTCTATTAGGATTAGAAGGAATGAAGGTATTATTACATTTTCTAGTATTAGGAAAATATAAAAAATATGTCCACTTTACTATATATATATATATATATATATATTTAAAACTATTCTTCATATATCCATGTTAAAACTATTAAAAATTAAATTACATAAATCAATTTTAAATTTGTACAAAGAAATAAATGACTTTGACTAAGAGTGAATATTTAAAATATAGCTATCCTCTTTGCAAAATCCAATTTGATTTGACATATTTATGGACAAAAAATATGGATGAGCATGAGTTAAGTAAGAAAGAATAACCTTAATTTATATCTCCCCTCATCAAATAATTTCATGTTTAAAGAGTTTCTTAAGGCATATCCAATTATGAAAAACTATTATATACTTTTTATAACTATATTAAAGTATATCATGAATAAATTGAAAGGATAAAGAGTAAATCACCAAAAACACATACATAAATCATAGAAGTAAACTGATTAATATAAGGAGATTCAAGTGGTTGGATAATTTTTTCCAAGGAGTGGAAGAGGTTAAAAAGGAACCATCAAATAAATATAATATTTTAAATACTTTAAAAGAAAAATACATTTCTCCCTGCTCTAAATTCAAATGGTATTCCTTCTAAGATGATAATAATTGAAAAAGAAGAAAATAATCATTATGAAGATCAAGTACCATTGATGTTTTAAGAGATCAAATAAAATATTCAACAACAAAAGAAAAAAGAGAAAATAGTTAATGCTAAAGAAACAACTACAACCAAGCTACTATGTTAATAAATTCTCCTCTTATGTAGTCTTCATTTCCCTATAAATTATGGCCTCCTTGTACAAATTAGCTATTGATCACCATAGTGAAACAAATTTAACATTTTGAAATGGTTAAACATTATTATTATTTTTATTTGTATAAATGTAATTATTATGGGTTCATTTCTCCTCTCCTACTCTTCCTAATAAGGTTATATTTTACAAGCCTCGTATAAATGTTAGGGTTCTAACTTCTAAAAATTGAATAGTGTCAACTTAATCTCATTAGACAATGCTCCCCTAGTATTAATGGAGCCAAATTTTTATCTATCAAACTCGGCTATGTTTACATTGAATAAGAATTTGATACCTTTATCCTGATACTTGAACTAAGATATCTTGGCTCTAATTTTAGTTTATTTTTATCTAAAAAATATTGGTGACATATCCATTCGTGTTTAGTTTTAATCATTTATTATTGCAATTAATTATTACAAGGAGATTCTTGAAGCTTTTATTCCATCCCCGCCATTTTTATTCTAAATATTTGACATTTTCTTTCAACTTAAAGTCTAAATTTTATCCTTAATGCTATACATATTTTTCTAGGATAACACATATTCATTATATTTCACTAAATGTGTTTAGGCATAGAAGAAAAACCTTCAATATATCTTTAAGATAACTTTGATACCACGAAGATAATCCCACCTTTCATTGCATTAATATCAAGGTTAACTAACCCTTCCTCTTTACATGATTTTCAATTAGAGTATCCTAGACACCTCCCTTGAAGCATTCAACAAATGACAAATAACTACCAACACAAAGTGAGATGCCTCATTTCCTAATATGAGGACAAAATAATAAATCAAAATATTAGGATGCAAGGTTGACCCACCTTTCCCAATACTTGGCTAAGTTTATCATTTATTGAGGAGTGGATCCCAACAACAATTGTGCTTAGTGCTTACTACTAATCCAAGGAATACCTATTCATTTTTTCTTTATTGTATGCCTAATGACTCTTCATCTCAAGTTAAATTGTGGGAATGGATTTTTATGCCCTTCCTATGACTAAATGGCTACAAGGAGGTGAATATGATATGGTGGAAAAAACCAAGATACAAGTTGGTTTAGTTCTCATAACCTCTCTAAAAAAAATTGAATTCCTACATCTTAACTAGAAATACCATGAGGGGTTTAGATCCCATTTTAGACAAAAAATATTCTTATACTGATCACTAGTTCACTTGGACCAACTAAAGAGATGGTGAACTAAGGGAAACTTAGTTGTATTGATAGATTAAAAATTAGTTATTTCTCTTCCATTGTCCCCTCTCCACAAAACACCCTTATCATAAGTAGATTCTATTAAACCTCTCTCTACATATCACCTCCCAATTCTTTAAACTTTCAAACTTCTTATTCATAATCACAATCTATCCTTTCAAGCTCAACACTTCCACCTCAACTGTTGATCACCTTTGCTTCCTTAATATCCCTTTGGTTGATGTTCCTAGACCTCACTCAAAATGGTAAGTGGATACAATTGTGAATGATGCTTATTAAATCTATTTGCACTACCTTACTATGATCTTACAATAAGAATATACCTAAAAAGAGATCTAGAATGGAAAAAATATATGGATCCAAATAGAAAAAAAAAACTTGTTTTTGCTTTAGCACTTACTAATAACTTTTCTACAATGAGTGGTTGCTTCCATTGAAATAAAACTTAGAAGATTTGAACTTAATTGTGGTAGAGGATCTCAATTAAGAGATATGCTACATTGGATGAAAGGATATAAGGGATACAAATTAATTTTTAGTTATCTCAAA
>VDFB02353493.1:429877666-429953408 GCA_007258455.2 Sequoia sempervirens
TACGGCTCTCTCTGAAAGTCTCCAGATGTGAAGAGATAGGCGCCTTGATGAAATAATGTCTTCTGGTTAAAAACCCTGACAAAAGCTCTGAGATTTGAATCACTATGAAGCTTGGAGATGTACGGCTGTCAGCAGATGGTACGGCTGTAGCAGCAACATTAAATGAAATGTACGGCCTTCCCAATAACCTCCAGATGTCAACAAAAATGACGCCTCAAAGTAAGAGACTCCTCTGTAATGATTTTCTACTGAAACCCTGAGTGCAAACAACCTCTGTATGCTCTGTAATTTCTTCTGGATGAAGAAATCTCTCAGCTGGCAATAAATCAGGTGTTATTTCACACCCTCTGAACTGCTTTCAATGGAGATGGCTCATTCCCCAATGAATTTGAGACTGAAACCCTAAGTTTCTGTGCTCAGACAAAACTTGATCAATTTCCAATAAGTCAAAAATGCATAATGGCTCAATTTCCAAGGCAAAGCCTATATTCTCCTCAAAAGTGCAAATTCCTTAATAATAGGGAATTTTAAATAATTCGACTTTTATTCTTTTTAATAATTCAATAGTCTCCAGCATAATTTTTAATCATAAATTAAATCATCAAATGGCCCCTTTTAATGTTGGGCGACCCCTCAGCCAAAATCACTTAAGTTACAATATAATATTATAACTTTATATTATAAACTCCAAATAATTAATATTTAATCAATTTAATTAAATATTAATATCTCTCTCATTATTTATCCGATGCCCAATCCGTCTGAAGCTATCAACTGAGAAGTGATTCTGAACGCTGCCAAATCCCTACTGCTAAAAATAGCAGGGGTCCCACGCTGACTGCCAAGAACTGCTAAAAATAGCAACTTCTGCAAAAAGCGTCCGAATGAGCCCGAACGTAGCCACTGGATCAAGAATCGCCAACCTGCCGAGCCAAGCTCAAATGACCCTCTATCCAAACTATTAGCTTCCAATTTAGGGCTCCACATAGGCTAATTCACGTCCCCGATGCCGACATTATATATGCCTACTATTTATTCCCTCAATCAAGTAAGAAGCTTGGCCATATTCATAATGATGGCAGCTAAAATATGAGTATTTAAATGGGTGAATGCAGAGGGGACTAAATTGGGTATATCACGATTGTGGTATAGAACTTCTTCTTTCTCGTAATTTCTCCATTAGAGAATCTGGGAAGATTTGTGCTCACCAATACTTTCTTTTAATGACTCATGACTGAAAGTATTGAAAATATTTCTGTGAGAACAAGGAATGGATTAAAAAAAAAATTGAGTTATTTTTTACTTCGTCTAAGTAATTTTAACATGTAAGAATGTATAAAAAATTATAAGATTATTAATAGAGATATTTCTAGGTTTTGAGTTGGTTTGTTTAATTAAGTATTTTAATACAACTTGCTCATCTCATTACTTGGAATATTTAACCTTCTCTTAAGACAATTTAGGCTAAACATTCACCTTCTTTTCAAGCTCCAACCTCCTATATTATCCCTCTCCTAAATAAACCTTATATTTCTTGTATCGCTCCCATAAATATGATGGTTGGCATCTTCCCAAGTGAAGAAAATATTTCATCTCTACCCTTGGATAACTTGAATCTCATTGTTTATCTTTTCATTGTATCCTATCACCCTCCCATTTCCTCCACATTCATACTACCTATTGCCCACACCCACACCTCCTCTCTTTTGGATTCTCAATTACTCCCATTAGTAAACAACTTCTATGATCTACTTGGGTGTAAAGAGTTCATGGTGCAGTCGAGACCAGAGGGCTGTATCAGGCTATCCAATCAAGCAGCCAACTCAAACCACACACACATAGATTGACACAACACATGTCAACAACTCTCTTTTATTCATTTGGAGCATATTATAGGATTACATCCAAAAATTCACATCTATGAGGCAATCCCCTATTCTACTTCACATCACGCTCTACTCTATAAAGCTCTTCCCCACGAGCTCCCTAGGCTACTTCACCTCTCCTCACACACCATTCCTGAGACAGTTCGTTTAAGCTTTCACCTCTCTTTGCAGGCTACCTTTCCTCGCTCTGTTCCTGTTAACTGCCGAGACGATTCTTCAAATTTTCCTGCTCTACTTCTGGGTCGACTCTCCCTTCTTACCAACCTGTCTGCCTCTCTATCTCTCACTATCTCTTTATACTATATTCCTCCTCCATGTCGGCCTTGTCGTTCTTCACTCCTATGTTGTAGAATCACCATGCAGTTACCTCGCTATTAGTAGCTTCCAATCATCGACCAATGAACATGTATTCCACGACAATGATGTGGAATGACATCGAATATGTAATACCCCTCATGTTGTTGATACTCTTATGTGTGAATTTTGTACTTGGTTTGTGTGGGTGATCAGTTCACCGTTTTGGTTGTGCGTGGATTCATAGTTTGGTTGGTTTGTTGCATTTGATATTACATGTGATGCTAGATGATACATTTCATGGTGATTATGTTATATGGTTATGTTGTGGTTTTCCTTAATAATATATGTGGTGATGTTGTGATTTTATGCTGCTACAGTTTTTGATGTGTTTGCTAGTGTGTCTTGGTGAAAGGACAGAGTGGCATCACTTGCTTGCAAGTGCCTTGTTACCCCTCGATTACCTTTCATGGTGTGTATGTAATGGAGATTTACTTGCTACTTGACATTTGTTTTTATGCAGGATGCAGGTACTGGACATCGACTCCACCTGCTTGTCAGGTTTGAGCGTGTCCCATAAATCCAACGGTTATGATGTTGAAAAGGGAGTTGATAAGGAAGTGTCCCCGTACCAAATTCGTCACCTTGTTGTGAGTCCAATGTTGTCTTTGTCTCAAACTCGTCTTTGTTTATGTTTGGGTTAGTGTTGATTATTTATTTTAGTATGTAAATGTTTGTGATTTAAATAATTTTTATTTATGTGTGATTAATTAATGTTATTTAATTGATATAGTTATTTGTAGATAATTATGGTTAAGATAATTGATTAATGTTCTTGATTAAGTGGATAGTTTAAATAAAATATCAGTTGTTTTGATGTAAATTAGAATTTTAAATTTGCTTAAGGTAGCTCGGTATTGATTTTTGAATTTTTAAGTTAATCAAATAGCTCATAATGCTACATTATTATTAAAAGAAAAATATAAATAAAATAGTTAATTTATATTAGAGGATTTATGGGAATGAGTGGGGAATTTAATGAAATTCTTGTTTTAAAATATTCTCGGAGAGAATATTGGCATGGGGTAACAGGAACTTCTTCACATAAAGAATTTGGTTGTAGAATGGTGTGTGGGTTTTTGGGGGTTTTCTGGTTTTGAATTTTTTTTTTGAGAAGGACTACAGTAGATTCTAGACTCATATTTTGCTTTAGGCTGGAGGTGAAGTTTCTAGGAAGAGTTAGAAGTTGGAAGTTCCGAAGGTGAAGCTTTGCACAACTCTCGTTCCTTCAAGCTTCAGGAAAAACAGGTTCTTTACTATTTGTTTAAATGCTTTCTTGTTTTGAAAAGATTGTCTGTTATTGTCTTCGTAAGAGGAAATTGCCGTGAATTAGTTGTAACCCTCTGTAGAAAATTTATTAAAAGTTCCTCTATAGAAAAATTGTGTTCTTGGCTGTTGAAGTTTTGTCGTGCTTATATTGTTGCCTTTGTAGAAATTTTACAGTAAAATCAAAGAACCTCATGAAATAAATTCATTGTTAAAACAATAGGAAAACTACAAAAGGAAAATAGTAGAAAACCTCTGTAGGTTGTAAATGAAATCCTCTGTTAAAATTGTGAAATTGAAAATCTCTGTCAAAATTGTGAAATTGAAACCTCTGTAAAATTTGTTAAACATTTTTCCTGTAGATAATTATCAAGTTTTCCCAATTTAATTCTATTTATTTGAAAAAATAAAAATAAAAATATGATAATTTTGAAAATCTCCCTATAGAAATTATGTGAATAAATTTTTTTCTAGACAGATTGTCTGAGAATATATATTAAAAATATATATTTATTAAAAAAATAAAAAAATTGGGGAAGCGGTGGTGAGGGGGTCGGGTTTCTCAACCCTATACTCATACGGGGGTCCAGGGTTAGCTCCCCTATGATGCCATTAAGTTGTTGGGTGGGTGGGGCTATCCCTCACAAGGAGGACGAGTCCTCGGGGCCACACTTAAATGAAAAGAAAATAGATTTTTTTTAAATCATTTTTTATTTTATTTAATATTTAAAGATTAAAGTTTATTAAATTTAGTTCAATTTAAATTTGATATTATATATATGTATGTGTATATATATATATATATATTTGTGTGTGTGTGTGTATGAATATATATATATATAAATGGATTATAATTATGTGGTTTATTGTTATAATGTTATTTTATATTGTGATATTAAATGAAATATGTATATATATACACTTGTCCAAAATTATAAAAAATATTATAAAAGCTATTTGTAATGATTTTTTGTTGTTATTGGACAAACTGAAAGAGAATATTTTATCAAGTCAAAACGAGTGTTTTTTTATAATGAATGTAATAGTTGGGTTAACTGATAGTTGAACTTTTATGATGGATTTCGTGCAAGAGTTATCTTAAAGTGTGATTGTTAAGTATAGAAAATTTGCATTTTTAAACAAAACCTTGATGTTGAATAATTAGTAACTAATTCTTTGACTTTCTTGAGTTCTTTATTGGGTTTCTTGAGTTGGGTTATCAACATGTGGGGACCCTTAAGTTAGTCAACTTTTTTTATAGGAGATAAGGTTATTGTTAAAACTTCTAGAGGCATGGGAAATTGGTGGTTTAAATTATGTGACTTTTTAAATTGATACTTGTTTCCATTTTGATTATAGTTATGATTTTAAATTTACACTTGGATTGTACCCGTTTTTATGGGAGATGCTTTAAATGATTGTTGGCGAGATGGTTTTGCATTGCGGTTATTCTATTTTGTGTTTTAGAGTACTTGTGGGTACAACCCCTTGGAATTTGTTGTGTTTTGGGTTCTAGGGAGAGTGGCTCTACGTGGGCGCCAGCACACAAAGGGGCTGTCAGGATAACCCATGATAGAGTTTGAGTAATAAGTGAAAACCTAACTAATTAATTTGGGGGTGGGTAGTTAAACATTAATAAGATAATTATGGATGTTTCGTTCCCTTGTTAGGGCTTTCATATATAGACTAAAGGTGGTCGAGAAGGCTGTGGTTGGCATAATCGTGACCTCGTCTTCGCGAGAGTTTAACGATTCTACACGAGTCACCCTATGGAGTAGCGCCTTGAGATAGGCAGTCAGGATAACCATAGATGGAGGCGGCACCTTGTGATAGGTTGTCTGGATAATCTATGTAAGGTCGTGCGATGACACTCCTCTAGCTTTCCCTTTGAGTTGTTTTATTGGAATCCTCTAGAAGTGGTCTATTGTTATGTTTTGGTGATTTATTGTTGTCATGTTTAGGTAGTGGTCCTTTGATGTTATGGTTTCCTTTATGTGTGATTTATCTTTGCATGCTTGGATTTTAGTCCTGTGTATTTGTTTAGATGTTCTTGGTTGGGGACCCTTTCTTATCTACTCCTAGCACAGGGGTGGTTGGGTGGAACGTGCTACACACCCCATTGGGTTCCCTATTTTGCAGATGTACCTTTCAATGCAGAGTTTGTTGAGACAGCTTGATCCAGAGTTATATGTTTCCAAATGTATATTTGTACTTTTGTCATGCTTTTTATATTGATATGTTACTCTCCCATGTATTGGGTAGACTTATGATGTAACCTTGGGAAATTGCTCAATGAGATATACTTGTAGAATGATGTAATGTATAATCACATTTTGTAATTCATGCTTTATCCATAATTGTAAAGATCCTTGATGTTGTGTTATGTTCGAGAAAATAAGTTCTTTATATTTCCAAGTTAAATTTTCTATGAATACATGTATGTTTTCTATATGGTTCATTCTTGTCTTAATGCTTATCGTAAATAAATGTTTAAATGATGACATGTGAATGGATGAGTTACGTTAGTAGAATTGAAAGTTACTTTTATCAATTTTGTTATTGGATAGATTATGTAATGTCACCTTGTGTACCCCAAGGGACTTAGGTGTTTAACTTGTAATCATTAGCTATGTTAGTTGCATTAGTAAAATTAGTGTTTATACTTTATGTTTAAAAAAAAAAATTGTTGTGTTTTTAGTTGTTCTTTGGGGTTTACACGATGGGGTGTTACAAAATCTCACCTCGCCAAGTGTTGTGACCGCATTCGTCATCCACCATCGTTGACCACCTTCATGTATCTACCACCATCAGAATGTCACCAAGACTTTGGCTCATCTCCCTCCGAAACCACCAAGTCACAATGAGAAAGCCTTGTCAAAATATCGAACAAACTCTAAAGGATCTCCTACCGAACCATGTATGTCTCCCACAAATTGCCACTGCCATATCATTGATTGCTATCCTCATCACCATTTGTAATTCGAAACAAAGATGCAAATTACCAACCATCCTATCACCATCTGCCAATTGTCCATACACGTCATTGAATTCCATTTCTATCACTTCCCTGTCAGTCCCACCATGGTCATCTTCTTTGTCATATCCATTCCCATCCATCACCTTGTCAAAGAGACCTCAGAACATCCCTCCCTAAACACCCAAGTCTCACTGATGAGACTTAACGAAATTCCATTCCATCGCTTGTTGGCCCATCGAAGGAAATTTCTCCAATGTCACACTGAAATACTCCAGTCACACTGATATCACCCCGTCGGAGGGACAAAGATTGTCATCTTGCCAATGCAATAACCTCACATGGATACATGTCGTGTTGCTTTGTCAAAGGGACTTGCTTCCCCATCCTACCGATATCCATAAGTTTCCTTGATGTCATTCGTCAATGTACTGTATGACTTATCGGGCTATCAAAGAGATAGCAAACATTGCCCTGCCGATGTGAAACACTTTTTCCAACAAACCCCATTCTACCAACACGATCGTTCTATCGCTGGGAACTAGAACATGGTCTTGCTGATGACACCCTGTTGCATTGATGACCTTCAATCTAGCAACACCATCTGTAAGAGAGGGGGACAAACCATGTTCAAGGCCCCAGGTCATGGAGAGCCAAGAGCAGAAGGCTTCCCTAACTTACCTCAGCTTAAATGGGTTTTAGGAAATACGAGACGATAATGATAAGGACTATAAGGCCCTTCGATCACTCTGCAGACCCGAAACTCAAAATGGGGCTAGGTGAGCTGGTTTTTGGGTTCAACACTATGACTCAAGAAGCTCTCTGCCCGAGGATGAAAGTGTAGTTTTGGGACTAAAGCACGACGCGTTGGCGTCTCTTAGGTGCTCGGGCGTCCGTATGACCAGAGGACTAATGAGACAAGGTTAAACACAAGAAAACATACTAACGACCTAGCTAATTACTTCCAAAGGGCCAAAACAAAGCTATGAAGTAAGACAAATATGAACGAATATGATAAAGAAAATATATGAGAGTTAAGGTGACAAAATGATCTCACAAAGGTACTCTTTCACCAGCTAGCTCCAAAGAGTTTAACATATTTTGTGAAGTTCATGGAATAAAGATGCATTTGTATGTCCCTAGAACTCCTCAGCATAATGGAGTCATTGAAAGGAAAAATAAAATTGTTCAAGAAGCTGCAAGGACTATGATGAAAGAGGAAAATCTACTGCAAGTCTACTGGAGAGAAGCTATTCATACTATTGTTTACATACAATAGAGTTCAAGCCAAAGATAATAGCACAAAGACTCCTAATAAGCTATGGTATGGAAGAATTCCTACTGTGAAGTACTTTAGAGTGTTAAGAATTGTTGTGTGGTCTTTGGTGGATTTTCACATCTTGTGTTGCCATCAATGACAAAGGGGGAGATTGTTTGAAGAATGATGGTATTTTCATTAATATCAATATGAAGTATAGTGACTGGTACTGTCATTGATGTCAACTATGGGATGAAGATGTTGAGGATATTGAGAAAATTATTGAAAAGAGGAAAACAGGTTGTGCATGTGTAGTTGAGACCTTGAGGGAGTATTGTGAGTACATGTAGATATTCTTTTGTTGTGGAGTCTATGGATGAGTTGAAATGAAGTAATGCGATGAGATGATGTTTCTGGTGCTTGGTTTCTAAGTGATTTTGAGGAAATTTAAGAAAAATAATAAACTGTGTTGTGTAAATATTCATAATGTGTTCTATTATTTTGATCCACGTTCTTTAAGTGTTGATGTTATGATTGTGTGGTTCTTTTAGGTCATCTAACAGTGTTAGAGGTTGCTATATTCATAATTTGGGTTTTTGGATCATTGTATAGTGCGAGATATTTTCACGAGTGTGTGAACTAGTTGAACATTTAGTGATGTTTTCCGTACCTCTGGGATAAATGTATTTGTTCTACATTTCTCCATTGTTTGGATTCAAGTTGTGAAAATTTGGGAAGTTGATTATAATGCTTTTAGCTTTCTGTATTCAAGTTTCTACTTGATTTGGTGTAGTACAACGAGAGTTTCATTTATCAGTTTGCAATCAAGGATTATCAATTATTCTGAGTTAAAGTATTTGTTGATGTGAGTTTGGTTGAAGTGTTTGATGAATATTATGTAGTTCGTGGATTGTTCTAGATTGATTTCAAGTGAATTATGTTGTCCAGAACTTTTGGCTTGATCTAAGGAAGCGTGTACTTAATGTCCATGGTTTTTTGCACAGGTTTTTTCCGACCTTGTGTTTAGCACTACATGCGAAGTTTATGGAAGCGTGTTGAAGTGTCTTGGGATCTATTTGGGTCCAAATTAAGGATTTTTGTAGGTCACCTTTCATTCCTATCCACAACAAGAATGTTTAGGTGCTGACCTATTTTGAATTTTAATGTATAATGGCTAGTGGCTGACATTGGAGAAAGTTTTTGAGGTTGAACTTGATATAAATATGTATGGTGTTGATGCAAGTAAAAGAAAGTCGAAAGAGTAAGAAGCAAGATAGATGTGAGATTGTTGCAAGTGATGTGTGTGATGCAAAATTGAGCAGAGTAGTGCGAACTTCATGTTAGGGCTCCTAAAGGTAGTGAGTTGAAGGCATCTACTATCTTTCATTGAGCCCTGGCTGTGATCCTTTTTGGATAGTGTGTCTTATTCTACCAGTGAGCCCCTTTGTACTAGTTTTTCTATTACTTATATTGTGAGCTAATCCTCACCGTGGTTTTTCCCTCATTGGGTTTTCCACGTAAATCTAGTGTTCTCATGTGTATGGTGTTGTGATTTTAGTTTTTGTTATTTGTATTACATGTTTAATTATTCTAACAGAATAAGGGTTTAATGAATGCTTGTGGATTTGTTTACTGTTGGGGGTTTTGAAGGTTAAATTTTCTACAACTGATTCACCCCCCTATTAGTTTTCTTGTTCATTTCAACACTATTATGCACATATTGAGAATCAACATGTCATGATTATAGATTAATTCCACAAATTCATATCTAATATTTGGATGATCATTTAATCTAGTATAGTGTGTTCTTCTAGTTCCTAGTTCAACTGGTTCATTGTTGTCTACTTTTCTATATTGGAGGACTTTTAATATATACCTTTATAGGGTTGCTAGATTGCTAGGATATACATTCACTTGGGTCAAATTAAAACAAAAACCAACTATATAGTCATGTAAATGATCAAGGATGACAAGCTTCAAACATGCAAATACTTAGAGGATGATTTTGTAAATTTTATTCATATTATTGTATTAATGAAAGTTGAACTTTTTGCATTCTCTTTTGAAAAATGCAAATTATTTTTTAGATTTCTAATGACTATTAAATTAATTTAATTGAATACCTATAAATATAGGTACACATAAATAAATAGTACAAATGTGTGTGTAATCAATTCAAAATGGCTACTGAAATATGTGAGTCTGGACTAAATTTGAATTTAAATTTTAGAAATTTGAAGCTCAAATATGTGGATATAGGATCAATCTTACATATGATGGAATGGTCAAAGATGATGGAGTGATAAGATATGTGCATGGAATGAATGTCTAATCATAGAGCGTGCAATAAATGTGGTTAGTATGGAAAAGTGTTTAGAACTGGATAAGGTACATATAAATACATGTGACATTGTGTATAGTAAATGAGGTTAGATGAAGTCTAGGTGAATGAGCCCAACTTCATGTAGAAGAAGACACATCATGTGTCAATATGCAATTGCTTCAAGCTATTATTTTTAAATAAGTATAAAACTAAATGGGAATTGACATGGGTATCTAAATTTTACCATTACATTACTATAAAGATATAACCAAATATTAGTTAAGTGCACAAGATGATACAATCTAATTTCATTAAAAATTGAGATAATAATTACTTGCAAAGTTTAATTATTGAGACATCACACCTTGACAACTAAATATGTATTTTTATAATTTATTTATGTGATGTGGGAAAAGAGGACATAGAATCTAAATCACTCCTTTCTGCTTACATCAAATTAAAAGGGTGGCACACAAATGATCATACAAGACCACTTGGCTACTTTCCTCAAGGAAGAGCCAGAATGGCTAATCAAGGTTTTGGCCTTGTTTGTGTGGGGTTGATTGAGGGATGATTAGGATTAAAGTTAAATTGACGTAATTGAGTGTGAGCTAGGTTAAGTATGAATCCATAGAAAATGGATGTGATTCTAGACAAGTAGAAAACTAAGATACTAAAGCTAAGATACTAAAACTGAATACAAAAAAGAAGAAGGTAGAGACAAAGGAACTTGACATATAAATTTGAGTTGAATCTATCTGGTCAGGGGCATGGGAGCCCTTGGCTAGAAAAATGCAGCTTTCAAGAATCTCATAATAGGTATCATTTGGTTATATTCTATAGGTTTTCTCCTATTGGTACCCACCAACCCCTAACCCATATATGGATAGGCTGATTAGACTATGCACACACCGCCTGGAAATAGAGATCACCCTGACATTCTATAGAAACCAAACCTATCTAGCCTATTCTATTCCTCAGTCACTCTTCATAAGTCTTCTCACTCTTCAGAAGTCAAGGACCCCAGAACTATATCCACCCACCCACCCCAGGTGGGAGGAACTCAACTTCAAAACTATCTATTGATGGATAATTTCTCTTGCGCTAATTTGATGAAGTATGATACTTGAATACTTGATATCACTATTAGGTCTTCAATATTCTCCCAATTCCACTTCATATCTTCCACTTGCATACAAAAAATGGATAAATGGTTGTGCCATATGGGGGCTTACCTAAGTCAAACCCTAATTTGGTGTTTCCTTCATCACAATGGCTATGATGATATAAAGAGTGCTTACTCTCAGTCGGATAAAGTGAAATGGATAAAGATAAGTGATAAATCATAAGTGTTTCAACTTATCACTCATATATGGTATCCTTGATGGCCTGAATTCGTGATACATATCTCATACAAAGGAATTGGATGTTTGATTAAAATTCCTGCAAGTGTTAGTACTCATAAAATAAATGAACACAAAGCATAAACAATCTTACACATAAACTTGATGTATTGCTAACATGAATCTTTACTAATGAAAATGTTGTAATAATGCTATTTATCCTACTCTTGACTAATTTTAGGATGCTCGAATTGATATTCAAATTGCCAGTCCTTTAAATGGTGAAAAAGACTTATATTTATATGCATTTCTTTGTTTCTCACAACATTAATATTGAAAAGCCGACAAATGAATTTGAATTTATAAATGTAAAAATACCGATAGTAAAATATTAAAAATTGAGCCAAAATAGGGTGGTCAAGGGCATGTGCGCCCTTGACTAGGCCTATTTTGGAATTTAAGTGCTCGTTAAATAAATAAATAATTTTAACTTCCAATTGCATTTTGATTTTTTGAAAACAACAATAAAATGGGAAAATAATTAGCATAATTGGATCCAAGCACATAGGATGGAGCTAAACATAATGTAAATTTATCGGTTCGACAATTTACAATGCTACAATTTCATAAATATCTTAAATATATTTATTTAAAAGATATCAAGATATATCAATTACAACCATGTATATATTAAATTTGTAATAGAAATTTAACAAATATCTTAAAATTGATCTCTTAATATCTTTTAAATAAATATATTTAAGATATCTATATATATATATATATATATATATATATAATTAAAAAAATTATTTAAATTTTTTTCTATCCAAATAGACCACTACAACCTCTTTTAAAATTCAATTACAAAATCTATTTAGCACAAACTCTACTAAAATAAAAAATTAGAAACACATTTGCATCTTTATGTGACAACAAAGTATGCAATAAGAATGACAATATTTCTGTCTTTGTGTTCTGGGTTATTCTTTTTGAGGAATTTTGTTCGATATTATCTGACTGCTCTGTAGCAGGGTTGGGACCATAGTTTCTCTTTATTTAATAAAAAATCTATTTCAAAATTGCAAAGTAACAAGAATAAAATACATACAAACAACAAAAACATAGAAAAATATTGTAATAAAAGATTTTTATTTTTTCATCTAAATAATTATTAGAAAGAATAGTCCGTATAAATACAAGCTTTTTAGTTGTCGAGAGATGAAACAAACTTTAAAAGAGAGGATTTGTTCTATTTTTTTAATCTTCTGAATATACTCGGAAAAGTTACTTCAACACTGAATATACATGATGGGTTTTCCATGATTTCATCCACATTACTTATTCTTGAACAATTTGTTCAATAAACAGGTCCTTGGGCCTTGCAATTGAAGAACTCTGAATGATATTAAAACCAGACTACCTAATGGAGATAGAAATTACTGTAATAAATAACCAGTCAAATTACTCAGCTCACGGTGTGAATAGATAAAGTGAGGCATTGGAACTATAAATATTAGACAACTGTTTTGACAGTAGCCATTACTTCCCCATTTCTAAACTTACCCAGATTTGATATACCTTTGAATATGATGTCTAAGTCTTTAACTGTTGCTGTAACAGTGAACCAAACTTTGGAATACATTTTGTTTTAAACACTGTACTTTCTCATTCATCAAACATTGTAGTTGAAGGACAATTTATATGGGTCTGAAAAGCATTGAGCAGAATGAAAGAACAAGGGGTAAAAAGTATCATCAACTATTTTATGTAGTCTAGAATTCTCCATGAGGAAAAGTAATTCTAATACTTATGATAATATGATCAAGTGTGCTGGCAAACCGGGACTTACAAGCATATGCCATCTTAATGCTCACAAATAAAGCAGTCAATTCAGCTCATTGTATTTTCCATGAAAAGAACATTAAGAGAGAGAGAGAGAGGAAGAGGTGGTGATGGTCTAAGTTGCATCAGTCAATTCAGCTTCATGCACTCCTTCTAAGATTAAGAAGTTAATAAACATGTTACTTTCAATCATGACAGGAAAGGAGATTGTGTTTTGAGTCAAAAGCATCTACAATGGAAAATAATAGAAACGTCATTAAGCCTATTGAACATATCCATCTATTTTCAACTACGTCTCAATAATCCAGTCTTGTTTAATATGTTCATCCTTCAATTATTTTTATTATTATTTTTTAATTTTTATCTGTCGGAGTTTTTTTTAAGATAATCTGTCCAAAACTTTATTATCCTGCATGTTTCGATTTTTCTATTGTGATTAACATTTTGAAAAGTTATGTAACAAATATTGCTACTAATTCATTCTTTAATTAATAAGTTATTTATCAACTTGATAAATATGGGCAAAAGTAATGAAAGAAGAAAAGAATGAGTGAAGGTTTTCAAAATTGAAAAATTATAAAGAAGGTGGAATAATTTTAGAGACTTTTCATTAAAGTTATATATAGATACTAAAATGATAATGATATATTATTAAAAAAAGTGGATGGTGGAGAGCATCTATGCAAGATGAAATCCAAATCAAAAGACAAAAATATCTAAACAAAGTAAAGTTTAAATATAAAAAAAATCATTGAATTATCACTAGAATAATCACTTTTAGAGTAGAGAAAATAAATCTAGAATTAATACTGAAAAAGAAGGCTCTAGATTTAAGTCATGACGTATGTCGAATATTTATTCCCTTAATCAAGTAAAGAGGGCTGGCCATATTCATAATGATGGCAGGTATAATATGAGTATTTAAATGGGTGAATGGAGAGGGCACTATCATGTTGTGATACAGAACAACTTTCTGGCCATGCTAACTCTCAAGTCTCTCAGCAGATGAGAAGACAGCCGGCATCTCTCTTTTTTAATTTGTTTCTGCATGGAAAAGCACTATTTTTATAATTCTATTTGCTATTTATTATTTTTCTTTTAATTGGATAAATGAATGATCTAGTAGAAGCAATAGAAGTGGATATGGTGGTGTTGATTCATGAGCTATTGTCGACCATATTCATAATGATTGTGATATACAACTACTTTTTTGGAGTTATTTGTGTATGGAAGAGTTTGGGGTAGGGTTGTGCTCATCCATATTTGGGTTAATGATTCATGAAGAAGAGAACATGGAAGGAAGTAAAGAGAATTTTTAAGTTATTTTCAGAGTATAATGGTTAATCATTCATCATATATAAGAATATATGAAATATTATAAGATTATTATTAAATATATTTATTAAAATTATATTACAATTTATATTTTGAAGTTAAAGTTTATGTTTATGTTTATATTTATATGTATATGTATTAAAGATGGAGAAAAAAAAATTGTGTTAGTATATTGATGAGTAGCATGTTTTTATGTTAGGGGAGAAAGGCCTAAAGTGGAGCAGGGTCCAATAGTGGGGATAGAAGTAGTCTTCAGTGGATCCCATAGTGGAGCACCATAATATCCAATTGTAAAACACTTTTTATCCATAAAGTACACAAACTGGCAAATCATGTGATGCCACATCAGCACATCAATAAAACATTACTTAGTGCACCATTATTGGTCTCTCTTTTTTTTTGGGTCTTTTTGGATACATCAACAAAAAGCATGTTGATGTGGCATCATATTTGATGATGTGGCCCTGAAATGAAATATAGAAGCACATGAGTTGCCAAATAAATTGCTGTACAAAATTGGGAATGATTTGAAATTTCCACGTAGGATTTTGAGAAACACAAAGTTAGGGTGCTCCATTATAGGCCCCTCTCCCCTATGTTTGTTGGGAATGTGAAGTCCAATTGTCACGACTATTCACATTCTCTGACTCTTTGCTTGATAGCTTAATATGATTGTATAAAAGCATGTGTGTAGTCCATGCATGATGTACTGTATTTTGGATATTGATTAATGGAGTAATTCCCTACTTTGAGAGTGGATGTAGTCTTTTAAGACGAACCACTATAAATCTTGGTGTTTTCTCTGTTTGTGTTTATTTTCATTTTTTATTTAAATTTTTGTGTTCTTTTATTTGTCTGCAAATTTATTCAACAATGTTTGTTCTATGACTTGATATTTATCTATTTTTATTTACTTTCCATTTGCATATAAGTCATCATCTTGAATATCAGTGATCAATATTATAATCTAGTGTGCTAAAATGTGTCATTTAAAGGAGTACAATCACTTAAATTAACTCAATAATTTTCTCAAAAGTGTTTATATACACTACTTTGGAAAAATTAATGTAGTGAGAATGAAAAGAGGAAGAAAAATATAGTTTTTAGATGCACATTTTATTAATTTAATCTATATGACATAATTCAATCTTATATGACAAATCACTCAACAAAAGAAATCAAACTTGAAACACTAATTAAAGTATTTTTATATTCATAGAAACATGATTTTATGATACTAACAAATTAATCTAAAAGAACATCCGTTCTTTATTATTATTCTCAAAACTAAACCCCTCTATCTATTTAATTAATTTATAAATAAATTAGAATTATCAATTATAATTTTAATATCTAAATAAATTCCTTAACAATCTAATTACTTTATCTAAAATAATTACTTAAATTAATTATATACAATATATAAAAATAATTTTTAAAATAAAATATATATTAAATTATAAACATACAATTATTTACCCTTTCATATCACATAAGAGTGCTAGGAAAATCTATGATTTAAAGTATTAAAGAATAAAAGTCTTTAACATTAATTAAAAATAAAATATTAAAAAATATTCACGTAACATATTGATTTTTGTTCATCCCCGTGGTGGTATGAGAGGACAATGCAATTTATAGGGGAGGTTACCCAATTCATAGTCTAAAAAAAAAATATTATGTTTTGCACAATCTTTCAACTTTTATGATAATCTAACATGTAAAATAAAATATTAATTTTCAATTTAATTTTTTGAAAAAATATTTTTTATCTTTTATGTTGAAAAGAGAACTTAAAAGAATCCTTTAAGTTAGTTTTTTTTTACAATGGATAAAAACAGTTTTGAATTTCTCCCCAAACTTTAATGAAATTAAGAGATTAGAATAAATAAAATATAATTATTACCATTAATGGCCACCGGTCCTCTTTTGGCCTCTTTCGTTCCATTTGGCAGGGTTTCCCAGTTGCTCCTTCTTTATATGTGCTTGCTACTGAATGCTTTGGTTATCTTTTGGCCAATGCAGTTTCCCAACAGCGTGTTAAAGGCATCTCGTTGCCAAACTCTGAGGCTCAACTTGCCAATGGCCATTTTGCTGATGACTCTTTTCTCACTCTCTTGGAGGACGAGGAGAACATTCAAGCAGCGCTTGACTGCCTTAAAAAATTTTGTCTCGCCTCTGGCTTTGCCATTTAGTGGCAAAAAAATATTTGTTACAGACAATCACTCTTGCCTTGCCATTCTTGGCCTCAACAGTATGGTTGGAAGTGGATTGGGCCAGGAGATTTTTTTTTATTCTTGGGCATTCCTTTTTCTTTTCAGGCATTCTCGACTGAGCTATGGCAAGCTGTGCTTTCCCGAGTTGAGCAAAAGTTGGCTTACTGGATCACCAAGCCCCTATCTTTGGCAGGGAAATTTCAAGTCTGCTCGAAAGTTTTGGTCGCCACCCATGTTTATTATTCCTCTTGTTGGGTGCCTTCTAAGGATGCCTATAGAAAAATTGAGAAGCTGTTCCATGACTTTCTTTGGGCCTCTTCTGAAACCCATAGAGGCTTTCATCATGTTGCTTGGGAATTTTGTTGTCTCCCCAGAGATTCTGGAGGTTTGGGATTGCTCTCTATCTAGAGCAAATGGACTGCCTTGTGTGTTAAATGGATTATCCGTGAACTTACTGGGGATGAGGCCTGGAAAATTCTTCTCTGCCATTGTATTCAGTCTGGTTCTCCTTTACACAAACCTTCCTGGAAGGGGATTGGTTATCAGACCCTTCTAGTCATGAAGGAACTAGTCCAGATTGTTGGGACTTTTGTTTCCAAAAGCATTTGGCATGCCTAGGAAGCTATCAAACCCTGGCTCCAGTGGGATGGCTCTGGTTTTCATGATGGACTGTCACTTAACCAGCAAAACATATGATGGTCGCCTCTTTTTGCCTGCAATGATCAACCTTTGGGTAAAGTGTCTTCACTTAAAGCTATAAGATTTCACAAGAAGGGTATCCAAACCCTCCAACAACTTTTTCATAGACCCACCATGAGCATTATGCACTGACATGAGTTTCGTGCCATAGGCTTCAAAACCAAGACCGTGCTACTTTTGATGGTCTGGTGAGTGCTATTCCAGATGAGATGTATCATAAAATTGGTATTCATGGGTGTAAACCTTGGTGGAAGGATTGGAAGTGGTACCTAGATACTCCTTTCAGGAACTACAAGCCTAGGCTTGGTTATAAGTGGTTTTCACCCCATTTTCCTATGATCCAGAGTTTGAACCAGAGGTGGCTTCTCCAATCTCCTGCTCTTGTTTGGCATAAAAGATTCGCTACCACTTGGTCTGCAAGTGTTGAGCCGAAGTTAGCCCATTTTTTCTGGTGTGTTCTTTTCCAAGGCTTTCCTATGGGCTCTTGGCTTGTCCACTTGGGGGTCCATGACCCTCGGTGCCCTTTCTATGGGAAGGCTGAGACTTTTAAACATCTTTTCTGGTTTTGTCCCAAAGCTTAGCAGTACTAGACTTGGATTCATGACTTCTTTCAGCCATTTAGGTCGGAGCCATTCTCCTGGCATATGATTTTGCTGGGTGATTCACCTAGATTCCCGACTAAGTATATACCCAGCGTTGGCACACATTCAGGGTGGAAATCCTCTTCAATATCTGGAAAGAAAAATGCTTGCATATTTTCTCATTCTTAATTGGATTGTCAGGTTTCTTTGTATACAAAAGCTATAATTTGTTCTAATGTGTTATTACAAATTTAGGTACAAGCCAACAAAGTGGCTCTTGAAGTTTCTCACCTGTAGGTACTCCTGGACCATTGGGAAAATGCACCATGAACTACTGCTCGGGTCCCTGCCTCGCCCTCTTCTTCCCATGGCCAGTCGCCTTCTCAGGGCCAACAGTGGCATGGTTTTGCATGTCCCTGCTCTTAGCCTCCTCTCCGGCGGGATTCTCTCCCTCCTCGGTGGACCCGTTCTCCTCCACCGCGGGCTAGCTAGGGGTGGCCCTCTGGTGGGGCATCGAGGAGCGATGGTGGTGGCTCTGGGTGGCCCTCTGATGATACTCCTACTTCTGGTTCTGGTTAGCTAGACTTTGGTAAAATTTTCCCACAACTGGCTCTTGTAATCTTTCCTCATCGCGAGGATGAAGATAAAGATAAAAATCAAGATACTAATGATGGTTGGGGTCCTCCTCCTAGCGTCACTCCCAACCCCACTGATGTATGGGGGAAGAAAGATGACAAAAACCCTCCTGGGTCTGCTAGCATTGCTTTGGCTACCTGATGGCCTTTTTCTAGTTATGTTTGTTAAAAACTTGATCATTTAGTTTTTCTAGGCATGGCCCATATGACTCTGGGGGTGTGCCTTTTTACCACCCACATTTTTTTGTGAATGTGTACTTTTATATTATTTATTAATATAGACAGTTGCCTATTCATCAAAAAAAAAAAATTATTAATGGTAAATTAAAAATAATAATAATAGAGAAACATGAATAATTGAAAGGTAATCAAAAGATAGTAAAATCTCAAATAAATCATAGAAGAGAAGATTAGATCATGTGGTTTGGCATGTTGTTAATTGTCACTTTTTTCCTCTCCTCCTTCATTCTTTATAGATGTTCACTAAGGACATTGACATCCATTGGATCTATGCCTTTTTTGCTCTCCTCCATTCTTTATACATGATCACTAAGGACATTGTAGAAACCCCTATTCTAACTGTTTCTGAAACTGCTTGTTTTTGCTTATTTTTTGAGTGTTTTGATTTTTTTGTGTTTTTGCATGCAATAATAAAGAATGCGATTTTTGAAAAAAATGTAAGCAACTACAATAGAACTAACATTTTCATATGCTGGATGAGTAACTTCTTGTATTTATTTGCAAATGATGATAATAGCAAAGTAGGAATAACAAGGTGTACAATAATGAGCTTTTAAAATGAATTTCTAGAAAAACCAGAACATGCCTGTAGCCACTTGGAGAAGCTGAGAAATGGTATGATCTTCCCTTGCCATGGTTTTCCCCACTGTGAGATGATAGGAAATTAGTAAGAAACCCTAGCCCCCTGTAGCAATTACTATTTAGCCAAGAAAAGAAGTGTTTGGCCCTAGATAGAAAACACACCTCCTTGCAGCCCTCTGTGACTTGTACGACCCAACAACCAGCAAGCAATAAATTTTTACAGCCTTAAGAGATATGTCCAGAGCTTAGAAAATGGCGCCTAAAATAAAAAATCCCTCCTGAAAGAATTCCAAACCAAAATACTGTTATGAAATAACTTGCACAATAGAAGAATATGATATGGAATATGCTGCAAATACTTGATAATAACTGAGAATAACAAGCCACTTCGAGGGGGAAAACTCTTAGAATTGTGAAACAAGCACAAAACCACGAGCCACAGGATCAAACACAAACAAATACACCTTCCACGCAAGAGATCTGTAAAAAAAATGTGCAATTATCTTCAACAAGAAAAAGCTACAGAAGAGAGAAAACTTTCAAGAAGATTTGAAAGCTACAGATATTCTCCCATTGATAATTACAATGAGATCAATCCTTATGAAAGGAGATCAAGAAACCCTAGTGTGCACACTTAATAATTAATAAATAATTAATTATTAATGTGCCTAAGTTTAGCTTAAGTAACTTAAGTGATAAGTGACTTAATTAATTAACCAATATGATTAAATTAATTAAGTAAAACAACTTATTACTCTAACACCCCCCCTTAAGATGAACTTAGGAATTAGCTAAAACACTAAGAAAAAGATGCATGAAAGCAAAGATGGGTCCCAACAAACAAGGCCAAGTAAGGTACCCATGTACAAACAGAAGATCTCTATAAAGAGGAGAAATAGAGAAAACTTCGTGGGAACAAAACTCTACTCCAAAAAGAGATCAAAGGTGATTGAAGGACTGAAAAGCCTCCAAATCAAGGAAATGTCCTGAAAAAGAAGAACATGTAGAACATCATAGAAGCATGAAGAAGCTGCAAACTATGTCAAAAGATGACTGCTACGGTGCCGAAGAACCTCCTCTGAAGATATGATGATTAGGATCAAGAAGACAACAATCAATAGTCTGAAGAACACTAATCAACTGAGAATGAAGATTCCTTCCAAGGCGAAATCAAGGAAGCATTAACACCAATAGTAGAAACCCCCCCATAATGCTGAAAATGGAGAGGTGTGACAAGTACACTGAAACTGAATGCGAGAAAGTAGTGCATGAAGAGGAACCAAGAGCATCTGAAAGTGCACAAAAAAACACCTACAACTAAAAAAGTGGTGTGCAAAACAAAGCACACATACATGAGGCTAGAATCATATGGATCCACTGTTGTCGTGGAGGGACACTCACCGGACAAAGGTGTGATGGCAAAACAAAGGCACTACACAACCCCCCCATGGCACTTTATAATATAGTGCAAGTACAAAATATGGCACAAAGTGATGTGCAAGAAACCCAATACTACACATACAATGCTAAGACACTTTATCTCAGTGCGTTTACAAAAGAGAAATACATGCAATGTGAGCCCATAATGTCTACAATGTCCAAATAGGACAACAAGCTGAAAATACAATTCTCTTACAAAAAAATAGGAAACTGGTAGCACCATGATGAAGTACACGAAAAAACATGCAGTTTCATAAAAAACAGCACCCAAAAATATGTCCGGATGCAAAAGATATGGCCCGTCAAAGTCTCCAAAACGAGAACTGAACAACAACAACACTGAGAAAATAGAATTCTGGAAAAAAAACCAGAAGTCAAAATTGGAAAATACCTACACCACTGTGAAGAGCATGAAATTCCACCCCATTTAAAAAAAAAATGCACTGAAAAAGCCCACCGTATGGCCGAGATATGGCCTCTGGAATATTGGGTGCAAATTTGAAAAGCCCAACGAAGAGGGGCTGAGTGAGCCAAAAAGAAAACTCCGCCAAATTTAGGGAAAAAACCTCCAGATCTGGAGGTCCGCCAATTTTAGTGATGCTGGAAAAATTTCTCCAGTTACAGTGCATTATTTTGCATGAAAAAGAAAAATAAAATTGCATGTTTTATTTAAAAAAAAAACAGCAAAAAAACTTATTACAAAAAATTGTTTTTAAAAAAAAACAATTAAAAATTATTTTTTTTTTTTTATTAAAAATTAAAAAAAAAGATGGAGGGGCGGGCGGCCCACACCCCCCACTCGCCGCACTGCCCATTAAGACCACCGCCCGGCTTTGGTCAAGTCGCTTTTAATAGAGTCACCGGGGCCATCGTAGGGGCGGGTGTCGTGGGCCACCACCCAGGTGGACCCCCACATTACCCAAAAATTTTAATGCAATTTTTTTAATAAAAAACCTCTGCGTGCCTTTTAAAAAAGGGCTTTTCAAAAAAAAATTTAATATGATTTTTTTGAAATGAAACGCAGGGAAAAAAAATAAATTTTTTTTTGACGAATATTTTTACCTTGGTTCGCGTGCAGACAGTCGAACAGGGCCATACAGGTAAAAAAATTTTGCTTCAGAAATCAACTACTCAGATTTTGATGATTTCACAGTCGATCTTAGGGTTTTTGGCCGCTGCGGACGCAATGGTACATCCATTTGGGCTGAAAATGCTCCAAAAATTCAAGCACCCCCTGGATTTGACAAAAAACCTTTTTCTTCAAACCTTCACAAATCTGACAAACGAAAGCCAAATTTGACGAAACAAAGGTCGATCTGGACTATTCCGGCAGCTCTGGATTCAATGGAGAGGTCTGATTCATGCCAAAATACTTCTAAAAAAACTTCCTCCTCCAAAATTTGCAAAGAAAGCAAAGGGGATTCAGATCTGAAGCCTGCAACCCTTGTTGAAGAAGAAAACCTCATAAATCGAGAAGGGGTTTGCTGAATCCACGCTCTGATACCATGTTGGAATTGTGAAACAAGCACAAAACCACGAGCCACAGGATCAAACAACAAACAAATACACCTTCCACGCAAGAGATCTGCAAAACAAATGTGCAATTATCTTCAACAAGAAAAAGCTACAGAAGAGAGAAAACTTTCAAGAAGATTGAAAGCTACATATATTCTTTCATTGATAATTACAATGAGATCAATCCTTATGAAAGGAGATCAAGAAACCCTAGTGTGCACACTTAATAATTAATAAATAATTAATTATTAATGTGCCTAAGTTTAGCTTAAGTAACTAAAGTGATAAGTGACTTAATTAATTAACCAATATGATTAAATTAATTAAGTAAACAACTTATTACTCTAACAAAACCTCCAACATTCTCTAATGAGAACACACTTCACAACTTGATGATGAAATAAGACTCACAACCTCCTATATATACCTATTTATGCCAAGGATATCACCTAGGCCGACTTAGACACACCTATATAAGACTTAGGCCGACCTAAACAACTAAATAACAATATACTAATGATAATATGACTTAATAGAGAGTTAAGATAGCCACAAGCCGACTATTCATAACCTGATGTACAATAATATTAAGGGCGTAGCATGCCCCCCTTCTTCAAAGAAGCATTGTCCTCAATGCTAATCAAGTTTGGAAACTTTTGAATGAACTCCTCATCTTCCCATGTGGCATCTTCAACTGGTAACTTCTTCCATTGGATGAGATACTTAGTGATAGTTCTATTCCTTAGCTTTTTGTGTGTGTTTGACGAATGCACTCTGGTTCCAAAATGATTCTTCCTTCTTCGTCAAGCTCGGGAAGTGTTGTTTGAGTGGGAATATTATGCCCAATTACCTTCTTCAAATAGGAAACATGAAAAACTGGATGTATCTTTGTTGTTGGTGGCAACTCAAGCTTGTATGCAACACTACCGATCTTCTACATGATTTGGTATGGACCATAATACTTTGGAGACAACTTATTATTATTTCTTTTCTGCTTTAGTGAGATTTGCTTATAAGGCTGCAATCGCAAGAAGACCCTGAGACACCTAGATTTGGACACACTTAATTTATCCAAATTTATTCCCTTTCGTCTAAACATCTCCTTATCCGCATTAATTAAGTAATATCACTATTATTTAATTAATCCCTCTAAAGTTCTTCTAATCCCTAAGGTATCTAGTTAAATAATTAAATACCTTCCCCCTTTTATCAAATGAATTAAATAAGTATGACATTTATTTAATTCCCTTTATGTCACATCCTCCATCATTTTTATCTAAGCCTAATCCTTCTTCTAATCTCATCATTAGGATGTGCACATGCCTAATCCTTGATTAGGAGGTGTCACATCCTCCAAATTTTGCAAGTTGGCCTCTAATCTTTCTTAGCCACCTAACCTTCCTCTAACCCCTCATCAACTTGTATAATCACCCCCTTAAATAGTCAACTCTTTCCATCCCCCAAGGAATTTTTAATTCCTTTTTTTTTCCCAAAGTCCTTTGAAGAATTTTTAATTCCACTCTCATCTTTCAAGGAATATTAAATTCCTTTTCTCTTCCCCATGTCCTTTATGACATGTGTCCTTGGTCAACCTTATTAAAGGCTTTCTCCTTTTGGGCAAGGTACTCCACTTCCCCATGTGAATTTTTAATTCACCTTTTAATCCCCCAATGCACTCAAAAGGAATTTTTAATTCCTTCACTTCTTCCCACATTTCCTCTCTTTATTCTTTATTCTTTCCCCTCTCTTAACTAACCTTGGCCCTACATTTTGATCATTGGTGGCTCAATCTCAATCTTCCATTTCTTCTTGGAATTCTCAAAATTCCTATAAATACCCCCTCTTTTCTCTCATTTAGGGGAGATCATTTTGCTAGCCAAACTCTTACAATTTTATTTCTCAATCTACACTTAGCCATTTTAATGCTTTCATCCATTTTCATTCATCCTCACATCATCAACTAGTTTGCATATCTTGCCATCCAAGGAGCATGCATTCCATCTACAATCAAAGGGCCAACCAAAGGATCGATTCGAGACAAGGTATATCTAATCTTTTACTATCTCTTGCTTTGTTTTGAATGCAACTAGGCCAATCTTGAGGTGTAGGGTGTCTTTAGTTATTATTTTCTCTCTTGTGTTTGCATCTTATTTTCTAACAAGCAATTTTTCCCTATCATAGACCCAATCCCCAACTTCAAAACTTCTTTCACTACGATGTTGGTCTACCTGTTGTTTCATTCAATTTTGTGCCATGGCTAAATTCTCCTTGAGTCTTGAAAGTACTTGTTGTTGATGAAGCAAGTGGTCTTCTACTGCTTGAACTCTTGGGGACACCTTAATTGATGATGTGATGGAAGGAGGATGATATCCATAAAGTTCCAGAAATGGAGACATTTTTGATGAGCTATGAAAAGAAGTGTTATACCACCATTGCACAAGTGGTAGTCAATCTACCCACCGAGACTGTTTCTATGAAGTGAAACAACATAGATATCCTTCCAAACACTTATTAACAACCTCCGTTTTCCCATTTGATTGAGGGTGGTATGAAGAGCTAAGAGCCAATTGAGTACCCAAACATGAGAATAAATCTTTCCAAAAGTGACTAGTGAAGATAGGATCATGATCACTAACAATAACTTTAGGTGTACCATGTAGCTTTTGGATATTCTCCAAAAATGCTTTAGCCACTACACTTGATGTAAAAGGATGTGTTAATGCAATGAAATGTGCATATTTAGTGAGCCGATCAACTACCACCATGATGACATTATGACCTTTAGATTTGGGAAGCCCTGTGATGAAGTCCATGGATACCTCTTTCCAACGTTGGCTAGGAATAGATAAGGGTTGTAAGAGACCTGGTGTCTTAATTGTCTCCCCTTTATGCCTTTGACACACCAAACATTCAGCCACAAATTTTTCATCAGCCTTTAGCCCCTCCCAAAAGAAATCTTACTTGACTCGATGATATGTCTTCAAAAATCCTGAATGACCACCCACTGGAGACTCATGCAACTCTGTGAGAATCTTGATTTTAAGGTTGGAATTCTTGCAGAGATACAAACACTCTTTATACCAAAGAGTATCTCCTTCAACAAAACTTACGAACTACTAGGATCACTTTTTAATTACTCGATGAGATTACTTGTCGCAACATCATTTTGCCACTCTGCTTTGGCTTCCTCCACCCAATTTTCTTGTAATATTGAAAGGGCACACAATAAGGCTTCATCTTTCTCATCCTTCCATGACAGTGCATTTGATATTTTCTTTCCCTTTCTTATATACAATCTCAAACTCATATCCTAACATCTTAGTGACCCATTTTTGTTGCTCTTCAGAAGATAGTCGTTGTTCCAAAAAATATTTTAGGCTATCATGATCTGTCTTAACCTTGAAATGTATACCCAATAGATAAGGCCTACATTGTTTCACTGCATGGAGTATTGCTAGCATTTCCTTCTCATAAATAGGTTTTAGTTGATTCTTACCTTTTAATTGATGACTCTGAAAAGCAATTGGTCGACCTTCTTGCATGAGCACTACTCCTATCCCATTTCAGAAGCATCACATTCCACAATGAATTCCTTGGTGAAGTCAGGAGTGGCAAGTACTGGAGTTGTACACATAGCCTCCTTCAATCTCTCAAATGTTGTATTTTGAGACTCGTTCCAATGAAAAGAATCCTTCTTCAATAGAGTGGTGAGAGGTGCTGCTATACTACCATAATTCTTCACAAATCTTCTATAGTACCCTGTCAATCCCAAGAATCCTCGGTTTCTTAATGGTTTTGGAATAGGCCATTCCGATAGCCTTAATTTTGTTAGGGTCCACCTTTACTCCATGTGAAACTATGTGTCCCAAATACTCCACCTCTGTGAGACCAAAAGCACACTTGGATGGCTTAGCATAGAGTTTATGATCTTCAAGTATTTGTAATGCTTGGTCCACATGTTGCAAATGTTCTTCCCAAGTCTTGCTATAAATCAATATATCATCAAAGAATACTAACACAAACTTTCTCAAGAACTTCTTAAAATGGAATTCATCAAACTTTGGAATGTAGATGGTGCATTGGTAAGACCAAATGGCATCACCAAAAATTCATAATGACCCTCATGAGTCCGAAATGCTGTCTTACAAATATCTTCCTCCTTAATCTAAATTTGATGATCACCAAATCTAAGATCTAACATGGTAAAAAACATAGCTTCATTTAATTCATCTAGCAAATCATCAATGACTGGAATTGGAAACTTATCTTTAATGGTGTACATGTTGAGCACTCTATAATCTGGACACATGCACCAAGTATCATCCTTCTTGTGTACCATCACCACAGGTGAGGAGTAAGCACTTTGGCTATGCCTGATGATTCCTGCCTCTAGCATCTCTTCAACAATATTTTCTATCTCACTCTTTTGTATGTGTGGATACCTGTAAGGCCTGATGTTCAGTGGTTGGCTCCCTGGGACTAACTGTATGGCATGATCATGATCCCTCTTAGGAGGAAGTCCTTTACACATATCTCCAAGAACTGAGTGACAATCAATTATAGCTTGCAAATCTGGATGAGTAGGAGTATTAGATTGAGAGACTTCTAATGAACATAGTTGGGCCACAAATCCATCCTCCTTTTTTAAGAAACTTTTCATTTGATGAGAGCTTACCATTTGTGGAGATTTTTCCTTTAACCCCCTTAGCTCTACTAGCCTTCCTTCTGATTGAAATCTCATGAATAGTTCTTGGAAGTTCATCTCAATTGTTCCTAATGTAGTAAGCCATTGTACTCCCAAAACAATATCTGTTGCACCCATGGATATCGCATACATTGGGGTATCAAGTTGATAATCTCCCATGGATGATTTAATGCTATGACACTTCCCTGAACAACTAACTGTACTGTAGTACCCCTCCGTTTATGCTTATGCTTTCTGTTGTTATGTTTTCACATTGTTAGACCTATGATGCTTTGTTGGATATTTTGATCACTGGTTTTGAGCAATAGTGGATTTTTATGTGACATCATGATACTTTTTTGATGATTATTGATTTCAGACATGATTGGATATAGTTTAGATGTTTACTATCAGTTGATTATTTCTATGTATATGTTACGATGGACTAACAGCTATTTATTTTTACAGTTTGTTGTGACATGTATTGGTATGGAGAACGGAATCGCATCACTCGCTTGCGAGTGCCCTGCAATATCTGTGATTTTATCTGCACGGTGTGTTTGTTTAATGCTTTATATATATATTTGTATGCATGTTATTGCTTGGTTGTAGGAATTGCAGGTACATGACACTGACACCACCTGGGTACTCAGGTCTGAGCGTGTCAAGACTCAACAGATACGTTGATCGGGAGATAGTAGTTTGGTTTACCCTAGCCTAGTCCTTAATCCTGGTCATAGTACATTGTTTGTTTTTAGTTCAGAGTCATAGGTTTGTATCGTTATTTTCTGTTTGAATAAATTGTTGAAAATTAAATATTGGTTAATTTTAATGTTAGTTTATTGTGCTTTAATTATTGGTATTTAAATTAATGCTTAAATGTGGTAGAAATTACTTGCTTAGTAATTTAATTCATTAATTAGCTTATTTGGTTAAATGGTTGATCTTAAAAGATTAAACTAATTTAATTAAATAAATAAATTAATTAAATTAAATTATTAAGTGTGTAAATTATATTGCATTTGAAAATTGTAAATTTAAATTAAAAAAAATATGCATGAGATTTGTATAGTGGTTGTAAAATTTAAATTGAATAAATTAAAATTGCATGCAAATTTGAAATGGAAAATTTCCATGAAGTGGAGAAGATATTTTCATAACCACTTCTCGACATATGTGCCAATGTGTTAAATGATTCTTGTTGAGAAAAAAATTGGTTACGAAGAATATTTTGGATCTCAGGAAAAACACAGGGGTTGTGCAATTTTCTCACGCGAAAATTATCAGAGCTTTGCAAAAAAATTCTCCGTTTATGCTTATGCTTTCTGTTGTTATGTTTTCACATTGTTAGACCTATGATGCTTTGTTGGATATTTTGATCACTGGTTTTGAGCGATAGTGGATTTTTATGTGACATGATGATACTTGTTTGATGATTATTGATTTCAGACATGATTGGATATAGTTTAGATGTTTACTATTAGTTGATTATTGCTATGTATATGTTACAATGGACTAATAGCTATTTATTTTTTCAGTTTGCTGTGACGTGTATTGGTGTGGAGAACAGAATCACATCACTCGCTTGCGAGTGCCCTGCGATATCTGTGATTTTCTCTGCACGGTGTGTCTGTTTAATGCTTTATATATATTTGTATGCATATTATTGCTTGGTTACAGGAATTGTAGGTACATGACACCGACTCCACCTGGGTACTCAGGTCTGAGCGTGTCAAGACTCAATGGATACGTTGATTGGGAGATAGTAGTTTGGTTTACCCTAGCCTAGTCCTTAATCCTAGTCATAGTACATTGTCTGTTTTTAGTTCAGAGTCATAGGTTTGTATCGTTATTTTCTATTTGAATAAATTGTTGAAAATTAAATATTGGTTAATTTTAATGTTAGTTTATTGTGTTTTAATTATTGGTATTTAAATTAATGCTTAAATGTGGTAGAAATTACTTGCTTAATAATTAAACTTTAAAAAAAAATTATTACACCGATATTACACAATTGCAACATTCTTAGGTTATTAAGACGGGGCATTACAGATTGGTATCAGAGCCAAGGTTACAAACAATGGACGCTCTGGGTAATCACGAGCCCATTAGGTTGACCTAGTACGTAGTGTCACAACTGATAGCCTTGGTTGAATAGTATCTAAGACTCGTTATTGTTATGTGTAGGAACATGCCTAGGTGAGGAGGAAGAGGTCGTGGTAGAGGTCAAGGTGGAGGCCGAGGGCCAATCCCTCAGGTTACTCCCCCTCCTAGCCCTCATTACAGTGATCAGGTAGAATAGATGGGTCAGAGAAATGAGGGACATAATCCTGAAGAGTCAGCAGTAGAGGGTTCTTAGATATGTCCACTATTAGAGGAGGTCCTAGCTCGTCTTGGACCTAGACAGGCAGATGAGCAGGAGGTTGTCAGAGAGAGGGATAGATCCCCTAGGAGAGTAGAGGACATAGCACATCAGGATGCTATCATTGTAGGTCATATGAGGGATTTACTGAGGCCACACCCTCCTACCTTTGATGGTACAGGAGGTGGCTTAGAGGCTGAGAGCTGGCTGCTGGATTTGGGTAGATGCTTTGCCATGCACCCTTACGGTAGAAATACTCGTGCCAGATGCGCTATTATGCACTTGAGAGGATTCACCTCTACTTGGTGGTGCCTAGAGGAGTAGAAGCTCCATTTGGATATTGGTTTTGCATCTTGGGAGATGTTTCTCAAGAGGTTCAGAGCACGGTTCCTTTCGGAACATTGGAGGCAGCGTGGGGCTGACGAGTTCCATGATCTACGTTAGTTAGCTCTTTTTGTAGAGCAATATGAACGTAGGTTTTATGAACTTAAGCAGTATGTTGGTATTGGTGATGATGAGCCTATGCTAGTACAACATTTTATCAGGGGTTTAAATGCCCGCATCAGTGGTGGTGTCTGAGTCTTTAAGCCAAATAATATGGAAGTCGTGGTGGAGAAGGCTCGCATAGTTGAGGAGAACCTTATTATGGCCTTAGGTGGGCACACAGGAGTGCAGATTGGGAGTGCTCCTGCAGCAGGTTTTAGTCCATGAGGTGGACAGGCACAGACAGGTGGTTCTTCTAAGAACCAACAGACACCCACAAAGGGTGGGCAGCAACAACAACAATGAACTCCTCAAAAGAACAATAACCCTCAACCACAACAACAAAACAGTCCTTAAATAGGAAAGGGTCGTAATTGGTGGTGCAAAAAGTGCAATAGGCAGGATCAACCTGCGCAGAGTGCTCAGTCTATCGTCAGTAGGGGTAGTTTTCAGCAGTTCAATGCACCTTTGGGTGGCAGAGGATTCGGCAGAGGCATAGGTTGTTATTCATGTGGGCAGCATGGACACATAGCTAGGCAATGTCCGATGAGAGGTTCTACTAGTTATGGGCCTCGACCTACAGTTTCAGAGCCTACAGTGGGTGATGCGGGATGAGCACATACTATATATGCTGCGGTTAATGACCGCCAAGCCGATCACCAGAACACAGTGGTCGAAACTTCAGGTAAGTTACATGGTGTTAGTGTTTCTATACTTTTTGACTCTGGAGCCACTGACTCCTTTATTTCACCAACCATTGTAGACCGTTGTGGTCTTATGGTGGTAAAGCAAGGTGGTAAGTGGCAAGTTGAATTCGCCTCGGGGATGAAAGTAGCAGTAGAAAACTTAGTATATAATTGTGAACTTAAAATCGGTATGTTAACTACCTTAGTAGATTTATATGTTACACCTTTAGGATCGTATGATATAGTTTTAGGTATGGATTGGTTAGCATCTTATCATGCTGTAATTGACTGTCGACTTAAGATAGTTAGTTGCATTAATGATTTAGGTGCGAAAGTGGAAATCGTAGGTATTCATAGACCTATCTCTTTGCGGATGATATCTGCTATGCAATTAAAGAGATGTCTTTGTCAGGGATGTCAACTGTTTACAACAACAGTTACTGATTTGGAAGAGGGTGAGAGTCAAGAGGTATCTTTAGATGATCATCCTATTCTTAGGGAATTCACTGACATGTTTCCCGATGACATTCCTAGAATGCCACCGAAGAGGGATATTGACTTTAGGGTTGATCTAGTTCCTAGAGTTGAACCTATATCTAGAGCTCCTTATAGAATGACGACTCAGGAGTTAGAGGAACTTCATATTCAATTAGAGGAACTTTTAGAAAAGGGTTTCATTCATCCAAGTGTTTCCCCTTGGGGAGCACCTGTCATCTTCGTAAAGAAGAAGGATGGATCTCTTAGGTTGTGCATTGACTATCGTCAATTGAACAAGGTTACGATTAAGAATTGTTATCCTTTGCCTAGAATCAATGATCTTTTTGATCAAATTAAGGGAGCTAATGTGTTCTCTAAAATCAATTTGAAATATGGTTATCATCAATTGTGTATAGCCGAAGCAGACATTCATAAAACTGCTTTTTGAACTCGTTATGGGCACTATGAATTCACAGTAGTACCATTTGGGTTAACAAATGCACCGTCTATATTCATGAGTTTAATGAATGGTGTATTTTGTACATACCTCGATCGCTTTGTCCTGGTATTTCTCGATGATATTTTAGTTTATTCGAGAAACATGAAGGAACATGAAGAACATTTGAGACAGGTATTGCAATGTTTAAAGGAAAATCAATTGTATGCGAACCTGAAGAAGTGACTTCTTTCAACCTGAAATAAAATACCTTGGACACGTGATATCTGGAAAAGGTATCACTGTGGATCCTTCAAAGATCCAAGCTATTATGGATTGGCCCGCGCCTACTAATGTAGGTGAAGTTCGTAGTTTTATGGGTCTAGCTGGCTACTATAGGCGGTTTGTAGAGGGATTTTCTAGAATCGGTCATCCTATTACTTCTCTTTAGAGGAAAGGGAAGAAGTTTGTTTGGACAGAGCAGTGTCAGTTAGCCTTTCAGACTCTTAAAGAAAAGTTGACTAATGCGCCTATACTCATTGTTCCTAATCCTACTAAGGATTTCGTGGTATGCACAGATGCATCCTTAGAGGGTTTGGGAGCAGTATTAATGCAAGATGGGTGTGTGATTGCTTATGTGTCTCGCAAACTCAAAGACCATGAATTAAACTATCCTACTTATGATCTAGAACTAGCTGCGGTAGTGCATGCATTAGTTCATTGGATACATTTTCTATTAGGTCATTGTTTCGAACTTCATACTGATCACCGTAGTTTGCAATATATCTTTATGCAACCTAACTTAAATGCTAGGCAAAGACGGTGGGTGGAGTTCTTGTGTGAGTACGATTTTGAAGTAAAATATGTTCAAGGCAAAGAGAACGTAGTGGCTGACGCTCTTAGCTGACGTCGTCATGAGATCTCTAATACTACTCTTGAAGTAGATTTGAGAGGTCAAATAGTAGCTGCACTTTCTACTGATAGATTATATCAGGAAGTGAAGTCAAAAATTGAATCGGGTAGACCTTTAGAAGGTCAATTTGCAGGGTATGTCCTAGAATCGGATGGTATATTACGACATTTAGGTCGTATTTATGTACCACATGTTGAGAGTCTTCGTACTTTAATCATGACGGAAGCTCATCGAGCTCCTTATTCAGCTCATCCAGGAGTTAAGAAAATGCATGCTGATCTTCAGCAATTGTATTTTTGGCCTGGTATGAAATGTGATATTGCTGATTATGTATCGAGATGTCTTGAATGTCAGCGAGTCAAAGCTGAACATCAACATCCTGTTGGATTATTGCAGCCACATCTCATTCCCGAATGGAAATGGGATATTATATCTGTTGACTTTATTGTAGGGTTACCTACGTCATCACGTCGACATGATGCCATTATGGTAACTATTGACCGTTTGACTAAAGTAGCTCACTTTTCACCAGTACATTCATCATATAATGCTTCATCCGTAGCTAGGATATTCATGGAGGATATTGTTAGATTACACGGGATTCCTCGTAGGATTATATCAGATAGAGATCCTGTATTTACTTCAACTTTATGGACTTCATTAGAACATGCCCTAGGTACACAGTTGAACTTTAGTTCAGCGTATCATCCTCAAACCGATGGTCAAACTGAAAGAGTTAACCAAATATTAGAGGATATGCTTAGGATGTACGTAATGGACCAACAATCACGTTGGGAGGATTATCTGTGCTTAGTAGAATTTACTTACAACAACGGATATCAGAGTTCCATAGGTATACCACCATTTCAAGCATTATACGGTCATCCTTGTCGAACTCCACTAAATTGGGATTGACTTGAGGATAGAGTATTACTTGGACCTGAGATGCTTCGAGACATGGAGCAACAGGTTGACCGTATTAGAGAGCATTTGATAGTAGCTCAGGATAGGCAAAAGAAATATGCCGATGCGCATAGGATCGATCGACAGTTCGCTGTTGGTGATAGAGTGTTTCTTCAAGTGCAACCGCGAAAGAGTCCAATTTGTTATGGAAAAGGCTCTAAGCTTGCACCTCGATTCATTGGACCATTCGAGATCTTAGAGAGAATTGGTCCCATAGCGTATTGACTCGCCTTACCACCTAGTTTGTCTCGTATTCATGATGTTTTTCATGTATTAGTTTTTAGACCATATCATCCCGACATATCTCATGTACTTGATTGGAATGCGTTACAGGTAGAGGACGGGTAGCTGGCTTTGGAGCCCGTGGCCATTCTACAGCGCCGAACGCTCGGTCTCAGGGGTCGAGACGTTGATCAGGTGAGGGTCCAATGGGATCCTAGCTATGAGGCTTCAGCTAGTTGGGAGGATGCGACATGCATGAGGGAACTTTATCCCTATCTGTTCGCAGGCTTTCAGGAGCAAGCCTGATCCTAGGGGGGGAGCATGTAGTACCCCTCCGTTTATGCTTATGCTTTCTGTTGTTATGTTTTCACATTGTTAGACCTATGATGCTTTGTTGGATATTTTGATCGCTGGTTTTGAGCGATAGTGGATTTTTATGTGACATGATGATACTTGTTTGATGATTATTGATTTCAGACATGATTGGATATAGTTTAGATGTTTACTATCAGTTGATTATTGCTATGTATATGTTACGATGGACTAATAGCTATTTATTTTGTCAGTTTGTTATGACGTGTATTGATGTGGAGAAAGGAATCGCATCACTCGCTTGCGAGTGCCCTACGATATCTGTGATTTTCTCCGCACGGTGTGTCTGTTTAATGCTTTATATATATATTTGTATGCATGTTATTGCTTGGTTGCAAGAATTGCAGGTACATGACACCGACTCCACTTGGGTACTCAGGTCTGAGCGTGTCAAGACTCAACGGATACATTGATCGGGAGAATGTAGTTTGGTTTACCCTAGCCTAGTCATTAATCCTGGTCATAGTACATTGTCTGTTTTTAGTTCAGAGTCATAGGTTTGTATCATTATTTTCTATTTGAATAAATTGTTGAAAATTAAATATTGGTTAATTTTAATGTTAGTTTATTGTGCTTTAATTATTGGTATTTAAATTAATGCTTAAATGTGGTAGAAATTACTTGCTTAGTAATTTAATTCATTAATTAGCTTATTTGGTTAAATGGTTGATCTTAAAAGATTAAACTGATTTAATTAAATAAATAAATAAATTAAATTAAATTATTAAGTGTGTAAATTATATTGCATTTGAAAATTGTAAATTTAAATTAAAAAAAATATGCATGAGATTTGTATAGTGGTTGTAAAATTTAAATTGAATAAATTAAAATTGCATGCAAATTTGAAATGGAAAATTGCCGTGAAGTGGAGAAGATATTTTCATAACCACTTCTCGACATGTGTGCCAGTGTGTTAAATGATTCTTGTTGAGAAAAAAATTGGTTACGGAGGATATTTTGGATCTCAGGAAAAACACAGGGGTTGTGCAATTTCCTCACGGGGAAATTATCAGAGCTTTGCAAAAAATTCTTGCTATGTAAAAATTTGTTTTCTAAAAGGATTTGTTATTTCCTCTGGGGTTGTATATTTGTGGAAGATCCCTTGGAGGATCTTGGTGGTTGGTTAAGCTCTCTTGGATTTGAAGATTTTCTTTTGGAGGAAGATTTGGGAATATTGCATGCTACAGGCAAAGAGACTTTCTCTTTCAAACCATTATCAGATACAGGTATTTTTCTTGTTATTTTTTTTAAATTTGTTTTTTTTTTTAAAAGAATGTATGAGAAAATTTTATTCTGTGTTTCTTGTATTCTTTTCGGGATATTTGTAAAATTTTTGTTTATACAGAAGAAATTCTCAAAGGGAATAAGAAAAGTTTTTTTTGATAAACTGTGAATGAATTTCCTGTTTTAAAAAAAAATTGAATGATATTTTTAGTGGATTAATTTCCCAATTTTATTGTAAGAAAACTTTGAAGAAAATATTTGTTTAATCACAGTAATTTCTCAGATTTATTGTAGAAAATTTTTTGGAATGTATTTACATAATAACAGTATTTTTCTTTTACTGTTGAAAATTTGTACACATATATATTTATATATATATATATACATATACATATATATACATACATATATATATATATATATGAATATTTGTGAATTTTTTTACTGTCATCCAAAATCCGTATGCGGATTTTTCGTTTTAAATTGAACGGAGGATTTAATTCAGAAATGTGTTCCGAACGAAATTTTGTATTAACAAATTTCGTTTATTTTAAAAAAATTATTTGAGTGGGCCGCAGGGGGCTACCCCCACAGCCGACCCCCATTGGGGAGCCGGCGCTGCCCACACAGCCATGCCCTCCATGGAGGGTTTGGCTGTGGGAAGGCAGCTGAGCCCTGCCTCTTTTTCTTTTAATAATGTTAAAAACTTTAAATCGTTTTATTTTAAATTTCGACTTTAATCAAATTTATAACTTATAATACATATATTGCATATATATTGCATATATATATGTTATTATAAATAAATTTGTATTTTGTGTTTAAGTTTAATGAATAAAGTTTTTATTTAGAAGGAAATTAATATAGTTATATAATATATATATATATATATATATATATAATTAAAGAGATTTTATTTGTTTATATTAAATGATTAATAAAATGTTGTTTAATATTGTGAATAGAAATGAATATTTATAATGAAATATTATAAGGGAAGGAAATGAAAATTTCAGTATAATATGTATGTTATTGGAATTGAGGAAAATATAGATTTTATCTTCATATTAAATGGTAGATAAAATTGGGTATCAATTGATTTAATTTATATTTTAAGTTTCTGATTGACTGGATTTAATAAATCCGAATAGTAGACAAATATTTTCAATTTGCTTTGTGTCATTTTCTTGTTGGGAAAATTAGGAATGTCATAATTATTCAAGTCTTCCAGACCAATTATAAAAGTGGGGATTGTGTTTGTTAAAGTTATATTTTTGAGAAAGACAAGGTTGTGTACATGGTATTTGTGTGGTGATTGGACACCTGATTATATTCATTGTTGTTTATTTGAAAAGTGTAGTATTTAATGTTATAATTCTGTACACCTTATAAACCTTAGTCAGAGAACATAGATTCCCATGTTATGTTTAGGGGAGTGGCTGTTTGTAAGGGCCGACACACAAAGTGGTGTCAGGGTAACTTACAAATAGTTAACTAAGTCAGTGATAACTAAATGACATAGTAGTTTGATTTAAAAATTTTAACAAGATATTCATGCCTCTCTAATGACTCTTGAGCTACTTCAGTCATGAGTATAAGATGAGAAGGCCTGGAATGGAAAATCGGTGTCTTGTTTCTTCAAAAGACATTCGATTCCACAATAGTATGCAATAGGGGCCAGGTTTCGTAAGAGGTTACTAGGGTAACCCAAGGATTGGGGGTCAGAACCTAGGAAGAAACACCAGGGTAACCTTTGCAACGTTGTGATGACACTCCACCTAAAGTAACAGTTAACCTTGTATTGTAAAACATTCAATTATCAAAATCTGGAAGTAATGTAACCAATAGTTTGTTTTGTACTAGTGCCTAGGATTAGTAGATTAGGTCTCGGTAACCTTATTACTATCTCCTAGCACGGGGGGTGGACCTACGGGTACCACATGGTTGGGTGGAACGTGCACCTTACTCTGTTGGGTCCCCAGTTTTGTGATCATGGCATCAAGAGCTTCATGGATGGAGAGCTCGCATTTGGATCTTATGTGTACTTTCAACATTGTATATTGTAAACTTGTATTTGAAAACATCCCTCAATTGTATAAGAGATGAACAATATAATTGTAATTGTAATCATTATAGAACTAATTCATCAGATGGATGAGTATTATATATTCTATCAAATGTAATGTATAAAAAAAAACACGTTTGTACTTTATGTTATTATGAATGGTAATCAAATGAAATGCAATGTTTATCTTTAAATGTTTTATGCTAATATTTATCATTGTGCAATGCGAAATACTTAAGTCACCTATGGAAAAAAAAACTCAAAGTAGTGTAACGTTTAGTAACCTAATGAATGTTCGCAACTAATTAACTTAATAATTAAACTTTAAAAAAAAAAATTATTACACCGATATTACACAATTGCAACATTCTTAGGTTATTAAGATGGGGCATTACATGTACCACCATCTGCAATCAAAACTTGAAACTCTGGAGCTGGATATATGAAACAATTTGGACGAGTAGCTAACTTTTTGTTGAAGTTATGAGTACTACCTGAGTCGATCAACACTGTTACCTTCTGCTTCTTTAGGAACCCCACCACCTTGAGAGTTTGTGGAGCGCTGAAACCTGAGAGTGCATGACAAGAAATGATTGGTTGAGAATCAAGTGACTCATCATTTGACTCCCTTTCATCTTCTATTATGGGTTCCTCCTCTTCTTCCTCATTAGGACCTTTAATATAAAACAATCTCTTTTCACTACATTTATGTCCTCGATTGTATTTGCTATCACAATTGAAACACAATCCTTTTTCTCTTTTCTCCTCAATTTTTTGTGTAGTCAACTTAGTAGGTTGTGTTGAATATCCTTTCTCTCTTGTCACATTATCCCCTTGCTTCTTAGGAATCAAATACTTCTCCTCTACCCTGCGTGCTGAGATAAAAGATTCATTTATGGAACTAGGGCTAAACATGTGTACCTCATGTTGAATGTGATCCTTGAGACCACCCAAGAATAAGTCATTTAATTTTTCCTTCGTAATTGTATCCACCCTTAAGGATAGATTTTGGAATTGTTGAATAGAATCCTTAACTGATCCTGTTTGTTGAAGTTTAGCTAGTTGGTTGAAGAAGTTGTCTGTGACGCTATTGCTATATTGTGCTTAGAGTTCCTCTGTAAAAATTGACCATGAGACAGTGAGCCCCTTTTTACTTCGATGAGTGCAAAGCCAATGATACCAAATGAATTGATCTGGTTCTAGATATAAGGAAGCCATCATGACCTTTTGTCCATTTGGGATTTGGTGTACTTCAAAAAAATTCTCCATTTGGTTTATCCATGTTAGAGGATCCTTACCATCGAACTTGCACATATCCACCTTTGGAAATAAGTTCCTAGATCCCATAGGAGTACTAAAGCTTGTGTCAGTAGTAGCTGACCTAGAATTTTCACCTTGGCCGCTTGAGAACTCCTTTCCTGATTCAACCATGTAGGTGCTTAACATGTTTCATATGTCTGATATATCTCCCCTTAGGTCACACATATCCATCTTAATTGAGGAAATTTCTTCCTTGACCTTATTGATTTCCTCATTATGAGTAATATCCTTGATTGTTTCACCATCTTTATCAGGAGTCTTCCCCGGAGTGACATTCTTTTTACCCCTTGTTGCAGGCCTCGACATGATGGAAACCACTAATGTTGAAATAAATCACACAAATGAAACTTAAATTCTCTCAAATTTTTACTGTAATCTCCTTTATTATGTCTTCAAAAACCCAATAAAAATTAGACTCCAATTCAACAAGATGTGCGAGATATGTAGATTCCAAAAAAATTGTGTAGAAACACTAATTCTGCAATAATTTGCTTAATTCTACTCCAATTATTCTAAAATCTAGACTGTAGCTTCTTCAATATGTTCTTCAAAAACCCTTTAAAAATCAGAAAAAAATTTGCCAAAATCTGAAAGATATGCTCTTCCCAACCTTGCCTCTATGGTGCCAAGATCATGCTCTGATACCACTTGTTATGAAAGAACTTGCACAATAGAAGAATATGATATGGAATATGCTGAAAATACTTGATAATAACTGAGAATAACAAGCCACTTGGAGGGGGAAAACCTCCAAATATCTCTAATGAGAACACACTTCACACTTGATGATGAAATAAGACTCACAACCTCCTATATATACCTATTTATGCCAAGGATATCACTTAGGCCGACTTAGACACACCTATGTAAGACTTAGGCCGACCTAAGCAACTAAATAAAAATATATTAATGATAATATGACTTAATAGAGAGTTAAGATAGCCACAAGCCGACTATTCATAACCCGATGTACAATAATATTAAGTGCATAGCAAATACTGAAGATATTCAAAAGTTGAAGCACTGTGATAACTTCTGGATGAAGCTATCTCTCCGAAAAGCAATAGATCAGCTGATATTTCATAGCCTTTGAACTATAGACACTAAAGATGGCTCGTTCTCCAATGCAAAAAGATAACTGAAACCCTTGGCTCCGTTCTCTAAAGGAAGAATTGATCAAAGTCAATTTTCATAACGTAATAATCTTTTTTCACAATGAAAAACCTTATATTCTTCAAGAGGGTCAATTTCTCTCCAAAAAGCATCATTTAAATAAAGTTGAATTATCACTTTTAATATTTCCATAGTTTGCATGCACTTTTTAATTATAACTAATAATTAAAAAGTGGCCCCTTCTTCATGTTGGTCGACCCCTTCCTTTAATTCACTTAAGTTATAATATTTAATTATATTATAACTTTATAATATAAGCCTTTAATTAATTAATATTTATTTTGGCAAACAAATATTAATATCTCTCTCAAAATAGGTCCAAATGATGAACTGTCTGAAGCCAGATGATAAGTGACTGAATCCACATACGACCAAACCATACTGCTAAAAATAGCAGGGGTACTCTGCTGAGTGACTCTACTTCCTAAAAATAGTAAGTCAAGCAAATGATGTCCAAATGACTCCGAACGAAAGCCAAGCTAAATGATTCTACCAACTGAAGCCAAGCCAAGCCTCAACCAGACCCTCTATCCACCCTATCAACCTATGAGGGTCACATAATAGGCTAATCTCAAGAACTGAGAGATGTCAACTGAAAGGGGACATTACAGTCTGCCCCTCCTGAAATTGCTTGTCCTCAAGCAATCTCAACTCTGGATGCTGCAAAATCTCCTCGCTCTCCCATGTAGCATCCTCCACTAGAAAATCTCTCCATTTCACCAAGTATTCCCTGATAGTCCTCCTACGCAACTGTCTCTCTCTGTATTCTAGGATCAACTTAGGAACTAAGATCAACTTTCCCTCATCATCTAAGGGAGGTTATATTGCTAAAGGTACCACACAGTGTCCCAACGCCTTCTTGAGACGTGACACATGAAAAACATTATGGACCTTACTATTCGCTGGAATCTCTAGCTCATAAGCCACCTCTCCAACACGCCTCAGAATCCTGAAAGGACCATAATACCATAGCTTAAGCTTCTCTGATCCACTCTTCCTAAGAGTAGACTGACAGTAGGGCTACAACATGAGATATACCATGTCTCCCAGCTCAAAAGATCTCTCTGTCCCCTTCTGATCTGCATACTACTTCTGCTGATTCTATGCCTTAGCAATATTTTCCTTAAGAGCCCTCATAGTGTCCTGACTCTCCTACGATAAATCTCTAGCACTAGGCACTCTACTATCACTCAATAGCACATCCAGAAAACTAGGCACCTCATAACCATACAACGCCATGAAGGGGGACATTTGAATGGTCATGTGAAAAGTAGTATTGTAACAATACTCGCATAAGTATATCCACTTGACCCACGCCTTTTGCTGCCCTGCAATGTAATTCTTGAGGTAGCCTTCCACCCATTTGTTCACTATTTTCGTCTGACCATCAATCTGTGGGTGGTAACTGGTGCTTGGTGTAAGCTCAGTCCTACAAATTCTGAACACCTCCTGCCATAAGTGACTCAGGAATTGACTATCCCTATCACTAACTATGCTTTGAGGCAACCCATGTAATCTGAAAACCTCACGAAAGAAAACCTCTGCTACCTATGTAGCTGTGTAAGTGGTGGTGATTGGAAAGAAGTGGGCATACTTTGTCAGCCGATCCAAAACTACATATATGCAATCACATCCTTGGGCTTTGGGCAAGCCTGTAATAAAATTCGTCAATAGGCATTCCCACTTCCTATCAGGAATTGGAAGTGGCTACAACAATCCTTCCGGATACGTGTTCTCCTACTTGTTCTGCTGACAAACAAGGCACTCACACACATACTGAAGAACATCTGCCTTAAGACCCTTCCATGTAAACCTTTCCCGAACCTTTCTGTATGTTTTGAAGTACCTGAGATGCCCTGCTATGGGTACATCATGAAAGGCTCACATAATGGTGTTCTTCATCTCAGATCCTGGGATCAAGAAAATCATGTTCTTGTAAATGATCAAGTCATTCACAAGTGTGTAGCTCGTGTCCACCATAGATCCCTCAACAATACTAGATGCCCAAGTATCCTTGGCATACTCTGCCACAATCAAATGCCTCCAGTCCTTTGCAATATGTACCATAGAACTTAGATAAGGCCAGCGTGAAAGGGCGTCAACAACAAAATTTTGGGTACCCTTGATGTAGGTGATATCAAAGTCATATGCATGTAACTTACTCACCCACTTCTACTGAGGGTCATTTAAATCTTGCTGCCCCAGGAAATGCCTCAAGCTATTATGATCAATTTTAATACAAAACTTACTACCCACGAGATATTGCTTCAATTTGGCCAAGGCATGCATTATGGCCAGCATTTCCTTATCATAAATAATGTAAAGCCTCTCTGGTCCTCTGAGTTTTCTACTTTCATAAACAATTGGGTTCTTGTCCTACATAAGCACCACTCCAATACCCTCACTAGAAGCATCACACTGAAGCTCAAAAGGCTTCATAAAATCCGGTAGTGCCAACATTAGACATGTAGTCATAAGCTCCTTGAACCTCACAAAACACTCCTGTGCCTCAGAGTCCAACATAATGCACCTTTTTTCAACAAATCTGTCATAGGTGTTGCATGACGTGAATAACCACTGAAAAATCTATGATAGAAACCACATAACCCAAGGAATCTTCCCAGCTATGTAAGGTTCGCTGGAGTAGGCCAATCTACGATAGCACAGATCTTCTTAGGATCCATCCTCACTCCTCCTGCACTGATGGCCTAAGTATAACAACTCAATCATCCCTAAATCACACTTGGATTCCTTGGCGTACAAGGACTCCCTCTCCAAAATGTTCAGTACTATATCCAAATGAGCCAAATGCTCCTGCCAAGTCCTACTGTAGATCATAATATCATTGAAGAGGACAAGTACATATCTCCTCAGATGTGAGTGGAAGACCTATTCATGGTGGACCGGAATGTCATTGGAGCATTGGTTAGCCCAAATGGCATCACCACAAACTTGAAGTGTCCACAATGACAATGGAAAACAGTCTTCTCAACATCCTGCTCACGGACTCTAATCTGGTGATATCCCGATCTCAAGTCTATCTTAGAGAAGTAACATGCACCATGGAGCTCATTAATAAGCTCATCTATACGGGGTATGGGGTACCTATTTTTGATGGTCCTCTTATTCAGGACTCTGTAATCAATGCACATACAAAGTGTACCATCTTTCTTCTTCACTAGAACCATTGAAGAAGCAAATGGTGACTTACTTGGTCAAATGTGACCCATAGCAAGCAACTCCTTGATAGTCTTCTCTATCTCATCCTTAAGCCACTTTGGATGTCTGTATGGGGTAATCATGATGGGCTTAGTGCCCTCCTCAAGCTCTATGATGTGCTCAATGCCCCTGTCTAGAGGTCTCCTTGGTGGAATATCACTGAAAACCTTCCCATGCTTAACTCTGATCTATTGAATGTTAGGGTGATACTCGGTCTTATGTTGTCCCTCCTATATAGGTGTCAAAGTACACTCGGCAGCCCACTCAACCATGTCATGATGCATAAGTCTCTCCATTCGTCGGAAGGAAATAGTCTTGACATTATTGTCCCGAATGACCTTCAGGATATGAGTCTTCCCATCCACATCAAACCGAATCTCCATGTCTTTGAGATGAAGTGTGACTTCCTCAAGGGAATGAAGCCACTTCATGCCCAAAACTAAATCAATATCTCCCATATTCACTATGTAATAATCAACCTTGAATTCATAATTATTCAAGCGCAAAGGAAGATCCTTAATCATACGGTCACATCTGAGAGTGTAACCATCAGCCACCTTAACCCAAATGCCCTCAAACTCCTCAGTCATGAGTCCACATTTCTCCACAAATCTAGCATCAATAAAATTGTGGGTGGCTCCTGTGTCTAGAAGGGTGATAACCTTTTGACTCGCTAAAACTCCACGAAGTCTAAAAGATACTTCCTACTGAATGCTAGACAACCGCACCTCCTAGATTTGGAGCTCTGACTCTACCTCTGCCTTAGGCTCTAAAGTCTCTGATTCTGAATCCTCAGAACTCTCCTACTATTTGGAATTCTCAGATTTTGAATCCTCATAATAAGCCCACATAACTCTATTGGCCTTACCCTTAGGCTGCAAAGGACAATCGTGGTTAGCGTTGTAGGGACCTTTGCAGTAGAAGCAAAGCTTCTTCCTACGCAAATCATTAAGAGTCTCACGATCCAAGGATGCTACTGATTTACCCTTTGAGTCACTCTTAAAATCAGATCTCTCCTTATTCTTATTAAATCCCTTATTGTCCCTTAAGGAAGTAGTATTTCTGAAGTTGAACTTGCTAGATGGTGCTGCAAGTTCCATGTTGAATGCCTTCTTCATAGCTTCCTGTAGTGAAAGAGGATCAAATGCCTTGATCCAACCTCTCAGTGGTTCCAACAATCCCTCCATGAAGAGCACAACTAGATGCCTCTCTGATATGCTGGGAACCATCACGGAAAACTGCTGGAAGTCTCCTATGTAAGCCTCCAAACTACCAACCTGTCTCAACTGGGCCAAGTCTCTAAAGTAAGACTCAGGATCCTTCTTGTCGAATCATTCCACCAATCTATCTACGAACTCCTGGTAAGTGGTGATATGATCGTGCTGAAGTGTCACCATCCCATGATACCACCAATCATAAGCTGCTCCCTCAAGGTGCAAGGTAGCATATCTGATAGCATCCTCCTCTGCCATGGGACGCAATGTAAGGAAGGTATCCAACTTACTGATCCAAGTCTGAGCTATAACCTTACCACTGTCATCAAACATAGCTAATGTGAGCTTGTTTGTGGCGTGCTTCAGGTCACTATTCTGATGCCTAGGCCTCCTATCTGGCCTATTCCTGTAATGCTCTCGCCTTTGTGTGATAAACCTGTCAAAAGTAATCCTCTCTCTAACCTCTGGGGTCAATAACTCCCACTCGTCATTCACTACCATAAGAATATCAACAAACACTGCCTCATGCTCCTCATCTACCATAGGCCCATCGGGCTCCTATCTCACAAAATTTGGATGGGTAGGCCTATCTATTGTCTATGACACAGTCCTGGGTATCCTTCGTGAACCTACATCACTCTTGGCCTCATCACGTCATGGTGATGGCCTCCTAGGTGAACCAATCCTATGTATTGCCACGGTCAACTACTATAATACATTAGTTACCTACTGTTGGCCTATCCGAAGATCTCTGAGAGTATGTAAGACCTCTGCATCATCATTATCCCTAGGGTTTTGAGGAATCTCTGTTCTGCCAGCCATGGTACCCGGCTGCCTATTCACTCCCTATTCCCAGTCAATCAAGGCTCTCCTGCGAGTGTAATATCTATGAGGACCAACCTTATGTGGCTACATATGAATCCCAAACCCTCAGGCTGGTAGGAAACTGCTCTGATACCACTGTAGAAACCCCTATTCTCACTGTTTCTGAAACTGCTTGTTTTTGCTTATTTTTTGAGTGTTTTGATTTTTTTGTGTTTTTGCATGCAATAATAAAGAATGTGATTTTTGAAAAAAAATGTAAGCAACTACAATAGAACTAACATTTTCATATGTCGGATGAGTAACTTCTTGTATTTATTTGCAAATGATGATAATAGCAAAGTAGGAATAATAAGGCGTACAATAATGAGCTTTTAAAATGAATTTCTAGAAAAACCAGAACATGCCTGTAGCCACCTGGAGAAGCTGAAAAATGGTATGATCTACCCTTGCCATGGTTTTCCCCATTGTGAGATGATAGGAAATCAGTAAGAAACCCTAGCCGCCCCTGTAGAAATTACTATTCAGCCAAGAAAAGAAGTGCTTGGCCCTAGATAGAAAACATGCCTCCTTGCAGCCCTCTGTGACTTGTACGGCCTAGCAAGCAATAAATTTTTACGGCCCTAAGAGATATGTCCAGAGCTTAGAAAATGGTGCCTAAAATAAAGAATCCCTCCTGGAAGAATTCCAAACCAAAATACTGAAGATATTCAAAAGTTGAAGCACTATGATAACTTCTAGATGAAGCTATCTCTCCGACAAGCAATAGATCAACTGATATTTCACAGCCTCTGAACTGCAGACACTGAAGATGGTTCGTTCTAAAATGCAAAAAGACAACTGAAACCCTTGGCTCCGTTCTCTAAAGGAAGAATTGATCAAAGTCAATTTTCATAACATAATAATATTTTTTCACAATGAAAAACCTTATATTCTTCAAGAGGGTCGACTTCTCTCCAAAAAACATCATTTAAATAAAGTTGAATTATCACTTTTAATATTTCCATAGTTTGCACGCACTTTTTAATTATAATTAATAATTAAAAAGTGGCCCCTTCTTCATGTTGGTCGACCCCTTCCTTTAAGTCACTTAAGTTATAATATTTAATTATATTATAACTTTATAATATAAGCCTCATTAGGGGAAATTTACATAAAAATGGGCCTCCTAAGGAACTCTAAAAAAAAAATTATCTTATATAATACAAATTATTTAAATATAAAAAATATAAATTACTTAACTACATGAGTTAAGTGGGGACACACATTTATATTATAATTCCTTAAAAAATTGAAGTCCATGATTTTTTAAAAGTGGTAACATATTTTTCTATTATAATTTATTAAAAAATTCAAGTTCACTTTCTTCATTATTTATTTTTTATTTAAAAACTCTTAAACTCAAGTTTGGTAACTTATATTTCTATTATAATTTATTAAAAAAGTTGAGTTCACTTTCTTTTCTTGATTATTTGTTTTTTTTAAATTATTTAAAAAGTGGCAAAGTAAAAGAAAATAAAAATTAGCAAAAAGGAAAGTAATCTTTTAAACGGTCTTTCTTTCAAGAAAAAATTAAAAATATATTTAAATATATATATATATATATTTAAAAGTTAAAAATATATTTTTTAAAAAAAAAATATATTTAAAAGTTTAAAATATATTTAAAAAAATTTAAAATAATAAGGGGGCCCACTAAATGTGAGTGCTCCCCCTTAAAAGGAGGAGTGCATCACATAAAGTGAGTGTACCCTTATAAAAGGCCACCGAAAAATTTAAAATAATTAAATTTTGATATTAGAATATTTAGATACTAAACATTTAAATATTAGAATATTTTAAATTATTAAAAATAATTAAAGATAACAAAATTTTGATATTGGAATATTTAGATGTTAAACATTTAAATATTAGAATATTTGAAATTATTCAAAATAATTAAAGATAATAAAATTTTGATATTGGAATATTTAGATGTTAAACATTTAAATATTTGAATATTTGAAATTATTAAAAATAATTAAAGAATTTTTTTTTATGATTTTTTAATGTTTTTTTAAATATTTTTTTATATTTTTTTCTTAAAGAATAAAAATAGTTTTTTGAAAATATAAAGATTTCTATAATAGAACTTAAGAATATAAATCTAAAAAACAAAAAGAATGTTTTATATTTAGAAAGATGAATGAGATAGAATAGGATATGTAGAGTTAAATTAACCATCATGAGTTAATTCATAATATTTTAGAAAGTTTTATTTTATAAAATAAATAATTTTATTTTTATTTTGGATGATGTCACCGTACAGGTTGATGTCATCTTTTAGTTAATTTTTGATATCTTAAAAATCTAATGATGTCATCCTTAGGAGGCCCATTTTTTATGTAAATTTCCCCTAATGTTAATTAATTAATATTTATTTTAGCAAACAAATATTAATATCTCTCTCAAAACAGGTCCAAATGACGAATCGTCTGAAGCCAGATGATAAGTGACTGAATCCACATATGACCAAACCATACTGCTAAAAATAGTAGGGTGCTCTGCTGAGTGACTCTACTTACTAAAAATAGTAAGTCAAGCAAATGATGTCCAAACGACTCCGAACGAAAGCCAAGCTAAATGATTCTGCCAATTGAAGCCAAGCCAAGCCTCAACCAGACCCTCTATCCACCCTATCAGCCTACGAGGGTCACATAAAAGGGTAATCTCAAGAACTGAGAGATGTCAACTGAAAGGGGACATTACAGACATTGACATCCATGTGATCTACGTCTTTAGTTTTAGCTTAGCTTCTAATTCTCTTACTAGCACCTATGGTCTTCACCCCTAACAAAGAAACTCTCTTCTTCCTCATATCTTTTTGGTATTGTTGAATGTTAAACCAATACAATTGTTAATATTGGTAATTATTAATTTAGTAATTTTATTTAGGGCATTTTTAAAAGAGGCTATTACCAATTTCATCTTCTCCATTTTCACCTCATGCCAACTATTTCCTCTTCTAGTTGTTTGACATCCTATTTCAAATATTGGGGAAAGGGTTCATTTGGATCCCCCAAAAGACACCCATGTAAAATTGTTCCTCATTCTCCTTGAAGCTTAATTGAGTTCCTCCAAAGTTTATTCACCAGCTAAGAATATTCTTGTGGGAATTTAGATTTTCACTCCATAGTGAAAAATTATTTTCACCTCCTTGTAGGCACCATTGTGGGAATGAGTTTTTTTTTCTCGAGGTAACTATGAGATTCACTCCCAAGCTTCTCCACTAACTGCAAGAAGGGACCATGTTTAGCAAGGTTCATCATGAATTTCTCTTTGACACTCAACCTCATTGTCACCTATCAAAGGAACCTATGGATGGCCTACTGGTGGTGCATCTAGTTATTTTTATTTCAACAAATTCCCTTAGCTAACTCTTGCTATTTCACTAGCATGTGTTACAACAAAAGAAGATAAAGATAAAGATAAAGATAAAGATGATGATGGGTGGAGACCTCTCATGGACACTCTAAACCTTGCTAATGTAGGGAGAAACTTGGGTGATTAGGATCCTCCTCCCCACTCTACTATTGATTTAGTTGTACATTATCTTTGGACATTTTTTTATATTTTATGCTTTGAGCTTTAGCCTTGTGTGGACTCTAGGGGTGTGAATTTTCTCCATCCCCTTATTTTTTAATATGTGTAATATTATTTTATAAATGATAATCTAGACACTTATTCATAAATAAAAAATATATTTTGAAGCTAGAAATTTGTTTTACACTTTTTCTAAGGTTTCATATATGTCATTTTACTACATGACATAGATTTATAATTAATATTATCTTTTTATTTTCATGAATATTCACTTTTATTTTAAACATAGTCTTTTTGCTTGTTAATTTTTAGTAGATCTCAATTAAAATTTATAATCTAATATGATATACACTAAAACTAAACAATTTATTTTTCTAAATTATACTTTTTATAGTTTGGCCTAGCTCTTCATAGTAATATTAGATAAAAATTTATTTATTTTAGAAAAAAAAGCAGCTAACATTAAAATAGTGACCTACAAAAGTTTATAAAAAGAATTGAAAATTTTATTCAAGGAATTCTATTAGGGGATTCACTTTTGAAATAACACCTTATCATTTGCATGTATATTGAGATTTATGAAAAGCCAACATGTTATCCAATATAAATTACTTCAATATTATGATGAAAGGGAACAATTTAATTAACATGATAGGGTAGATATTGGGGTTTGGGAAGTATGAACATAAGGGTTGAGGTGTTTATAAGTGGCATTCCAAATTCTATACAAATTAATTTACAAAAATCAATCAAAGAAAATGTCATTCACTATGATGGTATTGATAAGTTCATGAATCTATCTTTTTTCTACCTCATATAGTCTTGCATTATGTAAGAACCTCATGATTCTAGGGGTGCCTACTTAAGCCTAATTATAATATAGTTAAGAAAGGAAAAAATATTCGTAACAAGGTCACATAGGTTTAGTATAATCCTATTTAATTTTCTTAAAACTAACTATTAAACATATTTTGGTAATTCCACAACACTACCTACATGAATTCCTAGGTATCTTTGAAACCCTTCCATTATAATTCAGATTAATATGTATACTATAATTAAGACATCCATTATTAGGAGGAATCCATTGTTAAAATTGGTGTGACAAGTGTTTGGGGGTTGAGATATATAAATGCTTTTAAATAAAAAAAATATGGACAATGACATATTTGTTATAACTCATCCTTAATTTTTTGTGAAATAGCAAAGGATTATAAAAAATTAACAAAAAGGGTACATATTCAATGCATAATAAAGTTAAAAGGTATTTTAGTTATACTAGACTATGAAAAGGGAGTATCACAAACATAAATTTGAGGGTTAGAAATGAAATTAGGGTAGAAATGACTTATGATTGACTATTTGTACATATAAATAGTGGATAAAAATATTTTGATTTATCACTAGGTATTTTGTTTATATTTAAAATTCATGCCATTAATGTCAATGATTATTTAATTTTGGAAAGAAATATTATTCTTTAACAATATAAGAATACAAGTATATTTATGATTCAAATAGTTTTCCTTTAATTAAAAAATTAAGCATGAAAATACATGGTGACTTAAGTGTGGATTGTTTTCAAAAGAAAGAGGTTTGTGCATCTCTATGAAAGAAATATGACATATATATGGTAGGAAAATATGTTCCTTCTCTACTTGAAGGATTCAATAAATTAAATTTACAATATCCTTCAATACACATTGACACCATAGTTAGATCGCTAGAAAAGTATGAAGGGAATACAATTGAAAAAACCATAGATGTCAAAGGAGATTGGAATTGACATCTTCATGATTTGGTTAATTGAACAAATTAATGAACTAGTATTCCTTTTCTTGAATAAGTTCAAAATGCTACACGTTTTTCATTACTTAGTACTATTGTACACATATCACACTTTTTTAATTTTCATGTTGTGAAATTATCACTTGGTGTGAATTCATTGTCATAAGGTGGAAGAAAAGAATTGGAAATGAATGGAATTCTCTTCATAGTGTTGGATTCCCTATGATGTTAAAAAATGGATACAAAATAGACTACATTGACTCAATGTTGAATGCACTTGGAATGCTATAATATGAAGGAGAAGGAATGGAAGGAACATGTGGTAGATTTGTGTCTACTTTTGAGAAAGTGGTTTTACTATGTTTTTCATGTCTAATTCAAATTGACATCTTGATTTGTTACATAATTCTATTTTAAGTTACATTGTGTCCGCATAACCCACTAGTTGCATTTTCATTTTCATATCTTAATACTTGGGGAATTATTATGCTATGATTGAAACAATTTGGTTAGTAAAAAATACTAGTTTTTAATATAGGATATGCAACCAACCAAATTTTCTTATACAGAAACATGGGGATATGCAAAATTTACATGAGTAGAAACAACCTCTAAATTACGTATTTATCTACTTTGAATAGATATTCATTCTTGAATTAAAATTGAAATTCAATTACTTTAGTTACTTAAACAAAAATAACTATTAGACCTAGTAATTTTTCTTATGAAGTGCTCTATGAGTGGTCATAGATTTATCTCTTTGAATTAAAATCTAAAGTTTGAGGCACATCAAATTTAAATCCATATTTTAGTTACTCCACTCTTTGCTTACTAGGCTAAGTAATTTTTTTTTCTATTTACATTTTCTATATTTATTATTACAAATTATCAATATTTGGTTGTCATCTATTTACCTAGGGTGAAATTTAGATACAGTCATGTTATTTCCCATTTATTTTTGTGTCTATTTTGAGGAGAGTGCTTTGATAGATGAAAATTGACAAATGGTGCAATACTATGAAAATTTAGGCCCCTTGCACTATGTTATCCATCTACCTCATTGTATATATTTTTATATTCCAACCACTCATCCCCTTGCCCATGTTCATAAAACCTTATACATTCACCCTATCTACCTATTTATCACTTCTATTCACATAATTATTTGCATGAACATTTTTCCCTCTAAAATCTAGACCCTCTTCAATCTCAAGACTAGGGCTACCTTCATGGTTGTGGACTCATCCCTACAAATTTTAAATTCTTAAATTTAAATAGTATCAACTCTGCACCTTTATCCTTCTAACCTAACGACAACTAAACACATTTTTTTGTGATATATTGCTATCACATTGTATTTAGAAGAGTTCCATGCATCCAATCTAATCATCAAAAAATCATATAATTATTAAAATTAATCAATTCAAATCTACATGTTTCAATTGGCTCTATAAAAAGAATCCATGGTTGTATGATCATTCTAAGAGCATTTTCATGAATAAATAATATTCTCAATATTTTTACTCTCAAAGGTTTGATGAAGGCAAAGAAGCCTCATGACTCAATCATATGAGAACTTACCATGTTATGGAAACTTTCCCCTAAAGTGACAATAAAGTTAAGAAATAACCCTTAAATATTAAATAAAATTAAAAAATAAAGGATATTATGATACTTTGGTTAAAATCAATATTAGTAAATCATATTTATTAAAACTATTGTGAAAGAGAGGAATTGTTGTATTTATTAAATAATAATTTTAGGAAACCTTTGTGAAAGAGTGTGATTGTTTGGAAACCACCCCTTAAGGTTAAATAAATTATTTATGTGAGACTTGGAAAGTCATGAAGATTAGTCAAGGAAGAAGGTGATTTTGGTGGATTGTGGGCATTGAAGAAGTGCCACACTGAGTGTGTCAAATTTGGGGTATATATCCTAGCTAAGGCTTGTGAATGGTTGTTCTATTGTGCATATTTTACATGTTGTGTTCTAAATAAGAATTGTTTCCTTCTAAAGTGTGTCATAAATATGAGGGCCGAGACCAATGAAAAATTCCTAGGGGTAAAGTGACCCTTCCAATTCCTCTAATTTAGATAAGTATGAAAATTATTATTCACATATACTTAGAATTAAATATAAGTGAAGTTATTCTAATACAAGTTCTCTAAACATGTTATTCATTCCCTTTCAATAATGCTTCTATTTTTGGATGCCAATTTATATATTAATGATGTCACTATTGACAATCTTAAGTCCTAAGCTAGTTAAAATTGATAAATAAGTATTTTTGTGTATTTGTATCTAAATTATATATATACATTATAATATTTAAAATTAAATAATAACATCAATAAATCCATTCTCATACAAAATTAATTTTGATATATGAAAACTTATCCAATATTATACTTTTGATAAAAGTAGCATTACATAACAAATGTATTTATCAATATAGCTAGTCCCTACAAATATCAATCAACACATAAAATCAAGACATCTTAGATGATGTGGAGAAGAATAGTCTATTTATCATCTAGGTAAAGTGCATAGACATAGAATAAGAACATATTTGTGAATTAGTTCTTGACAATTGACTTATAATTCATAAGAAAATTATTAGTCTATAAGCCATTGTTCCTAATCAAAGGACATATAAAATTTTGATCCACAACAAAATCATTCTACTCACTAATTATTCAGTTCAATACATTTACTTTCTATTTATATTTTTTTAATTCAATTATTACAAAATTATTAACATACAACTTAAATTCATTTATTTAAATTATTAATTCATACTTGTATACATTCAATTAAATCAACTTAAAAAACATTTAAAAAAAAAATTATGAACCCACATCATTACATTTCATCTTTTCCTGTCACTATACAAGAGAGACATATAATGGATTTACTGTGCAAATAGCAATATGATTTGAAAAAAACAGTTCGAGCATTTGAAAATCAATTGGTCAAATTAATTTTGCAGCAGTAGACATGGATATGGTCAGATTGCTAATAATGTGATTGAGTCATGACCTACCTCTACTATTTATTCTCTCAATCAAGTAAGAAGCTTGGCCATATTCATAATGATGGCAGCTAAAATATGAGTATTTAAATGGGTGAATGCAGAGGGGACTAAATTGGGTATATCACGATTGTGGTATAGAACTTCTTCTTTCTCGTAATTTCTCCATTAGAAAATATGGGAAGATTTGTGCTCACCAATACTTTCTTTTAATGACTCATGACTGAAAGTATTGAAAATATTTCTGTGAGAACAAGGAATGGATTAAAAAAAATTGTGTTATTTTTTACTTCGTCTGAGTAATTTTAACAAGTAAGAATGTATAAAAAATTATAAGATTACTAATAGAGATATTTTTAGCTTTTGAGTTGGTTTGTTTAATTAAGTATTTTAATACGACTTATTCATCTCATTACTTGGAATATTTAACCTTCTCTTAAGACACTTTAGGCTAAACATTCACCTTCTTTTCAATCTCCAACCTTCCATATTATCCCTCTCCTAAATAAACCTTATATTTCTTGTATTGCTCCCATAAATATGATGGTTGGCATCTTCCCAAGTGAAGAAAATATTTCATCTCCACCCTTGGATAACTTGAATCTCATTGTTTATCTTTTGATTGTATCCTATCACCCTCCCATTTCCTCCACATTCATACTACCTATTGCTCACACCCACACCTCCTCTCTTTTGGATTCTTAATTACTCCCATTAGTAAACAACTTCTATGATCTACTTGGGTGTAAAGAGTTCATGGTGCAGTCGAGATTAGAGTGCTTTATCAGGCTATCCAATCAAGCATCCAACTTAGACCTGACAAGGGAGCAAACCCGAGACACAGAAAAACACTCACAAAATAAAGAATAATATTTTATTCAATAATAGAGAAATCTTACATGCAGAGGATCCCAAATCCTTGAGCTCTGTGATACATGCAAACTACAAAAGTTTTAGAAATTACATAAATTACAGAAGTTCCCCTTTTCGCCGCATGTGAACTCTTTTCCCCATAAAGCTACCAAAAATTAGAAAAATCCCCCCATAAATAGCCCATTTTCCATTTGGGGCCAAAAACAACATTCAAGTTATGAGTTTTGGTGGTTTGGCACCAATAATTACAATTTGAAATTCAAAAAAATTATAACACCATTCGAAAATCAACACATTTTGAAAGTGTACCAACTTCCGGGAGCCATAACTTTTGATCTGGGACTCTATTTTTTGAACTGTTTGAACTGTCAAAAAGGTCTCGGAGTCAAGAACGTGTTTGAAATCTTCTATGCTGATTTTGGCAAGTTTTTGGGCCGTTTAATGCCTCAAATATAATCTGGAAGGTTTCTAGGTGTTTTTCTGAGAGACTGAAACTACAATATCTTTCAAACCGGGAATGCTCTAAGCCTGATTCTTTCACCAATCTTCTTATTTTTCTGTTCTAAATCTTTCCATATAATTTTTGTTCCAAAACACCTTCAAATTCCAAAAGTTGCTAAAAATAGCAGCAAATTCCAAAAGCTGCTAAAAATAGCAGTTGACTAGAAAAAATAAAAAAACAAAACTGAAAGTGGGGATTTACATAATGATGAAAAGGGTATCCAGAAATGCAAAGACATCTACAAAAAACTAACCAAAGGAAATATAAATGCAATGAATGTTTTTGGGCGATGCAAGATTACCCTTACACCACTGGATGCTCCTGCATCAAGACCACACACACATATAGATTGACACAACATAGGTCAACAACTCTCTTTTATTCATTTGGAGCATATTATAGGATTACATCCAAAAATTCACATCTACGAGGCAATGCCCTGTTCTACTTCACATCACACTCTACTCTCTAAAGCTCTTCCTCACAAGCTCCCTAGGCTACTTCACCTCTGCTCACACACCATTCTCGAGACAGTTCGTTTAAGCTTACACCTCTCTTTGCAAGATACCTTTCCTCGCTCTGTTCCTATTAATTGTCGAGACGATTCTTCAACTTTTCCTGCTCTGCTTCTAGGTAGGCTCTCCCTTCTTACCAACTTGCTTGCCTCTCTATCTCTCACTATCTCTTTATACTATATTCCTCCTCCATGTCAGCCTTGTCATTCTTCACTCCTATGTTGTAGAATCACCATGCAATTACCTCACTATTAGTAGCTTCCAATCATCGACCAATGAACATGTATTCCACAACAATGATGTGGAATGACATCAAATCTGTAGTACCCCTCATGTTGTTGATACTTTTATGTGTGGATTCTGTACTTGGTTTGTGTGGGTGATCAATTCACCGTTTTGGTTGTGCATGGATTCATAGTTTGGTTGGTTTGCTACACTTGATATTACATGTGATGCTAGATGATACATTTCATGGTTATTATGTTATATGGTTATGTTGTGGTTTTCCTTAATAATATATGTGGTGATGTTGTGATTTTATGCTGCTATGGTTTCTGATTTGTTTGCTAGTTTGTCTTGGTGAAAGGATGGAGTGGCATCACTTGCTTGCAAGTGCCCTGATACCCTGCGATTACCTTTAACGGTGTGTCTGTAATAGAGATTTACTTGTTACTTGACGCTTGTTTCTATGCAGAATGCAGGTACTGGACACCGACTCCACCTGCTTGTTAGGTTTGAGTGTGTCCCATAAACCCAACGGTTATGATGTTGAAAAGGGAGTTGATAAGGAAGTGTCCCCGTCCCAAGTTCATCACCTTGTTGTGAGTCCAATGTTGTCTTTGTCTCAAACTCGTCTTTGTTTATGTTTGGGTTAGTGTTGATTATTTATTTTAGTATGTAAATGTTTGTGATTTAATTAATTTTTATTTATGCATGATTAATTAATGTTATTTAATTGATATAGTTATTTGTAGATAATTATGGTTAAGATAATTGATTAATGTTCTTGATTAAGTGGATAGTTTAAATAAAATATTAGTTTCTTTGATGTAAATTAGAATTTTAAATTTGTTTAAGGTAGCGGTTTTGATTTTTGAATTTTTAAGTTAATCAAATAGCTTATAATGCTATATTATTATTAAAAGAAATATATAAATGAAATAGTTAATTTATATTAGAGGATTTATGGGAATGAGTGGGGAATTTAATGAAATTCTTGTTTTAAAATATTTTCGAAGAGAATATTGGCATGGGGTAACAAGAACTTCTTCACGGAAAGAATTTGGTTGTAGAATGGTGTGTGGGTTTTTGGGGGTTTTCTACTTAATTTTTTTTTTTTTAGAAGGACTACAGTAGATTTTGGACTCATATTTTGCTTCAGGTTGGAGGTGAAGTTTTTGGGAAGATTTTAGAAGTTGGAAGTTCTAGAGGTGAAGCTTTGCACAACTCTCGTTCCTTCAAGCTTCAGGAAAAATAGGTTCTTTACTATTTGTTTAAATGCTTTCTTGTTTTGAAAAGATTGTCTGTTATTGTCTGCGTAAGAGAAAATTGTCGTGAACTAGTTGTAACTCTTTGTAGAAAATTTATTAGAAGTTCCTATGTAGAAAAACTGTGTTCTTGGTTGTTGAAGTTTTGTCATGCTTATATTGTTGCCTTTGTAGAAATTTTACAGTAAAATCAAAGAACCTCATGAAATAAATTCATTGTTAAAACAATAGGAAAACTACAAAAGGAAAACAGTAGAAAACCTCTGTAGGTTGTAAATGAAATCCTCTGTAAAAATTGTGAAATTGAAAATTGAAACCTCTGTAAAATTTGTTAAACATTTTTCCTGTAGATAATTATCAAGTTTTCCCAATTTAATTCTATTTATTTGAAAAAATAAAAAAAAATCTCTGATAATTTTGAAAATCTCCCTGTAGAAATTATGTGAATAAATTTATTTTCCAGATAGATTGTCTGAGAATATATATTAAAAAAATATATTTATAAAAAAAAAAATATTTTTTTTGGGGTAGGGGTGAAGTGGCTTTGGCCGAACCCCTGTACCCTGTACATGGTGTGGTGGGAGGCTATTGTTCGCAGCCCACCCATGGTTGTGCACAACAACCAACAGGCTGTTGGGCGCAACCTTGGGTGTGGGCTGTAGCCTCCCCTCATAGGGAGGATGCAGTCCTCCCAGGGCCGCACTTAAATGAAAACAAAATAGAGTTTGTTTTTAAAAAAATCGTTTTTATTTTATTTAATTTTTAAAGATTAAAGTTTGTTAAATTTAGTTCAATTTAAATTTGATATTATATATATATATATGTATGTGTATATTAATATATATATATATGTGTGTATGTGTATGCATATATATATATATGGATTATAATTATGTGGTTTATTGTTATAATGTTATTTTATATTGTGATATTAAATGAAATATGTATATATATACACTTGTCCAAAATTATAAAAATATTATAAAAGCTATTTGTAACGATTTCTTGTTGTTATTGGACAAATTGAAAGAGAATATTTTATCAAGTCAAAACGAGTGTTTTTTTTTAATGAATATAATAGTTGGGTTAATTGATAGTTGAGCTTTTATGATGGATTTCATGCAAAAGTTATCTTAAAGTGTGATTGTTAAGTATAGAAAATTTGCATTTTTAAACAAAACCTTGATGTTGAATAATTAGTTAATTCTTTGACTTTCTTAAGTTATTTATTGGGTTTCTTGAGTTGGGTTATCAACATGTGGGGACCCTTAAGTTAGTCAACTTTTTTATAGGAGATAAGGTTATTGTTATAACTTCCAGAAGCATGGGAAATTGGTGGTTTAAATTATGTGACTTTTTAAATTGATACTTGTTTCCATTTTTATTATAGTTATGATTTTAAGTTTACACTTGGATTGTACCCTTTTTATGGGAGATGCTTTAAATGATTGCTAGCGAGATGGTTTTGCCTCATGGTTATTCTATTTTGTGTTTTAGAGTACTTGTGGGTACAACCCCTTGGAATTTATTTTGTTTTGGTTTCTAGGGAGAGTGGCTCTACGTGGGCGCCAATGCACAAAGGGGCTGTGAGGATAACCCATGATAGAGTTTGAGTAATAAGTGAAAACCTAACTAATTAATTAGGGGGTGGGTAGTTAAACATTAATAAGATAATTATGGATGTCTTGTCCGCTTGTTAGGGATTTCATAGACTAAAGGTGGCCAAGAAGGCCGTGGTTGGCATAATTGTGACCTCATCTTCGTGAAAGGTTAACAATTTCGCATGAGTCACCCTATGGAGCAACGCCTTGAGATAGGAAATCAGGATAACCATAGATGGAGGTAGAACCTTGTGATAGGTTGTCTAGATAATCTATGTAAGGTCGTGCTATGACACTCTACTCTATCTTTCCCTTTGAGTTGTTTTATTGGAATCCTCTGGAAGTGGTCTATTGTTATGTTTTGGTGATTTATTGTTGTCATGTTTAGGTGGTCATCCTTTGATGTTATGGTTTCCTTTATGTGTGATTTATCTTTCCATGCTTGGAGTTTAGTCTTGTGTATTTGTTTAGATGTTCTTGGTTGGGGACCCTTTCTTATCTACTCCTAGCACGGGGGTGGTCGGGTGGAATGTGCTGCGCACCCCATTGGGTTCCCCATTTTACAGATGTACCTTTCACTACAGAGTTTTTTGAGATAGCTTGATCTAGAGTTATATGTTTCCAGATGTATATTTGTACTTCTGTCATACTTTGTATATTGATATGTTACTCTCCCATGTATTGGGTAGACTTATGATGTAACCTTGGGAAATTGCTCAATGAGATATACTTGTAGAATGATGTAATGTATAATCACATTAAATGTAATTCATGCTTTATCCATAATTGCAAAGATCCTTGATGTTGTGTTATGCTCAAGAAAATAAGTTCTTTATATTTCCAAGTTAAATTGGCTATGAATACATGTATGTTTTCTACACGGTTCATTCTTGTCTTAATGCTTATCTTAAATAAATGTTTAAATGATGACATGTGAAATATGGATGAGTTACATTAGTAGAATTGAAAGTTACTTTTATCAATTTTATTATTGGATAGATTATGTGATGTCACCTCGTGTACCCCAAGGGACTTAGGTGTTTAACTTGCAATCATTAGCTATGCTAGTTGCATTAGTAAACCTAGTGTTTATAATTTATGTTTTAAAAAAAAAAAATTGTTGCATTTTTAGTTATTCTTTGGGGTTTATGTGACAGGGCGTTATAGAATCTCACCTCACCAAGTGTTGTGACCAAATTCGTCATCCACTGTCGTTGACCACCTTCGTGTATCTACCACCATCAGAATGTCACCAAGACTCTGGCTCATCTCCCTTTGAAACCACCAAGTCACAATGAGAAAGCCTTGTCAAAATATCGAATAGACTCTGAAGGATTTCCTACCGAACCATGTATGTCTCCCAGAAATTTCCACCACCATATCATCGATTTCTATCCTCGTCACCATTTGTAATTTGCAACAAAGATGCAAATTACCAACCATCCTATCACCATCTACCAACTGTCCATACACGTCATTGAATTCCATTTTTGTCACTTCCCTGTCAGTCCCACCATGGTCATCTTCTTTGTCATATCCATCTTGTCCATCACCTTGTCAAAGAGACCTCAAGACATCCCTCCCTAAACACCCAAGTCTCACTAATGAGACTTAACGAAATTCCATTCCATTGCTTGTTGGCCCATCGAAGGGAATTTCTCCAATGTCACACCGAAATACTCCAGTCACATTGATATTGCCCCATCGAAGGGACAATGATTGTTGTCCTGTTGATGTGATAATGTCAAACAGATACATGTCATGTTGCTTTGTCAAAGGGACTTGCTTCCCCATCCTACCAATATCCATAAGTTTCCTTGATTTCGTTTGTCGATGTACTATATGACTTATCGAGCTATCAAAGAGATAGCAAACATTTCCCTGCCGATGTGAAACACTTTCACCAATGAACCCCATTCTACCAACACAATCGTTCTGTTGCTAGGAACTAGAACATGGTCTTGCTGATGACACCTCATTGCATTGATGACCTTCAATCTTCCAACACCATCTATGAGAGAGGGGGACCAACCATGTTCAAGACCCTAGGTCACGGAGAGCCAAGAGCAGAAGGCTGCCCTAACTTACCTCAACTTAAATGTGTTTTAGGAAATGTGAGATGAGAATGATAAGGACTATAAGGCCCTTCGATCACTCTACAAACCCGAAACTCAAAATGGGGCTAGGTGAGCTGGTTTTTGGGTTCAACACTGTGACTTAGGAAGCTCTCTGCCCAAGGATGAAAGCACAGTTTTGGGACAAAAGCACGGTGTGCTGGCGTCTCTTAGGTGCGCGGGCGTTCGTATGACCAGAGGACTAATGAGACAAGGTTAAACACAAGAAAACAAACTAACATCCTAGCTAATTACTTCCAAAGGTCCAAAACAAAGAATGAAGTAGGACAAATACGAACAAATATGATAAAGCAAATATATAAGAGTTAAGGTGACAAGAATGATCTCACAAAGGTACTCGTTCGCCAGCTATCTCTAAAGAGTTTAACATGTTTTGTGAAGTTCATGGAATAAAGATGCATTTGTATGTCCCTAGAACTCCTCAGCAGAATGGAGTCATTGAAAGAAAAAATAAAATTGTTCAAGAAGCTGCAAGGACTATGATGAAAGAGGAAAATCTACCGCAAGTCTACTAGAAAGAAGCTATTCATACTATTGTTTACATACTTAATAGAGTTCAAGCCAAAGATAATAGCACAAAGACTCCTAATAAGCTATGGTATGGAATAATTCCTACTGTGAAGTACTTTAGATTGTTAAGAATTGTTGTGTGGTCTTTGGTGGCTTTTCACATCTTTTGTTGCCATCAATGACAAAGGGGGAGATTGTTTAAAGAATGATGGTATTTTCATTGATATCAATATGGGGCAGGTGCATGAATTTGGGTTACACTTTTGTGGCCAACTTCAAAAAAATATTGGAAATGACATAACGCGAGCATGTTATAATGCGCTCGTGTTATTTCATTTTAAAAGCAAAAAAAAAGTGAAATATATTCATTTTCTCTTTTTTGTTTTTCTACTCTGCCCATGGCCAAAAACCCTCATTTTCGCGCTTGTGTTCTAGGAGGCATTATTCTTCAAAATTCATCAATAATAGTTGTTTTTCGTTTGCAAAGATGGCACCATGACGATGAAGAGGTGCAAGAGGTAAGTATTGTTTTCTATTTGTTTTGAATTCCTTAGTTTCAAGTTGATTTTGTTTGTTTTAGGTTAGATTTTTTTAAAAAAAAAAAATTTGTAGGAGATGCAAATAATCCTGAAAATCCTCAACAAGAAGAATAGGAAAATCCTCCTCAACAAAATCAACCTCCCCCACCAATCACTCAACACCCTCCTGGCACTCAACAAAATTTGAGGAGTGAAATTGAAAACAACATAAAACAAATTGAGGATCTTATCAGTAGGTTGAGTGATCCAAATGCTTCAACCGCAGAAAGAATGACATTAGAAAATTCAATGAAAGAGATGTTAAAAAATGTAGATTCAATAACCCAACAAATAACGAGATGGCAAGATAGGAGGCAGGCAGCTAGGGCATATTATGCAGATAAACTATCATATAAACAAGTAACAGATTTAAAAATTACAAAAGGTGATTTGTGCTCTCTATTCACTTACCCTAGAACAAATCAAAATCTTAGCCTCAATGCAAAGAGGTTTCCTATTCATTGGTGCCACTACCAAGAGATTAGGAACCATTTTTATGATAGGTGGTACTTGGTCTTTGATTACCCATCGTGCAATAATTGTGAAGTCCCCCAATATTTTATTAGGAAACTATACAGTGAGTTCGTATTGAACCAAATCCCAAATTATTTTGATATGAGGGAGTTCCAGGGGAGAGGTGGGGGGTTGGCTCAGGATAGGAGAGATTGCCACCTAAGGAGGTAGCTCTATTTCATAAAAATTTTGGCCAAACTTGTAGACCACCTTGCAAGGCCCTATCTTCTTCATCATGAGTTTGGTATACTTTTCTTTTGGAAGTCTCTCCTTCTTCAAGTGTGCCATCACCAAGTCTCCAACCTTGAATTGGACATTCCTCTTCTTTAAATCTTCCTTTTCCTTATACTTATCAACATTCTTTTGAAGGGTTTCCTTCACTTGTCGATGAATATCCCTGATTGTAACAACAAAGTCCTCACCTTGAGCACTTCTCCTAGCAACTCCCTGTAGATATCTTAGTTCATAGACCCCTCTAGGGTGCATGCCATAGACTACCTCAAAAGGGCTTCTACCAATGCTCCTATTCATGGAGTCATTAAATGCAAATTCAGCCTGAGGTAAAATCAGATCCCAAGCTTGTCCATGCTCCTTGGTAAGGAATCTTAAGAGGTTTCCCAATGATCTATTCACCACTTCAGTTTTTCCATCCATTTGTGGATGGTATGCTAAACTAAAGGACATTTTTTTTCCTTGAGTTTCTTCCACAAGGTCCTCCAAAAGTGACCAATGAATTTAGAATCCCTATCAGAAACAATGCTTAAAGGCAGTCCATGTATCCTAACAACCTCCTTAAAGAAGAGACCCGCTATATGAGATGCATCATTGGTGCATTTTTAAGGAAGAAAATGTGCCATCTTACTAAATCTATCAACTACCACAAAGATACTATCAAAAACTTTTTGGGTTCTAGGCAACCCCAAGACAAAGTCGATACTTACACACTCCCAAGGCCTATTGGGAATGGGCAGTGGCTGATAGAGTCCTACATTTGATGAAGTTCCCTTTTCCCTTTGACATATTGTGCAGCCTTCCACATACCTTCTCACATCCAACTGCAACTTTGGCCAATAGTAAAATCTCCTAACTTGTTCTAAGGTCTTTTCAAGGCCAAAGTGACCTCCAAGACTCCCACTGTGTTTCTCCTTTATGATATTCTCCCTCTTTGAGCATTTACGCACACACAATTGGCTTCCTTTGAAGAGCAAACCATTCTGCAATAAAAAGTCAGAGAATTCACTGTGAAAAGAATTCAAATGTTGCTCACAAACATTGTATACCTCCTTGAAATTTGAATCTTCATGATACATATCCTTCAATGCTTCAACCCCCATGCTTTGGAGTTGGATCTCTTGCACTACAAGTTCCCTTCTACTGAGAGCATATGCCACCTTATTTTCTTGGCCCTTCTTATGCTTTATTGTGAAAGTATAGGCTTGCAAAGACTCTACCTGCTTCAAGTGCCTATGACTGAGTTTGTCTTGTGCATTCAAAAAACTAAAGGCATGATTATCAATATAAACAATAAATTCTTTAGGTAACAAGTAGTGCCTCAAATTTTTGAGGGCTTGGACCATAGCATACAATTCCAAATCATAGAAAGAATACTTCATCATTTCTTTATTTATCCTCTCACTGTAAAATGCAACTGGTCTGCCTTCTTGGCTCAAAATAGCCCCTATTGCTTGATTGCTAGCATCACACTCAATGGTAAAAACTTTATCAAAATTAGGGAGCACAAGTATAGGCTGTTGTGATACTCTCATTTTCAAATATTCAAACCCTTTATCAGCCTCATTGGTCCTAGAAAACTTACCTTTGTTACCTCCTTTGATGGTGTCCAAGATTGGTGCACAAATTTGGCTAAAGTTCTTGATGAAATTTCTATAAAAGCTTGCAAGTCCATGGAAGCTTCTCACATCTCCCATGGATTTTGGTGTTGGCCAAGTAAGAATAGCATCCACCTTTGAAGGATCCATCTTCAAACTTCCCTTGGAGATGACAAAACCAAGGTAGACTAGTTCTTCCTTCATGAATTCACACTTTTCCATGTTGATCAACAACTTCTCCTCTTGTAACCTCCTTAGTACCATGTCAAGGTGATTAAAATGTTCTTCTTTATACTTTCTAAACACAAGGATGTCATCTAAATAAACTACAACAAACTTTCCAATGAAAGGTCTCAATACCTCATTCATAAGGCGCATAAATGTACTAGGGGTATTTGATAAGCCAAAGGGCATCACCAACCAATCATAGAGCCCTTCATTAGTCTTAAAAGTTTTCTTCCATTCATCCCCCTCTCCGATCCTTATCTAATGGTACCCGCTCTTTAGATCAATCTTGGAAAAGTAAGATGCTCTTGATAGACAATCCATGAGGTCCTCCATTCTTGGCATTGGGAACCTATATCTGATTGTGATCCTATTAATGGCTCTTGAATCAATGCAAAGCATCCAATTCCCATCCTTCCTTGGTGCTAGGATAGTAGGAACAACACATGGGCTCAAAATCTTCCTCACTAGCCCTTTATCCATCAACTCTTGCACTTGTCTTGCAATCTCCTCATTTTGAGCAGGTGTCATCTTGTATGCAACCTTATTGGGAAATGTATCCCCTGGAATTAGATCAATATGGTGGCTTATATCCCTAATGGGAGGTAGGGAACTAGGTAATTCATTCACCGTTATGTCCTTGTACCTTTCCAAAAACTCTTAGACTTCCTTTGGTTCATCTTCCTTCTTCTTTGTGGGCAGATCTGCTTCACTTTTTGGCTTCATAATCAAGAAGAATCCTCTTCTTCCTCCTTCCTTCAAGGTCTTCATGAACTCCTTCTCACCCACCATCAAAACACTAGGCCCTTCATGCTTTGCCTTGTCTTCTTCTAGGAGAGGTGAAAGGTTGTAAGTCTTCCCATCCTTCACAATGGAGTATGTGTTCTTCTCCCCATCATGCTTGGTCTTCCTATTAAACTTCCAAGGCCTACCAGAAATATATAGTTTAATACTTGTACTCAAAATTTTGTTCATTAGATCTCATACATTATAAGTCATGACGTGAATCCTTCTATTGTAACTTTTTTGTGATTGAATAATTTGTTGTTTTATTTTCAGATGTTGGTTGTGGGAACACCTCCAAATGTTACAAGGGAAATGGATATCATTGTTTCATCCGCTATACAATCCTCCATGGCTCTGATAGAGGAGGTATGAGGCAAATTACTAAATTTCAATTTACATTTGTTGTTATAGATGTTAGTTCTAGTGAAAAATCAAACCATTATTGATTCACAGTTTAATTCCTATTTGGATGGTTTATACAGGGCTTGAGCACACCTAAGCATCGACATGAAAATATTTCCATCGTGGAGAGTGATCATGAGATGGTCGTAAGTGATTATTTTGTTAAATATATCATTTCTTATAATGTAATTTCTATATATTAATGTCTTTACTTCTTATTGTAATAGTTAAAACTTCATTAGGAGCTAAACTATAGGAGGAGTAGCAAGACCACTCCTCGAGTACAATAGAAATGAGTGATGGACTTATCGCCATCAGATTTCCAAACAAAGGGAAATAATTTATTTCCAGAGCATGGAGGGAAATGAAATTTGATTCTAGAGCCCTTTGTTGTATGCCCAGACATGACAATTTTGTACATATCTTGTATTAGATATATTTGACATTGTATGCCTATATGGCATTCGAGCGTAAGCCTATATGGCTATTTTGTAACTATATTTTATACTTATATCGACATATATTGATGTATGTGTACATGGCTATTTGGTTAATACAAATCTTTTTTATCGATGGTGTCCATATTTGCTCTTTTTGACAATGTCAAAAGCATGACTATATATAGATTAGGAAAAAGACTTTTCCTTTTAGATTAGCAATGCATGGAAGTTTCAAAAAGTATCCTTGATATTACAAAAATATATGTGTTTATACCATAGCAGCAAAAATCTTTTGGGGAAAAAATCGGCAAACCAAAAGTATAAGATTTTTTGAAAAAATCGGGAAAAAGTCTAGAAAAAATCGAAAAAAAATCAGATTTAAAAAAAAAAAGGTAAAAAAAGTAGAACAAGAGATAAAAACTTTAAAAAAATTTAAAGGCATTTCCATAGCATAGAGATATAGAGAGCAAATAAAATAAAGAGTTTAACTAATAAATTGTAAAAAATAGATTTTTGTAGTTTATATTCATATCCTTGATTACATTGCATTGCACATATTTCAAACTCAAAGCATTGCTTCACATTGCATAACTAATAACTAGATGTTGATAGATGACAAAATTTCAATTACAATATATAGTTTTTACAAAGTCAACCTAAGTAGTTATACAATTACTTCACATTGCATAACTAATAACTAGGAGCAACTCCCAATTGCATTTGCTTGTCATGGCATTCTATGAGACCACATTTCTTTGAGGCATTTTCAAAACAATTCACTACCTTGTCTATACTACCACATTTTTTTATACATGTCTACCAAAGCATTTTTTTCAAATAGTTCACTGCCTTGTTGCTATGGTGAAAGCCTAAAACAAGTGCTTCGAACAAGCTATGGATGCTTAAAAAATATATCAAAACCATAATAGTAAGCAATATCATAGATAAGGTAGTGAACTCTTTGAAAAAATGCCTAAAAGAAATGAGGTCTCATGGTGATGAAATGCCATGACAATCAAATGATTTTGATTGTCATGGCATTCCATCACCATTAGACCTCATTTCTTTGAGCCAATTTTTCAAAGAGTTTGCTGCCTTGTCTATGCTAACACATTTTTCATACATGTCTATCAAAACATTTTATGAAAAAGTTCAATGCCTTGTTGCTATGGCTAAAATCCTAAAACAGGTGCTTTCAAACAATCTATGGATTTTCATGGCATTCCATCACCATGAGACCACATTTCTTTGAGGCATTTTTTAAAACAGTTTGTTGCCTTGTCTATGCTACCACATTTTTCATACATGTTTACCAAATCATTTTATCAAAAAGTTCACCTCCTTGTCGCTATGGCTAAAAGCCTAAAATAGGTGCTCTTTTCCAAAACAAGCTATGGATGCTTGGAAAAAATCTATCAAAGCATAATAATAGCACAGATAGACAAGGCAGCGAACCTTCAATAAAAGCCCTCAAAGAAATGTGGTCTCATCGGTGGAAACGCCATGCTGGCAATCCATATAATTCTTTTCTTGTCATGGCATTCATCATGCCATTCCATCACCACCATGAGACCACATTTCTTTTTGAGGTACTTTTTCAAACGCTTCACCGCCTTGTCTATGCTACCACATTTTTCATACATGTTTACCAAAGAATTTTATCAAATAGTTCACCTCCTTGTTGTTATGGCTAAAAGCCTAAAATAGTGCTTTCCCTTTAGACACGTCAAATTGACATAATGCATTCAACTAGGTCATAATCATCCATTCGGAAAATAAATCAAGTTCATTTATCAATCTCCTAAAGTCATCAGTTTAAATCAAATAAATCAAACTTGATCCTATCATCTCTTTGATTAAATAAATCAATCATTTATTTAATTAAATCTCATATCATCATTCATCTCCCTTTGATTTGATTTAAATCCCTAAATCAAGTCAAAGTGGTCAAATCAGCCTAATCATCATTAATTTAACCTAATCCTAATCTAATGCTAATCTCATCCCACTTGCATTCTCTAGATTTGGCCACTTGCACATGAAATTGCAATTAAATGATTTATCAAAATCTTTATTTTCAACTTGGCATAGAGGGAGAATATTCTCCAAGTTTGAATTTCCCCCCAAGTGGACATGTACACCAAACAGAGCATTTATGAGGCCTTACATGCCTCTTACATGTCCCCTTCCAAAGTCAAACTCAGCATTCATTGCCAATTTGAATTCAAAATTTCCCCCTCTTGGGCACTCTTCCCAAATCTTGCACATACATCAACTAATCACATGATGACAAGTGTCCTCAACTCATTGGCTTGTTTTTGATCCCACATTGGTCCCTCTTCAACAATCTTAGCATTTGAAATCTTCAAATAGAGGCTTCAACATTGAGCAAATCCTCCACAATCTTGCAAGGTTACTCTCTTCATTTGAGATTTGATCTTGTTCATCATCATTCCACCATCTTCATAGCATTTCATCATCTTGAGCTTTTTATCAAGGATTGGGAAGGGTCACTAGCACATGTGACACCAATCCACTATGAGATAGAGTTGGATTCTTGCTTTGTGCTTTTTGTTGTTGTTTGATTGCATTATGAAGCATGATTCAATATTTCATATGGACTTGCTATTCATTTGCTTGATTTAACTAACAATACCCATGCTTGTTTGTTTTGAGCATTTTGCAGATTTAAAAAAATGCTCACATAATGGCGCTAGAAGGAGGGCAGTTGTCTTAACACATTTATCATTTTGTGCATATGAGTTATCTTCTTAATGGGAATTTGGTTTATTAGAAAAATATCACTAATGATTAATGTGTAGCCTCTTATACATCCACATTTTGTTTATTAGAGGAAGCATTAAACCGCTTTTGTCGAACGACATTATTCTTTGTCACAAAGATCTCTACGCTAATCCACTTGTATGTCATATTTGCTAATCGGGTAATGGGTTTTGAGAATGCTATGAAGCCTGCGCAATAATGGGATGAAGCCTTGTTGACAAACCTGGCTTTTGTATCAGCCAATAACATTTGCTTAAAAGTTTCTAAAGCCTGGTCAACAAATCCATTTTGTGCAAATCTTATTGCTTTTATCTTTGAATCTATTGTTATCTTTGAATCTGCTTCTATTGACTCTACCCAGTAGCTTTTATCTGTACACGATTCACTTAGTTTGAAGTTTGCAGATTTTTGTGCCTATACCTGCACTTTCATATACATTCCTCGCACCTAAGGAAACCAAGATAAGATTGGCATCTCGTAAATCTTTGAGAGATACAGCCTTTTATCACAATGTAGGTGACTGACCAATGAGAAAGTGGAACCGTGTCTTCAAAATTCAAACATCACCCATGATTAGACTTCAGAGGACATGACATGCCATGTTTGGCTAGTTTGATAAGCTTTGAGTCAATTTTCTTTTAATATTGAGATCGAGTCTGCAAGTTGAGATTTCAAGCATTGTATTGATTGCTCTGTCAGATTTGTTGGCGATAGCCAAACGTTATACAGATGCTCTTACCTCAAATGCATCTCGAACAATCTTTCAATACAGGCCACTGCTTTTCGCACAAATAAATTGTGAGTGAATTTGCTAGATATGCTTATTGCTTTTCTTGTCATGCTAACGTGAATGAATAAGAGTCGATTTGTAAGCCAGCTACCATCTTTTGACTTCATTGATAGCATTTATCTCACACCCGCATATACACAGTTGTTCTAGCTTATCCTTTTGTCTTCTGACCCGCTTTATTTCTTCTGTCCAACTCTATAGGCGGCAACCCATTTCAAAAAGTGACCTTCATCGTAGAAAATGTCTTTAGCATCGATCTTTTTGTAATGGGAGGATATTTCAGCATTTTATTTTCTTCCACTATTTCTACGCCATACAGCCAGTCAACATATGGCTCAAAATTTATTTTCATATTGTTTCTAATGATATTTAGAGACTTTTATAAATGCTAATGTTGACATTTGCTGCTCCTGTCGCCTTCATCATAACTCCTCGCGTCATTGAATGGTGGTTATTTGTGTGCTGGCTGTGGTCCTTTGTAGGATAGGCAAATTCATTTAAATGCTGACAGAAGTCATGGCTTGCGGTAAAGAGAAATCTCATGCAAATGGAAGACGCAGTACTAGTAAAACAACGTAGGTCAAAAGTGATCATTCATTTTGCAGTTGAAACAGACATTCCCTCTACTAGCCACATTCATTAATTTTTGAAGTTGTTATAGCTGGGGGAAGGTAGATGTGTTAATTCTAAAACCCAAGGACCACAGCTAAATATCGGCTTTTGAAATCTGTATTGTTCTATGATTGGACTGTATGCTAAATATTGACCAGTTTCAAATAGATCTTTGTCAGCAAAAATACCTATCTCCATATCAAGTCATTTCATACTGTATAGGCTAGTTCGATTCTTATATACCTCTGACAATTGGTTTGATTCTCAAATATGCGCATTGGCTGCCATCAAAAGAATAGAAAAAAAAATGCATTTGAATGCATGCATGATGTGAAGGCAAATCTAAAAATTTATTGAGCTTATCCAATCCAAAGATAGTGTAATTCAAAGCCCGTGTCAGGAGGTTAATCAACTTCAAGCACTTCTTTGGTAGATGTCTTTCTTAAATGCGCTTCGTCTCCGCCATTTAGCATAAAAATCTATTTGGATATTATCACTTTGTTTGATGCAGGTCATGTCCGTAAAAGATCATTAAAGACAAAATACTTAAAGCTTAGCTTGGAAAAAGCTTTCCTCATGAATACTGATCGATCTCTTGGCACACAATTGAAGTTTCGAGCGCCTGCTAGTGGATACAAGGCAGCACAATACTCTTTTTCCAGCATATCAGGAGGGGGCACCTTTATTGTTAGTAGATTCAATCACTAACTATAGATATAACATGTTAAAATCCAAAGTTTGAATGCAACAGGGAAACCATTCAAGCAAAAACTTTCTGTGTATAATTTAATGCGTAGTTATTATCCTCTGTCTCCTATCCATGAATGATGTATTGTGGTTTAAACATTTTTGAAGGTTCGGTGCAGGCAGAGAGCACGGGAGAAGGTTGTGGAATGCGCTTTACATTTGCCAATTACATTTGCTTAAAAGTGTCTAAGGCTTATTCAGCAAATCCATTTTGTGCATATCCTGCAATCAGCTTACTTCATCAGATAACATTTTCCTCATGCTTTCTGTCAAACAGTCCACGTGTCCTGTCTATACTTTTAGACTGGCGTTTCATTTGAAAGTTTTTTAAAAAAAAAATCTTCATTCAAATTTCTTCCCACCAAATGCATTTGCTGGAAAGTTTTCAAAAAATTTAAATCATTATCCTCATGCGCCGCTCTGTTTCTTTCATCTGCCATATGCATTTGTTTGAAATTTTGTCTTTTCACAGCCACGCCTACCACTTGCATTTGATCTTGAAATCTTCTTTGGAGCGTGTTTGCTCACATGTACCTTGAAAAGATATCCAAAGACATTATTGCATAGATTTATAAATCAGTTTCATTTATTATTGTTTGAGCGTCCATTGGCAGGAGTGTCTTGGTCAAAGCGCCTTGTTGGTTTGGTCAGGAATAGCTTATAATGTTTCCCTATATCAAGACTTATGTAGAAATTGGGATCTGGTTCAACGCAATCATGTGAAGGGACTTTAAAGTTTTTTTTGTTTTATCTGAAATACGCATAAACTTTGATGTGATGGATGTGATTGAATGCAGATTTGAATAAATCAATGTGATGCAATAAATGTTCTATAATTTGAATTTACATGCTGGTTGCCACCCTCTACATCATGGTACAAACGAAGGAACAATGAAGGCAAAAGGAAAAGCGAAAGCGAAAAAGTCAACAAAGAGAAGGCTATCAAATGAAAACCAAGGAGGGGAAATTCTTTTTTGAAAACACAATGTGTTTTTAAACACTTTAGTGTTTGATCAACACTACCTCACGAAATTGTTTATCTTTTGTTTTAGAACACTAATTTTCATTTTGGTCTAAAACGAACAACAATTTTCATTGCAAAGGGCTTAAAATGAATCTTAGGACAAACTTACTAGATTTTGTTTTGGGCTAAAAAATTGAACAAGCAATCCTCACATTTCATTTGGTGCTTAAAACGAACTCACAATTGCTTTGAAGGTTATAAAATGAACAAGTGTTTGATTTGTGTGATCTTGTCTTTTGAGTGCGTATCCTCTCCCCTTGCGCTTCGTGCGATCTAGGGTGCAAGAGAAACAACGCAGTACCGCATTTTACGTTTTGAAACACTTCAATTTGGGCCTAAAAATCAACATCTTGTGTGAGTGTGGGAGTAGGGCATTTTCGCCAAGTATTCTCTTTCTTGTGCCATCAAAGATCGATCGAAGCTACGGATTGTGTTCTTGCTCTTTTTGTTTATCTTAGAGGCCTCGCCTTTGGGAAAAGTACTCACCTGTTTTATTTTACTCAACCGGTAAATACTCCAAAGCCAAGAGTATTTCCACCGATATAAATGAGGGTTTTGGTTAAACGTACCATAATCACGCCGTTGGCTCTCGGACAGATGGATCCCAAAGGGACTCTTGCCGATGGGTCAATTCCCTCCACTTAACGGAAAGTCCTTACTTGTGAACCTATGTGCTAGAATTTTCCAAAATCCTTAATCTATTTGTTGGTGCAAGAACACCATTCTCAAGCCACCCCACACTCTTACCGCCTTCCAAGAGATGGAAAGCATGCCATGGGAGTTTCATGGGTGTTGATGCTTGGTTGCCCCGATTGACGATAATGAGCCATGGAGGGGAGCTAGTGGGGTCAAGCATCTAACCATCCACTAGAGATAAGTGTAGCTGGACTTGTCCAAGTGGGAATCCAACAAATATTGTCTTACACATCCATAGGGCTTGTAATTGTTCTTTGTTTGAAAACATAGTGTGTATTCGAAAAACATTTTGCAAACAAACATTCAAATATAGATTCTCAAAATTTCAAACCCTCTTGAAGACAAATATCATTGACTAACCATTTGTGCCATCGCTTCCCCTCACGGATTCAATGTCAGAGGTTCCTAAGCATTGATTATACCTCAATTTGTCTTCTTGAGTAAACAATAGGGGAAAACCCTCAGCTTTAAGTTCATTGAATTTCCACATAAAAATATCTTGTGGGTTTAAAGAAATTAAGACATTGGACATATTAGTCGAAACCTTTAATCAAAGAGAGAGTGTTTTGGTAAAACAAATGGCTAAAAGACTACAAAATTCTGAACTTCTTCATGTGTTGAAGACTCCAAATCCCAAAAGCACAAATCATTGATTGGAAATCCAAAATGTTCAAATCATTCCTTGGTTACAAAGGTATTTAGGAAGCATATGCATGCTCTTCAATACCTAGGTCTTGGAAAATACAAAGTGGTCTTTTTAGGTTCATCTAGGGATCAAAACAAATCAAACCTCTTTCATCCATTTTTCAAAACATCAAACATCCATCTCACAAATCATCTTTTGAAAAACCTTGAAATCATCCTTGAAGTGCTAGGCTTTTTGACAAAATCAAGCAAACACCAAAATCATTGAGACCAAGTCCTTGAAAACATTTATCAAAACACCTTTGGCTATGAATGTGTAAATGCATCCTTTTTCATATCCTTAGTCAAAAGTCATCCAAATCATCTTGTCTAGCTTAGTGTATGTAGATGAATCCTTCTCCATATACTTAGTGAAACAATCATTTTGTTTGGGTAGGTGTGGGTAGATGCATCCTTCTCCTCACACATATCCAAATCATCATCCTTTGAACACAACCATCCCTTAGATCATTATCAAACATCTTAGGGTCTTTTTGTTCAAAATCAAACTCCAAATCAAGATCAAGGACAAAGTCTCAAAATCCAAAACATCAAACCAATCAAAAATCCAAAGCCTAGTATTTCATTCAAGATCTATCAAAAGTCAAAACATCCATAACATCCATCTTTGAACATCACCATCATATCATCATCACATTTGATCCTAAAAGGCATCCTAAAAACTTTCACTTTGGGACATAAAATAGAGATTAAATCCAAGGAATCAAGAGATTCATCTCCCATATTTCTGAAGATTGATCTTTGTTTTATGGTTCTAACAAGATCTCAATACAAGAAGAGTATGGAAGCCCACAAAGAAACTCCCGCTTCAAGTGACTTTATCCAAACAAACGCAGAAATGAATCTTGCAGAATCAAGCAATCCATTGACCCTCTCATCATTGCAAAATCCGCGAGAAGAAAACCAAGGGGAGGACCCTACCTTTGGAATGTCTCATGAAGAAATAGCTGAAATACTCCTAAATCCGGATAATCATCGAATGATCAATGTCATGATGAGACTCAACCCTTCGTTATACATGCTTGAATTGGCAAAACAAGGGGCCAAGTTGCCTTCGGATTTTGATGTGAGTACCATAGTGGAGACATCATTTCCATCAATCTCATCCACCCCCATCACACCCATCATCACATCCAACATGATTCCAAATCTGCCACCACTACCACCAAAACCAAATGCGGCAAGACAATATGACATTGCGCTAAAAGCTCACCAGGCCTACCAAAAGGCCATCCAACAATATCTAGCCAAGCAACAAGCACGACGAGCTCGACAAATGCAACAATCCTCTCAAGCTACCCAACCAACACGAGCACAAACACAAAAGATGACAACTGTTGAGAACAAAGATCAAGATCACTCCATCATTGAATACCTTGAAGTTGTGTCTATTCCATCCAATGATCAAATGAACATATGTCAAGAGTCACTTCTCAATCATGATCAAAATCCACCAACAATACCCAATAATGATCCAATTCCACAAATGTCAACATCATTTGACCCTATGGTTGAAGACATTAGAAATCTCTCTACCGCAATTGTCGAAAACAATGATCAAAACCTCTCCATCAAGGAGCACATTGAGGATGTATCTACACAATCCAATGATCAACTCACCATACATCAAGAGCCACTCTTTAGTGATCTATTTCAAGGAGTGTTAGGACTATTTGATCCAATTGACATAATGCACAATCAGTTCACCTATGATCATGTTGAAAATGTCTCTACATCGCCTTACGAGTTAGAGGACATATCTCAAGAATTTATTCCAAAGCATGATCAAAATATTTCACCAAAGTCTAGCAATGGTCATTTTCAAAACAAGTTGATCCCCTTTGACCTCATGGTTACAGATGCTGAAGGAACCTTGAACTTGACCATTCCTAGTGTCGACATCCAAAAGTCCTTTGTAAGAAATCCATCCTTTGAAGCTACCCCATGTCAAGAACTTGATCCAAAGCATGTCGAAAGCAACTCCGAAATTAATCAAGATCAAGAATTTGTATCTTCAAGATACTACACTAATCTAATGAACACTCTCTTATCCATGGAAGATGATCATATCCATGTAGCACTTACTCCTCCATCTACCCATGAGATGCTTTCTATGGATGGACACTTAGACGATCTTCATCTAGAAGAAGATTGTGTTACACAAAAAGAGCAGATTCTTAACTCCTACAATCAAACGGAGTTGTCAACATCAGGATCAAATATGTCCCAAACTCAGATTGAGGACATCATGAATAAAGATATCCATCATTATCCGCACAAGGAAATGAGTCAAATAGAACATCCAAAGTTAGCAGAGCAGCGAATTGAAACAATGTCATCTACAATGGTCATTTGTCAGAGCATGTTTATTGAACAAGATATCTCAAAACGAGCAGAATCAAAGCATGAAGGTACTACTACCACCATATTGGGGGAAACTTCATCTTGTGCAAATGTCAA
>VDFB02353493.1:429953508-429969950 GCA_007258455.2 Sequoia sempervirens
GTTCTTCACCTCAAATTTCTTTTCATCAGGTCTACATATCTCTGTTTTGATAGTATTAGACTGTCCTACACCTGTTCCTACCTTTTCTTGACTAAAATCAGTCCTTTTCTTGTCTCCAACCTTCTTTGCAAACATGTCTAGATCTTGTATAAAGGATTTCATTTCTCTTATCACTATTTCTCCATCCTTTTTCCTTTCTAACATTACTCCTTTGTATATTTTTTCTACCTCAACTCTTTTCTTTGTGTAAGTAGTTGCACCTTCACCATGTTTATCTTCCTCATGCTTGAGGAACTCCTTCCTTCCCATCATCACTATCCTTGCCATTTTGTCTTGTTCCCTGTCATCTCCCTACAGTGGGGTTAGCTTGAACTTGATTCCATCTTTCACAATATCATACTCGAAAACAAACCACTTCAACTTCGAAAACTAACATTTGAAAGAGGTGATAGTTGGTCTCCCTCTTTAATAGACTTTTACAACCCTTCACTATTAGTTAATTTGACTTGACTTAGCACTTTTTGCAGAAGTGAAATTATTCATCATGCTGAAGAAATGAACTATTAAAAGGAAAAAACTAACAGATGATCAGCTCCAAGCCTTCAAAGATAAAGAGAAAAAATGGATGACAAAATATCATGAAAAACATAAATTGGGAACGATTGACGAAAACAAGCTAGTTGAAGAGGAACCTCAACCGTCAAAAAGAGAAGAAATTGGCAGCACAAAGGGAATGAATGCGAAAGAGTCATGCTAGGGGAGATGTAGATACTGTAGTTGGAGACACACCCTCTACTGCAAGTGAATACGAAGGGACACCATTAAGCACAAGGGAATATGGAGGGACACCATCTACCAGAAGTGAGTATGGTTGGACACCATCCACCACATCTGAAGTTGAGAGTACATCATCACTCGGATTTGATGAACAAGGTATGCCATCATCCCCATGTGAACCTCAAGGTATGTATTCTATTCCACCCTCGGTCGAAGGTACGCAATCTAGCCCACCTCAATTAAATATTGATGAAATTGTTAATGTTGAGATGCATGTACCTAAGAGAACACCACCTAGAATTTTGCATAGAAAGCCAAAGTTTTTGATTAATATTGATGAGGATATTTTGCAGCACATGGAAGGTAAGATTCCATAACACACTTGTAGAAGATATGCTGATAAGATTTGGAAAATGTTCTTTGAAAGACTAAATGAGACCAAAAGATGTCAACTATTTGTTCAAATGATGCGGGGTTTAAAATACAAAAACATCATGAAGACTCTTGGGTTGAGAACATCGAATGCATCAAGTGAAAACACTATTGTGAAGAATCTAATGGATTCTTATGAGAGTGTGGGTAAGACCTCACGCTCAAAGGATAGTAATGTCACCCGACGTGTCATTACATCGACTTTGGTAAGCTCTCAAACAAAGAGATCTTGTCTCATTAAAAAGACAAGTGAACAAATGGGAATTAGTAGAATTTTTTTATCAAGATCCATTCAAAGGTGGCAAAGAATTGACGGCACTGATTCAAATGAATTATGGGCATTCTCGGGAAGACTACCACATAAAGACAAAAAAATTGTTGAAGCATTGAGAACACTAATTGAAGATTATTGGAAGAATAATACAAGGCCATCTCTGAATCAAAGGGATGTCGTAAGAAGGAGAATCAGTAGTTGGAACCGTGAGCCACATCCAAAGCATTTTTTGGATATGACTCAAACCCATTTTTTTCATAAATTTCAAAATACTTATCCTCAAATTAGTATTTCTGAAATATTATTTGAAATGCTTAAACCTTTTTATGTCAGTATAAATCACACATGCACTACTTGTTGATGTAGACTACATATTGAATTCGCTAACCATTATGATGTTTATCAATCTATATGTTTAGATTTGCATACCAATGATGTTTTACAGGATTGTGGCATAGAAGCCCCACCAAAATCTTCAAGAGAGTTCTTATCAAAAAATTTATGTCAAATAGAGGATGGCCAAATATTATACAAGAGAACATGCTTGGATGGTTCATGCGAGCATTGTGGTGGCTTGCAATGAATGCGAGTATGTCAACATATGGAAAGCACAGATGAGGTGGGACATAAACTAGTAGACTTCAGGAAGTATAAAACAGTGGCATACACTACAAAAGATGGGTCTCAAGAAAAAAGGTGTGATTTGGTTATTGAGAAGATTGCAGTGTATCAGTTTATGTCCATGTTTTGTGAGAATCTAGTGTATGAGTATGCAAGGCATACCCATAGAGCCGAATGGCTAGACACACAATTCAAGCTATGCAAGGACACCTTTCCAATTGGCAGCATAGTATCAGTGGTTGAATTCGTAGAGAACTACGCTCTATAGCCACAGTGTGAGGTGCAGTCACAGTATTACAACTCCACACATGTTTCGATATTTGTGCACATAACATTTATTCATGCAGCTGATAGTACAGAGGACCAAAGGAAGGTATTGAAGGAGTATCACTTTTATATTAGTGATGATCGCACACATTATCTAGAGTTCGTGCAAGGTTGCTTCTAGATGTTTTATAGTGATTTGGCTCGGAGGGGCATAGCATACAATCAGCGTATAATATGGTCAGATAACTATGCAGCACAGTTCAAGAACGCGTGCATGTTCTACTAGTTGTGCAGGATGAATCTCACTACAGGTGTTCAACATATGTGGAACTTTTGTGAGGCTAGGCATGGAAAGGGGGAGCATGATGGTGCAGGAGCATGTGTGAAAAGAGCATTAGCACGAGAAGAGTTAAAGTATAAAGACAGTGCAAAGTTGACAAATGCAAGTTCAATTGTTGAGTGGTGTAATGCTTCGATGGGTCCAGGTAATGAAGGTACATCTTTAGTTCATAGATTTTTTGGTTGATGGATGATACTAACATTGCACCATATGAGGATTGTTGTACACTAATAGGATCGAGTGAGCTACACTCTTTCCTTAGCTCAGATGTAGGTTCATGGAGTATCGATACACGTAAGATGGAATGCTTTTGTTCATCATGTACAATGCAAGCCTGGAATGATTATGAGTCAGGGGAGTGGGTTGACAAATGGTTGACAAGTTATCTTACCCCACTTCACACATATCGCCCTCCGATGGCATTGGAACTAACACAGATGGAAACATCAGTTGACTTTGACCATGTATCAGATATAGTTCAACCAGGTAATGTATCTACTTGCTTAGTTTTTGAAATTCCATATTGTTATCTTACTGTGTACTATATTCGTAATGTTGACTAATTTCGAGTGATTTTATGCACATATCAATGTAGGGCATGTTTATGCAGTTATTGCAAATGAAGAAAATGAAGAGGGAACAAACTATTACTTGTGTCATTGTATTGAGGCCAAAAAGAAATTGGAAGTCCTAGTTATAGATGGAGAAAACATCAAATACCCTACAGGCTCAATTGTTGTTACTGGAACGTGGCTTAGAAGGTACCCACATAAGAGTGTTAAATATTGGTTGTTTGAGGACTTTGAAACGCATCATAAGATTCTTCATTACTCGAACCTTGTTGTGGCACCCAATGTTCGTTTGAGCAAATATGGGGGTATACCTTTAAAAAAGACCTTGTGAAAGGTCCGTGAGTCTGACCATGAGGCAATACTTGACATAATAAAGAGTATAGCAGATCTAGATGGTTCATTGGATTAATTTGTAAGTATATGCACAATGGTTCTTATTAATTTATACTTGCATCCACGTTAATTTGTTTGATGCCAATGCTATCATGTCTTATTTTACTTTGCATATCGGTAAGTAACCCGGTAAGCATTGAATGGTGTCCCCTTGCAAAAAATGTAGATTTATGAGCCATCCAAGAGAATCTCAGGCATAAAAGCAATGCAACATCCCTATTTTGATTATGAAGCCAAATCTCAATTATGATTTTCAGCCATTACAAAAGTGTGTACCAAGCTTGGTGAGGGAATATCAAGTTATTCATTTGAATTTAACCTTATTGTGAGCACCTATGATGTAGAGATTATAGGAGCATCTCGAATTTCAAGATATTCTAGATTCATGAGAGGTGTTGTGTGCAATAGGTATCTTGGAACTCGCAGTGAAGATGTATGAGCATGAGTGACTAAGTTGACAGACTGCCATGCCTATCTATAAGTGCCTTCCATCTATTTTCATTTCATTTCCATTTTGGACATGAGTTGTTTCTTTTTATTCTTTTACTTTGCCTATCTGTAACTAAACTAGTAAAAATTGATTGGTCTCCCCTTGCAGAAAATGCTGATTTTGGAGCCATCGAAGAGAATCTCAGCCAAAAAAGCAATGCAACATCCTTATTTTGATGATCTTGACAAATCTCAATTTTGATTTCAAGCCATTATAAAAGAGTGTGTGAAGCTTTGTGAGGGAATCTCAAGTTTCTCATTTGAAGTTAACCTCTAAATGAGAACCTATGATGTAGACATTATAAGAGAATCTCAAATGTATGAGTGACATTGTAAAATATTTGTGATAACAGAGTACCTAAGGCATTGTAATGAGATTTATTTGTAATGAAATTTACTGAAATAATGAAATTTGGTGTAGGGGCACCAAGGTTATTGAGCAAATTTGGTTCACGAAATATTTTAAGTTAGTTTTGTGTTATGAGTTTTGACTATTGAATAAGGTCATAACAAATCCAAAATTGATTTATAATGTAATAAGTCATGTTAGTTACAAAAAGAATAGTTAGGCATGATTTTGAAGTTTTGAAACCTTAGAATTGCTGCCCCAAGAGTTGGTAAGGTTTGGATAAGTTTAGAGTATAGACCCTTTGTTCAACCTGATTGATCCCTTAAGGGTCCAAAAGGCAAAATGGCTGAAAACTTCAACATGAGGTTACTCGGACATCGTGATGCTTAGAAAATTCTCATCTGATCCAATGAGATCACGTTGGGCCCCTCTACAATAACCTCTCTCAGTTTTCGTTATCTCAGAGTGGTTTTCCCGTGGTGTTCAGTTTTTAGTTGATGAAAAAAGTGTCAAATGAAAGCAGTGAAAAGTTGCAAAGTGGTGCAACTTTCGTTCTACAACTTGTGTGACCAAAAAAACTATTCCAATGCATATGAATAGGCATTTTTACACTAGGAATGGTCCTATTTCGTACCCAAACACACAGAATCGCTTTGAACTATGTTCAACCGGATCAATCCCTTAAGGGTCCAAAGGGCAAGATGGCTGCAAACTTCAGCATGAGGTTACTCAAACACCGTGATGTTTAGAAAATTCTCGTCTAATCCTATTGGATTGTGTTGGGCCCCTCTATAATAACCTCTCTCAGTTTATGTTATCTTAGAGTGGTTTTCCCACGGTGTCGAAGTTTCAATCGATGAAAAAAGTGTCAAATGGAAGCAATGGAAAGTTGCAAAGTGGTGCAAATTTTGTTCTGCAAATCGTGTGACCAAATAGACTATTCCAATGCATCCAAATATGCATTTTTATGCTATGCATGGTCCTATTTCGCACCCAAACACGCGGAATCACTCTGAGATACGTTCAACCGGATTGATCTCTTAAGGGTCCAAAGGGAAAAATGGCTGCAAACCTCAACATGAGCTTATTCGAACACCGTGACACTTAGAAGCTTTTCATCTAATCCCATGGGATTGTGTTGGTCTCCTCTACAATAACCTCTCTCAGTTTTCGTTATCTCGGAGTGGTTTTCCCGTGGTGTCCAGATTTCAGTTGATGGAAAAAGTGTCAAATGGAAGTAGTGAAAAGTTGCTAAGTGGTGCAAATTTCATTCTACAACTCATGTGACCAAACGAACTATTCCAACACATCCAAATAGGAATTTTTATGTTAGGAATGGTCCTCTTTTGCACCCAAACACACAGAATCGCTCCAAACTATGTTCAATGAGATCGATCCCTTAAGGGTCCAAAGGGCAAAATGGCTGCAAACTTCAGCATGAGGTTACTCAGACACTGTGATGCTTAGAAACTTCTCATCTAATCCTATGGGATCACATTGGGTCCCTCTACAATAAACTCTCCCGATTTACGTTATCTCGGAGTGGTTTTCCCATGGTGTCAAAGTTTCAATTGATGAAAAAAGTGTCAAATGGAAGTAGTGGAAAGTTGCAAAGTGGTGCAACTTTCATTCTGCAACTTGTGTGACCAAACAAACTATTACAACGCATCTGAATAGGCATTTTTACACTAGGCATGGTCCTCTTTCACACCCAAACATGCAGAATCGCTCCAAGCTATGTTCAACCAGATCGATCCCTTAAGGGTCCAAAGGGAAAAATGGCTACAAACTTCAGCATGAGGTTACTCAGACACCATGATGCTTAGAAAATTATCGTCTAATCCCATGGGATCGTGTTGGGCCCCTCTACAATAACCTCTCTTGGTTTTTGTTATCTTGGAGTGGTTTTCCCGTGGTATCCAAATTTCAGTTGATGGAAAAAGTGTCAAATGGAAGCAATGGAAAGTTGCAAAGTGGTGCAACTTTCGTTCTGCAACTCGTGTGACCAAACAGACTATTCCAACGCATTCGAATAGGCATGTTCACGGTAGGCATGGTCCTCTTTCTCACTGAAACATGCAGAATCACTCTGAGCTACCTTCAACCAGATCAATCCCTTGAGGGTTTGAGTGTAGTATGTTGAAATAGGCCATTCCACCTATTGTTCAGGCTGTGTCTCAGTGATATGGGTCTGATGTAAGTAGGATAGGGAGTAGGAATAATAAAATAGCATTATTAAGGGCATTAGAAGAGATTACTAACACTGACCCTATTGAAAATTCAAAATTGTGGCCCCTTAAAAGCAAGGCTAGAAGAGCTGAAAAGAAGAAATTGCTTGAAAATAAGTTAAAATAGGTTGGAAATAGGGTGAGATTGTGGAGTTTGATGTGTTCAAAATTTTTTCAAGGACAAGGGAGGTCAAAAGTATGTTATGGCATGACATGCCCTAGTTGGGAAAATAGGGGTTTTGAATGAAAAAGAGAGGTTTGGGGGAGTAAACGTGGGTAAAGTCAAGGGGAAACATAATTTGGTGGTCAATTAAGTTTGTACAGGAAAAATGAAGAGTGTTGGAATAGGTTTTGAGGTTTAGGTTTGGGGTTTCAGTTCGCCGATTTGGCCAAAAAATTTTGGAGGGGGGTTCAGTTCGTTTTGGGTTCATTGGTACAAAAAACATGTAAAAACAAAATATATATCTATGCAACCTAGAAGCATAAATTACGATTAGAATATCACATATCATCATATAAACAACAAAACCACCATAAACTTGAATGCCATTTAAAACAAAAAAATTGGCAAAAAAAAAGTGTTTATAAACTGCAAAAAAATGTGAATAAAATCACACTGATTTTCGCGTGAAAAATAACCATGAGACCATAGCTTGTTGCTTACTATTATGCTTTGATATATTTTTTCCAAGCATCCATAGCTTGTTCGAAAGTAATTTTTTTAGGCTTTTAGCTATAGCAGCAAGACAGTGAATTGTTTGATAAAATGCTTTGGTAGACATGTATGAAAAATGTGGTAGCATAGACAAGGCAGTGAACTATTTGAAAAAATGCCTCAAAGAAATGTGGTCTCATGGTGATGGAATGGCATGACGAATGCCATGACAAGAAAATTGCTATGGATTGTCATGGCATTCCACCACAATTGAGACCATATTTCTTTGAGGATTTTATTCAAACAGTTCGATGTTATTATTCTTTGATAATTTTTTTCCAAGCATCCATAGCTGTTTGGAAGCACCTATTTTAGGCTTTTAGGCCATAGCAATAAGGAGGAACTGCTTGATAAAAATTATTTGGTAAACATGTATGAAAAAATGTGGTAGCATAGACAAGGCAAACAAATTGTTTGGAAAATGCCTCGCAGAAATGTGGTCCATGGTGATGGAATGCAAGATGAATGCCATGACAAGAAAATTTTGAGGGGATTGTCATGGCATTCCATCACTGTTGAGACCACATTTCTTTGAGTATTTTATTCAAGCTCCAGCTTCGTTGCCTTTGTCTATGCTATCGCTTTTTATTATTTATGCTTTCGATAGATTTTTCCAAGCATCCATATTCTGTTGGAAGCACTCATTTTAGCTTTTGCCATAGAAGCGCGGGAGGTGAACCATTTGGATAAAATGCTTTGGTAAAACATGGCGAAAAATGTGGTAGCAGACAAGGCAAAAGAACAGTTTGAAAAATGGCTCAAGAAATGTGGGTCTCATGGTGATGGAATTATGATCTAATGCCATGACAAGCAAATTAAGCGCGGATTGTCATGGACTTCACCCACCATTGAGACCACATTTCTTTTTGAGGTTTTTATTCAAACAGCTCAATCGCCTTTGTCTATGCTATTGCTTATTATTATGATTTGATAGGATTTTTTTCCAAGCATCCATAGTTGTTTGGAAGAACTATTTAGGCTTTTAGCCATAGCAAGGAGAACTGCTGATAAAATGCTTTGGTAGACATGTATGAAAAATGTAGTAGCATAGACAAGGCAGTGAACTGCTTGAAAAACATGTCTCAAAGAAATGTAGTCTCATGGTGATGGAATGAAATGACGAATGCCATGACAAGCAAATTGTTATGGATTGTTATGGTGAGCTCCATCATTATTGTCATTTCTTTGATGCTTTATTCAAACAGCTTCATTGCCTTTGTCTATGCTATATTGCTTACTATTATGCTTTTGATATATTTTTTCCAAGCATCCATAGTCGCTTGGAAGCACTCTATTTTAGGCTTTTAGCCATACTGAAGGAGGTGAACTATTTGATAAAAAATTCGGTAAACATGTATGAAAAATGTGCTAGCACAGACAAGGCAAAGGAACCTGCTTGAAAATGCCTCAAAGAAATGTGGTCTCATGGTGATGAATGGCATGATGAATGCCATGACAAGAAAATTGCTGGTACTGCCATGGCATTCCACCACCATTGAGACCACATTTCTTTGAGGCTTTTATTGAAAGTTCGTTGCCTTGTCTATGCTATTGTTTATTATTATTCTTGATAGATTTTTTTCCAAGCATCCATAGTTTGTTTCGAAGCACCTATTTTAGGCTTTAGCCATAGCAAAGAAGGAACTTTTGATAAAATGATTTTGGTAAAACATGTATGAAAAAATGGTAGCATAGACAAGGCAACAAACCTGCTTAAAAAATGCCTCAAAGAAATGTGGTCTCATGGTGATGGAATGCCATGAAAATCCATAGATTGTTTGAAAGCACCTGTTTTAGGATTTTAGCCATAGCAACAAGGCATTGAACTTTTTCATAAAATGTTTTGATAGACATGTATGAAAAATGTGTTAGCATAGACAAGGCAGCAAACTCTTTGAAAAATTGGCTCAAAGAAATGAGGTCTAATGGTGATGGAATGCCATGACAATCAAAATCATTTGATTGTCATGGCATTTCATCACCATGAGACCTCATTTCTTTTAGGCATTTTTTCAAAGAGTTCACTTTTACCATTCATTAGATATTGTTTAATACATGGTTTTGATATATTTTTACATCCATAGTTTGTTCAAAGTATTCTGTTTTAGGCTTCAAAATTATACAACAAGGTAGTGAACTATTTAAAAAATGCTTTGTAGACATGGCAAAAATGTGGAGTATAGACAAAGGCAGTGAACTATTTGAAAAAATGCCTCAAAGAAATGTGGTCTCATAGAATGCCATGACAAGCAAATGCAATTGGCAGCTGCTCCTAGTTATTAGTTATGCAATGTGAAGTAATTGCATAACCGCTTAGGTTGACTTTATAAAAACTATATATTGTAATTGAAATTTTGTCATCTATCAGCATCTAGTTATTAGTTATGCAATGTGAAGCAATGCTTTGAGTTTGAAATATGTGCAATGCAATGTAATCAAGGATATGAATATAAACTACAAAAATCTTTTTTTTACAATTTATTAGTTAAACTCTTTATTTTATTTCATTTCTATATCTCTCCGCTATGGAATCTTTTAAATTTTTAAAAAGTTTTATTCTTTTGTTCTACCTTTTTTTACTCCTTTTTTTAAATATGATTTTTTTTTTCGATTTTTTCTAGACTTTTTCCCGATTTTTTCAAAAAATCTTATACTTTTGGTTTGCCGATTTTTTCCCCAAAAGATTTTTGCTGCTATGGTATAAACACATATATTTTTGTAATATCAAGGATACTTTTTGAAACTTCCATGCATTGCTAATCTAAAAGGAAAAGTCTTTTTCCTAATCTATATATAGTCATGCTTTTGACATTGTCAAAAAGAGCAAATATGGACACCATCGATAAAAAAGATTTGTATTAACCAAATAGCCATGTACACATACATCAATATATGTCGATATAAGTATAAAATATAGTTACAAAATAGCCATATAGGCTTACGCTCGAATGCCATATAGGCATACAATGTCAAATATATCTAATACAAGATATGTACAAAATTGTCATGTCTGGGCATACAACAAAGGGCTCTAGAATCAAATTTCATTTCCCTCCATGCTCTGGAAATAAATTATTTCCCTTTGTTTGGAAATCTGATGGCGATAAGTCCATCACTCATTTCTATTGTACTCGAGGAGTGGTCTTGCTACTCCTCCTATAGTTTAGCTCCTAATGAAGTTTTAACTATTACAATAAGAAGTAAAGACATTAATATATAGAAATTACATTATAAGAAATGATATATTTAACAAAATAATCACTTACGACCATCTCATGATCACTCTCCACGATGGAAATATTTTCATGTCGATGCTTAGGTGTGCTCAAGCCCTGTATAAACCATCCAAATAGGAATTAAACTGTGAATCAATAATGGTTTGATTTTTCACTAGAACTAACATCTATAACAACAAATGTAAATTGAAATTTAGTAATTTGCCTCATACCTCCTCTATCAGAGCCATGGAGGATTGTATAGCGGATGAAACAATGATATCCATTTCCCTTGTAACATTTGGAGGTGTTCCCACAACCAACATCTGAAAATAAAACAACAAATTATTCAATCACAAAAAAGTTACAATAGAAGGATTCACGTCATGACTTATAATGTATGAGATCTAATGAACAAAATTTTGAGTACAAGTATTAAACTATATATTTCTGGTAGGCCTTGGAAGTTTAATAGGAAGACCAAGCATGATGGGGAGAAGAACACATACTCCATTGTGAAGGATGGGAAGACTTACAACCTTTCACCTCTCCTAGAAGAAGACAAGGCAAAGCATGAAGGGCCTAGTGTTTTGAAGGTGGGTGAGAAGGAGTTCATGAAGACCTTGAATGAAGGAGGAGGAAGAGGATTCTTCTTGATTATGAAGCCAAAAAGTGAAGCAGATCTGCCCACAAAGAAGAAGGAAGATGAACCAAAGGAAGTCTAAGAGTTTTTGGAAAGGTACAAGGACATAACGGTGAATGAATTACCTAGTTCCCTACCTCCCATTAGGGATATAAGCCACCATATTGATCTAATTCCAGGGGATACATTTCCCAATAAGGTTGCATACAAGATGACACCTGCTCAAAATGAGGAGATTGCAAGACAAGTGCAAGAGTTGATGGATAAAGGGCTAGTGAGGAAGATTTTGAGCCCATGTGTTGTTCCTACTATCCTAGCACCAAGGAAGGATGGGAATTGGATGCTTTGCATTGATTCAAGAGCCATTAATAGGATCACAATCAGATATAGGTTCCCAATGCCAAGAATGGAGGACCTCATGGATTGTCTATCAAGAGCATCTTACTTTTCCAAGATTGATCTAAAGAGCGGGTACCATTAGATAAGGATCGGAGAGGGGGATGAATGGAAGAAAACTTTTAAGACTAATGAAGGGCTCTATGATTGGTTGGTGATGCCCTTTGGCTTATCAAATACCCCTAGTACATTTATGCGCCTTATGAATGAGGTATTGAGACCTTTCATTGGAAAGTTTGTTGTAGTTTATTTAGATGACATCCTTGTGTTTAGAAAGTATAAAGAAGAACATTTTAATCACCTTGACATGGTACTAAGGAGGTTACAAGAGGAGAAGTTGTTGATCAACATGGAAAAGTGTGAATTCATGAAGGAAGAACTAGTCTACCTTGGTTTTGTCATCTCCAAGGGAAGTTTGAAGATGGATCCTTCAAAGGTGGATGCTATTCTTACTTGGCCAACACCAAAATCCATGGGAGATGTGAGAAGCTTCCATGGACTTGCAAGCTTTTATAGAAATTTCATCAAGAACTTTAGCCAAATTTGTGCACCAATCTTGGACACCATCAAAGGAGGTAACAAAGGTAAGTTTTCTAGGACCAATGAGGCTGATAAAGGGTTTGAATATTTGAAAATGAGAGTATCACAACAGCCTATACTTGTGCTCCCTAATTTTGATAAAGTTTTTACCATTGAGTGTGATGCTAGCAATCAAGCAATAGGGGCTATTTTGAGCCAAGAAGGCAGACCAGTTGCATTTTACAGTGAGAGGATAAATAAAGAAATGATGAAGTATTCTTTCTATGATTTGGAATTGTATGCTATGGTCCAAGCCCTCAAAAATTTGAGGCACTACTTGTTACCTAAAGAATTTATTGTTTATATTGATAATCATGCCTTTAGTTTTTTGAATGCACAAGACAAACTCAGTCATAGGCACTTGAAGCAGGTAGAGTCTTTGCAAGCCTATACTTTCACAATAAAGCATAAGAAGGGCCAAGAAAATAAGGTGGCATATGCTCTCAGTAGAAGGGAACTTGTAGTGCAAGAGATCCAACTCCAAAGCATGGGGGTTGAAGCATTGAAGGATATGTATCATGAAGATTCAAATTTCAAGGAGGTATACAATGTTTGTGAGCAACATTTGAATTCTTTTCACAGTGAATTCTCTGACTTTTTATTGCAGAATGGTTTGCTCTTCAAAGGAAGCCAATTGTGTGTGCGTAAATGCTCAAAGAGGGAGAATATCATAAAGGAGAAACACAGTGGGAGTCTTGGAGGTCACTTTGGCCTTGAAAAGACCTTAGAACAAGTTAGGAGATTTTATTATTGGCCAAAGTTGCAGGTGGATGTGAGAAGGTATGTGGAAGGCTGCACAATATGTCAAATGGCAAAGGGAACTTCATCAAATGTAGGACTCTATCAGCCACTACCCATTCCCAATAGGCCTTGGGAGTGTGTAAGTATGGAATTTCTCTTGGGGTTGCCTAGAACCCAAAGAGGTTTTGATAGTATCTTTGTGGTAGTTGATAGATTTAGTAAGATGGCACATTTTCTTCCTTGCATATGCACCAATGATGCATCTCATATAGCTGGTCTCTTCTTTAAGGAGGTTGTTAGGATACATGGACTCATTTTTAAGCATTGCTTCATAGGGATTCTAAATTCATTTGTCACTTTTTGAGGACCTTGTGGAAGGAACTCAAGGAAAAAAATCTGTCCTTTAGTTTAGCATACCATCCACAAATGGATGGACAAACTGAAGTGGTGAATAGATCATTTAGAAACCTCTTAAGATTCCTTACCAAGGAGCATGGACAAGCTTGGGATTTGATTTTACCTCAGGCTGAATTTTCATATAATGACTCCATGAATAGGAGCATTGGTAGAAGCCCTTTTGAGGTAGTCTATGGCATGCACCCTAGAGGGGTCTATGAACTAAGATATCTACAAGGAGTTGCTAGGAGAAGTGCTCAAGGTGAGGACTTTGTTGTTACAATCAGGAATATTCATCAACAAGTGAAGGAAACCCTTCAAAAGAATGTTGATAAGTATAAGGAAAAGGCATATTTAAAGAAGAGGAATGTCTAATTCAAGGTTGGAGACTTGGTGATGGCACACTTGAAGAAGGAGAGACTTCCAAAAGGAAAGTATACCAAACTCATGATGAAGAAGATAGGACCTTGCAAGGTGGTCTACAAGTTTGGCCAAAATTTTATGAAATAGAGCTACCTCTTAGGTGGCAATCTCTCCTATCCCGGAAAGCAACCCCCACTCTCCCCTCGAACTCCCCTACATCAAAATAATTTGGGATTTTGTCTTCAATACTAACTCACTGTGATAGTTTCCTAATAAAATATTGGGGACTTCTACAATATTAGTAACGATGGGTAATCAAAGACTGGCAACACCTATCATAAAATGGTTCCTAATTCTGGTAGTGGCACTACTTGAATAGGAACTCCTTTTGCATTGAGGCTAAGATTTTGATTTGTTCTAGGTATGAATAGGAGAGCACAAATCACCTTTTGTAATTTTTAAATCACATTTGTTTATATGATAGTTTATCTCAGATAATATGCCCTAGTCACCGCCCTATCTTGCCATCTCAAGTATTTGCTGGGTTATTGAATCTACATTTTTAACATTCTTCATTGAATTTTCTAATGTCATTCTTTCATGCTGAAGCATTTGGATCACTCAACCCATCGATAAGATCCTCAATTTGTTTTATGTTGTTTTCAATTTCACTCCTCAAATTATGTTGAGTGCTAGGAGGGTGTTGAGTGATTGGTGGGGGAGGTTGATTTTGTTGAGGAGGATTTTCCTATTCTTCTTGTTGAGGATTTTCGTGATTATTTGCATCTCCTGAAATTTTTTTTAAAAAAATCTAACCTAAAACAAACAAAATCAACTTGAAACTAAGGAATTCAAAACAAATAGAAAACAATACTTACCTCTTGCACCTCTTCATCGTCATGGTGCCATCTTTGCAAACGAAAAACAACTATTATTGATGAATTTTGAAGAATAATGCCTCCTAGAACACAAGCGCGAAAATGAGGGTTTTTGGCCATGGGCAGAGTAGAAAAACAAAAAAGAGAAAATGAATATATTTCACTTTTTTTTTGCTTTTAAAATGAAATAACACGAGCGCATTATAACATGCTCGCGTTATGTCATTTCCAATATTTTTTTGAAGTTGGCCACAAAAGTGTAACCCAAATTCATGCACCTGCCCCATATTGATATCAATGAAAATACCATCATTCTTTAAACAATCTCCCCCTTTGTCATTGATGGCAACAAAAGATGTGAAAAGCCACCAAAGACCACACAACAATTCTTAACAATCTAAAGTACTTCACAGTAGGAATTATTCCATACCATAGCTTATTAGGAGTCTTTGTGCTATTATCTTTGGCTTGAACTCTATTAAGTATGTAAACAATAGTATGAATAGCTTCTTTCTAGTAGACTTGCGGTAGATTTTCCTCTTTCATCATAGTCCTTGCAGCTTCTTGAACAATTTTATTTTTTCTTTCAATGACTCCATTCTGCTGAGGAGTTCTAGGGACATACAAATGCATCTTTATTCCATGAACTTCACAAAACATGTTAAACTCTTTAGAGATAGCTGGCGAACGAGTACCTTTGTGAGATCATTCTTGTCACCTTAACTCTTATATATTTGCTTTATCATATTTGTTCGTATTTGTCCTACTTCATTCTTTGTTTTGGACCTTTGGAAGTAATTAGCTAGGATGTTAGTTTGTTTTCTTGTGTTTAACCTTGTCTCATTAGTCCTCTGGTCATACGAACGCCCGCGCACCTAAGAGACGCCAGCACACCGTGCTTTTGTCCCAAAACTGTGCTTTCATCCTTGGGCAGAGAGCTTCCTAAGTCACAGTGTTGAACCCAAAAACCAGCTCACCTAGCCCCATTTTGAGTTTCGGGTTTGTAGAGTGATCGAAGGGCCTTATAGTCCTTATCATTCTCATCTCACATTTCCTAAAACACATTTAAGTTGAGGTAAGTTAGGGCAGCCTTCTGCTCTTGGCTCTCCGTGACCTAGGGTCTTGAACATGGTTGGTCCCCCTCTCTCATAGATGGTGTTGGAAGATTGAAGGTCATCAATGCAATGAGGTGTCATCAGCAAGACCATGTTCTAGTTCCTAGCAACAGAACGATTGTGTTGGTAGAATGGGGTTCATTGGTGAAAGTGTTTCACATCGGCAGGGAAATGTTTGCTATCTCTTTGATAGCTCGATAAGTCATATAGTACATCGACAAACGAAATCAAGGAAACTTATGGATATTGGTAGGATGGGGAAGCAAGTCCCTTTGACAAAGCAACATGACATGTATCTGTTTGACATTATCACATCAACAGGACAACAATCATTGTCCCTTCGATGGGGCAATATCAATGTGACTGGAGTATTTCGGTGTGACATTGGAGAAATTCCCTTCGATGGGCCAACAAGCAATGGAATGGAATTTCGTTAAGTCTCATTAGTGAGACTTGGGTGTTTAGGGAGGGATGTCTTGAGGTCTCTTTGACAAGGTGATGGACAAGATGGATATGACAAAGAAGATGACCATGGTGGGACTGACAGGGAAGTGACAAAAATGGAATTCAATGACGTGTATGGACAGTTGGTAGATGGTGATAGGATGGTTGGTAATTTGCATCTTTGTTGCAAATTACAAATGGTGACGAGGATAGAA
>VDFB02353493.1:429970050-429990617 GCA_007258455.2 Sequoia sempervirens
ATTACATTTTTAGAAACTAGACTCCATTCTACAAATTTAAAAAATAAAAATTTAAAAAAATCTATTACTTTCCAAAATTTGTAGGGGGAGCACGGCCAAAGTTCTTCTTTTTAGGAAGTGCCCACTTAGAAAATTAGTAAAAAATCAAATATTTATTAAAAAATTATCAAAAAAATTGTGCATCAAATAGATGTTGTTAGCTAACTTCTAACCATAGCTATTTTAAAAAAACTATAAAAAATTTCACCGTGCTTAGGTCATACAAGAGTTGCTATGTTATGTTTTTCTGACAAAAACAATACCAATTTGTGTACATCCCTCTTTTGAACCCCTTAATCTCAACCATTTTCAAAATAAATTAGTAGTTTAGAAATTAGACTTAGAGTACTTCGATCCTTGTTTTTGTTCCATCTCAAAATTTTGAGTGTAACTATCCTCAATTTCATGTCCAAGGTTAGTAAATTTCCCAATTTCAAAAAAAAAGTGGCCACTTAAGCCCCCTTTTTGGGAACCATCTTGGTGCAGTTACCCTATGAAGTATAGTGACTGGTACTATCAATGATGTCAACTATGGGATGAAGATGTTGAGGATATTGAGAAAATTATTGAAAAGAGGAAAATAGGTTGTGTATGTGTAGTTGAGACCTTGAGGGAGTATTATGAGTACATGTAGCTATTCTTTTGTTGTGGAGTCTATGGATGAGTTGAAATGAAGTAATGAGATGAGATGATGTTTCTGGTACTTGGTTTCTAAGTGATTTTGAGGAAATTTAAGAAATAGAGTAAACTGTGTTGTGTAAATGTTCTTAATGTGTTCTATTATTGTGATCCATGTTCTTTAAGTGTTGATGTTATGATTGTGTGGTTCTTCGAGGTCATCTAATAGTGTTAGAGGTTGCTATATTCAGAATTTGGGTTTCTGGATCATTGTATGGTGCGAGATATTTTCACGAGTGTGTGAACTAGTTGAACATTCAGTGATGTTTTATGTGGTCTGGGATAAATGTATTTGTTCTGCATTTCTCCATTGTTTGGATTCAATTTGTGAAAATTTGGGAAGTTGATTATAACGCTTTTATCTTTCTGTATTCAAGTTTCTACTTGATTTGGTGCAGTACAACGAGAGTTTCATTTATCAGTTTGCAATCAAGGATTATCAGTTTTTCCAAGTTAAAGTATTTTTTGATGTGAGTTTGGTTGAAGTATTTGATGAATATTATGTAGTTCGTGGATTGTTCTGGATTGATTTCAAGTGAATTATGTTGTCCAGAACTTTTGGCTTGATCTAAGGAAGCATGTACTTAATGCCCATGGTTTTTTGCACTGGTGTTTTCTGACCTTGTGTTTAACACTACATGCAAAGTTTATGGAAGCGTGTTGAAGTGTGTTGGGATCTATTTGGGTCCAAATTAAGGATTTTTGTAGGTCACCTTTCATTCCTATCCACAACAAGAATGTTTAGGTGTTGACCTATTTTGAATTTGAATGTATAACGGCTAGTGGCTGACATTGGAGAAAGTTTTTAAGGTTGAACTTGATATAAATATGTATGGTGTTGATGCAAGTAAAAGAAAGTGGAAAGAGTAAGAAGTAAGATAGATGTGAGATTTTTGCAAGTGATGTGTGTGATGCAAAATTGAGCAGAGCAGTGTGAACTTCATGTTAGGGCTCCTAAAGGTAGTGAGTTGAAGGAATCTAATATCTTTCATTGAGCCCTGGCTGTGATCCTTTTTGGATAGTGTGTCTTATTCTACCAGTGAGCCCCTTTGTACCAGTTTTTCTATTACTTATATTGTGAGCTAATCCTCACCGTGGTTTTTCCCTCATTGGGTTTTCCACGTAAATCTAGTGTTCTCATGTGTATGGTGTTGTGATTTTAGTTTTTGTTATCTATATTACATGTTTAACTATTCTAACAGAATAAGGGTTTAATGAATGCTTGTGGATTTATTTACTGTTGGGGGTTTTGAAGGTTAAATTTGCTAAAATTGATTCACCCCCCTTGTTAGTTGTCTTGTTCATTTCAACACTATTATGCACATATTGAGAATCAACATGTCATGATTATAGGTTAATTCCACAAATTCATATCTAATATTTGGATGATCATTTAAACTAGTATAGTGTGTTCTTCTAGTTCCTAGTTCAACTGGTTCATTGTTGTCTACTTTTCTATATTGGAGGACTTTTAGTATATACCTTTATAGGGTTGCTAGATTGCTAGGATATACATTCACTTGGGTCAAATTAAAAAAAACCAACCAACTATATAGTCATGTAAATGATCAAGGATGACATGCTTCTAACATGCAAATACTTAGAGGATGATTTTGTAAATTTTATTCATATTATTGTATTAATGAAAGTTGAAATTTTTGCATTCTCTTTTGAAAAATGCAAATTATTTTTTTAGATTTCTAATGACTATTAAATTAATTTAATTGAATACCTATAAATATAGGTACATAGAAATAAATAGTACAAATGTGTGTGTAATCAATTCAAAATAGATAGTGAAATATGTGAGTTTGGACTAAATTTAAATTTAAATTTTAGAATTTTGAATCTCAAATATGTGGATATAGGATCAATCTTACATATGATGGAATGGTCAAAGATAATGGAGTGATAAGATATGTGCATGGAATGAATGTCTAATCAGAGGGCGCAATAAATGTGGATAGTATGGAAAAGTTTTTAGAATTGGATAAGGTACATATAAATACATGTGATATTGTGTATAGTAAATGAGGTTAGATGAAGACTAGGTGAATGAGCCCAACTTCATAGAAGAAGACACATCATGTGTCAATATGTAATTGCTTCAAGCTATTATTTTTAAAAAAGTATAAAACTAAATGGGAATTGACATGGGTATCTAAATTTTACCATTGCATTACTATAAAGCAATAACCAAATATTAGTTAAGTGCACAAGATGATACAATCTAATTTCATTCAAAATTGAGATAATAATTACTTGCAAAGTTTAATTATTGAGACATCACACCTTGAAAACTAAATATGTATTTTTATAATTTATTTATGTGATGTGGGAAAAGAGGACATAGAATGTAAATCACTCCTTTATGCTTACATCGCATTAAAAGGGGGGCACACGAATGATCATACAAGACCACTTGGCTACTTTCCTCAAGGAAGAGCCAAAATGGCTAATCAAGGTTTTGGCCTTGTTTGTGTGGGATTGATTGAGGGGTGATTAGGATTAAAGTTAAATTGAAATAATTGAGTGTGAGCTAGGTTAAGTATGAATCCATAGAAAACTAAGATACTAAAGCTGAGATACTAAAACTGAATAAAAAAAAGAAGGTAGAGACAAAGGAACTTGACATATAAATTTGAGTTGAATTATTTGGTCAGGGGCATGGGAGCCCTTGGCTATAAAATGTAGCTTTCAATAATCTCATAATAGGTATCAGTTGGTTATATTCTATAGGTTTTCTCCTATTGGTACCCATCAACCCCTAACCCATATATGGATAGGCTAATTAGACTATGCACACACCGCCTGGAAATAGACATCAACTCGACATTCTATAGAAACCAAACCTATAGCCTATTCTATTCCTCAGTCACTCTTCATAATTCTTCTCACTCTTCAGAAGTCAAGGACCCTCGAACTATATCCACCCACCCACCCCAGGTGGGAGGAACTCAACTTCAAAACTGTGTCTATTGATGGATAATTTCTCTTGTGCTAATTTGAGGAAGTATGATACTTGAATACTTGATATCACTATTAGGTCTTCAATATTCTCCCAATTCCACTTCATATCTTCCACTTGCATACAAAAAATGGATAAATGGTTGTGCCATATGGGGGCTTACCTAAGTTAGACCCTAATTTGGTGTTTCCTTCATCACAATGGCTATGATGATATAAAGAGTGCTTACTCTTAGTCAGATAAAGTCAAATGGATAAAGATAAGTGATAAATCATAAGTGTTTTAAATTATCACTCATGTATGCTTTCCTTGATGGCCTGAATTCATGATACATATCTCATACAAAGTAATTGGATGTTTGATTAAAAGTCCTACAAGTGTTAGTACTGATAAAATAAATGAACACAAATCATAAACAATCTTACACATAAAATTGATGTATTGCTAACATGAATATTTACTAATGAAAATTTTGTAATAATGTTATTTATCCTACTCTTGACTAATTTTAGGATGCTCCAATTGATATTCAAATTGTCAGTCCTTTAAATGGTGAAAAAGACTTATATTTATATGCATTTCTTTGTTTCTCACAAAATTAATATTGAAAAGCCGACAAATGAATTTGAATTTATAAATGTAAAAATACCGATAGTAAAATATTAAAAATTGTGCCAAAATAGGGTGGTCAAGGGCATGCGCGCCCTTGACTAGGCCTATTTTGGAATTTAAGTGCTCATTAAATAATATATCATTTTAACTTCCAATTGCATTTTGATTTTTTGAAAACAACAATAAAATGGGAAAATAATTAGCATAATTGGATCCAAGCACATAGGATGGAGCTAAACATAATATAAATTTATCAGTTTGACAATTTACAATGCTACAATTTCATAAATATCTTAAATATATTTATTTAAAAGATATCAAGATACATCAATTACAACATGTATACATTAAATTTGTAATAGAAATTTAAAAAATATCCTAAATTTGATCTCTTAATATCTTTTAAATAAATATATTTAAGATATCCATATATATTATTAAAAAAATTATTTAAATATTTTTCTATCCAAATAGACTACTACAACCTCTTTTAAAATGCAATTGCAAAATCTATTTAGTACAAACTCTACTAAAATAAAAAAATAGAAACACATTTGCATCTTTATGTGACAACAAAGTGTGGCAATAAGAATGACAATATTTTTGTCTGTGTTCTGGGTTATTCTTTTTGAGGAATTTTGTTCGGTATTACCTCAGTCTGTTTTGTAATAGGGTTGGAACCATAATTACCTCAGTCTCAATAAATTACTTAAATGAAGTACAAGATAACTCAAAATTAATAATATATAACTGATATATGTTTATTGAGACTGATTTTGTATTTATTTATATATCTAAATAAATATAAAAATAAGGTTTACACATATATGTTCTGATAACAAACAAATTTAAATTAAAAGAATTTTTATGAACACATCATTACATTTCATTTCTTGATGTCACTATAGTTACGCCTTTACAAAATAGAGCTATATATATTTAAATTTTGCATTCCTTGGGATGCTATAGGGGCATAATGGATTTACTGTGTAAATATCAATATGACTTGTCGAGCATTTAGAAAATGCAATTGGTCAGATTGTCAAGATTCCTTTTCTACAAGGAAAAGGTTGGCAGGGTATACACAGATGTTTTCCTATGAAACATAAATTAAGCTATTCAATGTTCATCATATTAATATTATATGTTCCATTGGAATAATAAATTGTCATTCCTTTTGTTATATTATCAAAGCATATAAGCTTTGCTTTCATTACTTTGGTTGCCAGGATGACCATCATATATCTTTTTTCAGCCACCATTATGAATTATGGATTGAAAGTAGATTCCTAAAAATTGGTTGGGTATTCCAATCTACTTTTTCAGTGATATGGCCTAGAGAAACAAATCATCAAGTCTCTGGGCAGATGAAGGAATGATCCAGTGGGTACAAACAATAGAAGTGGATATGGTGGTGCTCATTCATGAGCTATGGTCGACCATATTCATAATGATTGTGATATACAACTACTTTTTTGGAGTTATTTCTATATGTAGGGTTGTGCTCACCCTTATTTGTTTTAATGATTCATGTAGAAGAGAACATGGGGAATTAAGAGAATTTTTAAGTTATTTTGTATTTTCAAAGTTTAATGGTTAATCATTTATTGTATATAAGATTATTATTAAATATATTTATTGAAATTATATTATTATATTATTTTAGAATGATAATTTTTTCATTTAGATAGATGTATTTATTATGATTGTGTTAGGATTTATATTTATATTTATATTAAAGTTGGAGCTTTTTTTTTTTTTAATGTAAATATATTGACGAGTGACATGATTTTATGTTATATTGGTCCTGTGATTTGATCTTTATCTATTTTTATTTACTTTCTATTCGTATATAAATCATCTTGAATATCACTAATCAATATTAATTTGTGTTAAAATGTGTCATTTAACAAAGTACAATCACTTAGATCATGTCAACAATTTCCTCAAAAATGTTTATATACACTACTTTGAAAAATTCATGTACTAAGAATGAAAAGACAAAGGAAAATATAATTTTTAGATACATATTTTATTAGTTCAATCTATATGACATAATTCAATCTTATATAACAAATCACTCAACAAAAGAGATCAGACTTGGAACACTATTTATAATATTTTTTTATATTCATTAAAATATGATTTTATGATACTGACGAATTAATCTAAAAGAACATCATTTATTTATCATTATAATCAAAACTAAACCCCTCTATCTATTTAGTTAATTTTAAGTATATTAGAATTATCAATTATAATTTTACTATCTAAATCAATTCCCTAGAAATCTAATTACTTTATCTAAAATTCTTACTTAAATTATATTTAAATATATAGATATGTAATATTTTAAAATAAAATATATATCAAATTATAAAAATACAATTATTCACCCTTTCATCAAATATATGATTAAAAAATATTAAAGAATAAAAAGTCTAACATTTTCAATTTAATTTTTTGATTTTTTTTATAATCTTTTATCTTGAAATGGGAACTTAAAAGAACCCTTTAAATTAGTTTTTTCATAGTAGATAAAAGGAATTTGAATTGCTCCAATTAAGAGATTAGAATAAATAAAATATAATTATTAATGGTTAATTAAAAATAATAATAATAATAGAGAATCATGAATAATTGAAAGGTAATCAAAAGATAGTAAAATGTAAAATAAATCATAGAAGAGAAGATTAGATCATATGGTCTAACATCTTGGTAAATCTCATTTTTTCCTCTCTTCCTTCATTCTTTACAAATGATCATTAAGGACATTAACATCCATGGGATCATTGTCTTTTTTCCTCTCCTTCTTCATTCTGTATAGATGATCACTAAGGACATTGGCATCCATGTGGTCTATGTCTTTAGTTTTAGTTTAGCTTCTAGTTTTCTTACTAGCACCTATGGTCTTCACCCCTAACAAAGAAACTCTCTTCTTCCCCATATTTTTTTACAATTGTTGAATGTTACTAATACAATTGTCAATACTACTAATTCTTAATTTAATAATTTTATTTGGGGTATTGTTAAAAGAGGCTATTACCAATTTCTTCTTCATTTTCACCTCATGCCAACTATTTTCTCCTCTAGTTGTTTGATATCCTATTTCAAATATTAGGGAAGGGGTTCATTTGGATCCCTCAAAATACCCCCATGTAAAATTGTTCTCCATTCTCCTTGAAGCCTAATTGAGTCCCTCCAGAGTTTATTCACCAGCTAAGAATATTCTTGTGGGAATTTAGGATTTCACTCCATAGTGGAAAATTATTTTCACCTCATTGTAGGAAACATTGTGGAATGAATATTTTTTCTTGAGGTTACTATGAGACTTGCCCCCAAGCTTCTCCCTTAGCTGCAAGAAGGGACTATGGTAATTGGGGTTGGTGATGGCTTTCTTTTCGACACTCGACCTCCTTGCCACCTATCAAAAGAACCTATGGGTGGCCTATTTTTGGTGCATCTAGCTATTTTAATTTCAATAAATTCACTCGGCTAGCTCTTGCTATTTCACTAGCATGTGTTACAAAAGAAGAAGAAAAAGATAAAGATAAATATGATGATGGGTGAGGACCTCTCACATGGGCACTCTGAACCTTACTAATGTATGGGGAAACTTGGGTGATTAGGATCCTCCTCCTCCCCACTCTACTATTGCTTTAGTCATACATTATCTTTGTACTTGTTTTTCTACTTTATGTGTTGAGCTTTAGCCTTGTGTGGACTCTAGGGGTGTGACTTTTTTCCACCCTCTTATTATTTTAATATGTGTAATATTATTTTATAAATGATATTGTAGACACTTATTCATAAATAAAAAACATATTTTGAAGGTAGAACTTTGTTTTACACTTTGTCTGAGGTTGCATATATGTCATTTTACTACATGGCATAGATTTCTAATTAATATTGTCTTTTTATTTTCATGAATATTCACTTTTATTTTAACCATAGTATTTTCACTTGTTATTTTTTAGTAGATCTCCTTTAACATTTATAATATAACATGATATACACTAAAATCAAACAAATTATTTTTCTAAATTATACTTTGTATAGTTTGGCCTAGCTCTTCATAGTAATATTAGATAAAAAATTATTTATTTGAGAAAAACAATTAGCTAACATTAGAATAGTGGCCTAAAAATTTTTATAACAAGAATTGAAAATTTTAGTCAAGGAATTCTATTAGGGGATTCACTTTTGAAATAATACCTTATCATGTGCATATATATTGAGATATCTAAAAAACCAACATGTTAGATCCAACATATTACTTCAATATTATGATGAAAGGGGACAATTTAATTAACATGTATTGGGGTTTGGGAAGTATGGACATAGGGGGGTGGGGTTTTTATAAGTGGCATTCTGAATCCTATATAAATCACTTTACAAAAATCAATCAAAGGACATGTCATTCACTATGTTGGTATTGATAGGGTCATTAATCTATCTGTTTTCTACACCATATAGTCTTGCATTGTGTAAGAGCCTCATAATTCTAGGGGTACCTACGTAATCCCAATTCTAATATAGTTAAAAAAGGAAAAAATATTCATTACAAGGTCACATAGGTTTAGTATAATCCTATTTAATTTTCTTAAAACTAACTATTATACATATTTTGGTAATGTCACAACACTACCTACATGAATTATTAGGTATCTTTGAAACCCGTCCATTATAATTTAGATTAATATGTATACTATAACTAAAACATCCATTATTAAGGGGAATTCATTATTGAAATTGGCATGACAAGGGTTTGGGGGTTGAGATGTATAAATATTTTTAAGTAAAAAATTTATGGAGAATGGCATATTTGTCATAACTCATTCTCAATTTTGTGAGGATGTAATGTATGGGATGCCAATAAAAGTTACTTTTGTGGCTAGTTTGCTTGGTTGACAAGGTAGAAATAACAAAGGAATATAAAAAAAGTAAAAGGTACATATAATACATAGTGAAAAAAAAGGTATTTTAGTTATACTAGACTATGCAAAGGGAGTATCACAAACATAAATTTGAAGGGTAGAAATGAAATTAGGATAGAAATGACTTATGATTGACTATTTGTACATATAAATAGTGGATAGAATTATTTTAATTTATCACTCGGTATTTTGTTTATATTTAAAATTCATGCCATTGGATGCCAATGGATATTCAATTTTGGAAGACAATATTATTCCTTAAAAAATAGAATAATACAAGTATATTTATGTGTAGACATCCAAATTTGGACACTTAATTTATCCAAATTTATCACTTTTCGTCTAAACATCCTCTTATCCGAGTTAATTAAATAATATTACTATTATTTAATTAATATCTTTAATTCTGCCAAATCCCTAAGGTATTTAATTAATAATTAAATACCTTACCCTCCTTAATCCTCTTTTCATCAAATAAATTAAAATAAATATTACATTTATTTAATTCCTCACATGTCATTTTCATCTAATCCTAATCCATCTTCTAATTTCTTCATTAGGGATGTGCACATGCCTAATCCTTGATTAGGATGTGTCACATCCTCGAACTTTTGCAAGTTGGCTTCTAATACTCATTTATCTTTTAATTACAGATTAATTAAGCCTAATCATTCCCCAAGGAATTTTTAATTCCTTTTTATTCTTCCTAGATTCCCCATTTTTATATGTGAATTTTTAATTCACATTCCATCTTTCCAAGGCTTCTAGAACCTTGGACTTGTCACAATCTCCACATGTGACCAACCTTAGACTTGTCACAATCTCCACATGTGACCAAGTCCCACCTTTTTGGAGCCCACCTTTTATCCTCTAGATCATCTTATGAATGTGAATTTTTAATTCACATTTATCCTCCCCAACCACCTTTCCTTTTCCCATGTAGATTTTTGAGGAATTCTAAAATTCCTCAAATGTCCCTTTCACTCCCACTTGGGGACAAGAAATCCCTTTTGTGGAAATCCTCTCCCTCCCCAAGGTGCATGTCCTTTTCCACCTCATGTACCTCTTTGACAACTCATTTCCATCTCACATCCCCTTGTCCACTTCACCCTCCACATGTCAAGATGTGAGGGCTTGTGGGTTCTCAACCCACCATAGCCCTTCATCTTGACCTTGTTGGATCAATCTTGACCCTTGAATTCTCTAGAGAATTCAAAATCTCCTATAAATACCCCCTCCTCAAGGGCATTTGGAGAACACTTAGCCATCTTGCACCATTATGCTGCCAATTTGCATTCTCAACACTTTGCACTCTCATAACTACATGATGTTCATTTAAATCCTCAAGCCTTTTCAATCATTCAACCATCTTTGTTCATCATTTTGCATATTGAAGCTTGCATTTTAATCACTCAATCCATCATCTAAGGAGCACACAACCAATCCAAGCAAGGGCCAATCAAAGAGGTATCAACAACAAAGGAGGTAAAAGTGTTTGTGTTTTTATCTTATTTGCATTCCTTTTCGTTGAACCACTCTTTTGGCTAATCTTGAGGTGTCCTTGGTATTTTGTTATTCATGTTTCTTAGTTATTTCACACTCTTAGAGTAGTAGGAATTCCAAGGTATACATTATGATTAAAATATATTTCCTTTAGTTACAAAAATAAGCTTGAAAATACATAGTGACGTGACTTAAGTGTGAGATGTTTCAAAATAAAGAGATGTGTCCATCTATATGAAAGAAATATGAAATATATATGGTAGGAAAAGATGTTCCTTCCTTACTTGAAGGATTCAATAAATTAAATTTATAATATCCTTCAATACACATTTATACCATAGTTAGATCACTCGAAAAGTATGAAGCGAATACAACTGACAAAATTGGAATTGACATCTTGATGATTTGATTAATTGAATGAACTAGTATTCTTTTTTTTTATTGAAATATAAGTTCAAAATGCTATGTTTTTCATTACTTAGTATTATTCTACATAGATCACTCATTTTTAATTTCTATGTTGTGAAATTATCACTTAGTGTGAATTCTTTGGCATGACATGGAAGAAGAGAATTTGAAATCAATTGGATTCTCTCCATAGTGTTGGATGCCATATGATGTTAAAAAATGAATATAAAATAAGCTACATTGACTCAATGTTGAATGCACTTGGAATGCTATAAATGAAGGAGAAGGAATGGAAGGAACATGTGGTAGATTTGTGTCTACTTTTGAGAAATTGGTTTTAATATGTTTATCACATGTCTAATTAAAATTGACATCTTGATTTATTAGATAATTCTATTTTAAGTTACATTCTGCCCACATAACTTCCACTAGTTGCATGTTCATTTTCATATCTTAATATTTGAGGCAATATTATGCTATAATTGGAACAATTTGGTTAATAAAAAATACTATTTTATTATATAGTCTAATATGCAACCAACCAAATTTTATTAGACAAAAATATGGGGACATGAAAATCTTTCTAGTGGGAGAGACAACCTCTAAATTATTTATTTATCTATTTTGAATAGATATTCATTCTTGAATTAAAATTGAAATTCAGATACCTTAGTTACTTAAACAAAAAAATTATTAGATGTAGTATTTTTTCTTATTAAGTGCTCTATGATTAGTCATAGATTTATCTCTATGAATTAAACTCAACTAATATCAAGTAGATTTTACCAATAAAATATTCACCATTCTAAATTTTGAGACACATCAAATTTAGATCCATATTTCAATCAGTCCACCCTTTGCTTACTAAGCTAAGTAAATTTGTTTTCTATTTATATTTTCTCCATTCAATTATTACAAATTATCAATATCTGGTTGCCATTGATTTACCTAGGGTGAAATTTACATACAATCGTGTTATTTCCCATTTATTTTTGTGTCTATTTTGAGGAGAGTGCTTTAATAGATAAAAATTGACAAATGGTACAATACTGTGAAAATTTAGGTCCCTTGCACTATGATATCCATGTATCTCATTATAGATCTTTTTATATGCCAACCACTCATCCCCTTGCCCATGTTCATAAAACCTTATCCATTCACCCTATCTATCTATTTATCACTTCTATTCACATAATTATTTGCATGAATATTTTTTCCTGTAAAATCTAGACCCTCTTCCATCTCAAGACTAGTTTATAGATCTAGGGTTACCTTCATGGTTGTGGACTCACCCCTACAAAATTTAAATCCTTAAATTTAAATAGTATCAACTTCACGGGTCTTTATCCTTCTAAGCTAACGACAACTAAACACATTTTTTTGTGATATGTTGTTATTGCCTTGTATTTAAAAGAGTTAAATGCATCCAATCTAATAATCAAATAATCATATGATTATTAAAAGTAATTAATTCAAATTGATATGTTTCAATTGGCTCTATAAAAAGAATCTATGGTCGCATGATCATTTTAAGAGCATTTTCATGAATAAATAATATTCTCAATATTCTTACTCTCAAAGGGTTATGAAGGTGAAGAAGCGTCATGACTCAATCATATGAGAACTTACCATGCTATGGAAAATTTCCCCCAAAGTGATTTTTTAAGAAATAACCCTTAAGTATTAAATAAAATTAAAAAATAAAGGATATGATGATACTCTAGTTAAAACCAAGATTAGTAAATCATATTTATTAACTCTTTTGAAAGAGAGGAATGCTTGTATTTATTTAATAATTCAAGGAAACCTTTGTGAAAGAGTGTGATGGTTTAGAAACCACCCCTTAAATATTATATAAATTATTCATGTGAGACTTGGAAAGTCATGAAGATCAGTCAAGGAAGAAGGTGATTTTGGTGGGCTACGGGAATTGAAGAAGGGCTACACCAAGTGTGTCAAATTTGGGGTATTGATCCTAGCTAAGACTTGTGAGTGGTTGCTCTATTGTGCATATTTTACATGTTGTGTTCTAAATAAGAATCATTTCCTTCTGAAGTGTGTCACAACTATGAGAGCCCAGGCCAATCAAAACTTCCTAGGGCGAAAGTGACGCTTCCAAGTCTTCTAATTTAGATAAGTATGAAACTTATTATTCAAAAATATTTAGAATTAAATATATGTAAGTGAAGTTATTCTAATAAAAATTGTGTAAACATGTTATTCATCCCCTTTCAATAATGCTTCTATTGTTGGATTTCAATTTATATATTAATGATGTTGATATTGACAATCTTAAGTCCTAAGCTAGTTAATATTGATAAATAAGTATTTTTGTGTATTTTTATCTAAATTATATATATATACATTATAATATTTAAAATTAAATAATAACATCAATAAATTCATTGTCATACAAAATTATTTTTGATATATTAAAACTATCCAATATTATACTTTCGATTAGTGTTCCACGGGGTTTCGGGGATGGGGACGAGGATGGGGGGACAATAGAGGACACATTTCGGGGATGCGGGGATAGGAGGGTCTAAGTTTGGGAGTGGCGGGGGACAACCTGGGGACAACAGCGGGGGGTGGCAGGGTGCTAAAATACATATAGTACTTGAAAAAATAGTTATAAAAAGATGTATAAGTATAAGAATTATACATCTTGGAGACAACTAGGAGTCCCCTAGATGTCTTGAGGACACCCCAACATCCTCGAAGTACTAGTGGCGTATTGGATACAGTGACACTGGTGGTGGGATGGTGGCGATGGTGCTGGGTTGGTGGGGGGATGTCCCCCCCAAGTCCCCAAGTCTCTGAGACATCCTCGTCTAGGCACTACTGGATTTGACACCATTTTCTGACGGGCATTCGTCAATCATTCGACAAATCTCTGTCAGAAGATCGACACAATGGCGAAAATCTTTTTGTCGCTATTTTTTCGTCGCAATGCCGATGACAAATTCAATGTCAAAATAACGATGAAGAATCGTCAGTCGGCAGCATCGTGAAATACCTCAGGATTTTATCAAAATATTGACGAAACCTTTGTTTATCCACTGACGAATTACACCAGAAGTTCGTCGTCGGTTCGACGAAATGGGCAAGCAGTAGCATGGAAACAACATGGAACATTCATCGAAATAGTGACAAAATAGTAGAGTAGTAGCGTCGAAAGAACACCAAAAGTTCATCGAACGTGCGACAAAATTAGCAAGAATCAGCGTTGAAACAACATGAAAAGTTTGTCAACATTGCGACGAAATTAGCAAGGAGTACTGTCGAACGAACACTAAACGTTCATCGAAAGTTCGATGAAATTGGCAGGAAGTAGTGTGGTAGCAAAGTCAAAATATCGTCGGAAGGGCGACGAAATGGGTAGGGAGTTACGACGAAATCGTCGTCGCAGCTATAGCAACTTCGTCGATCCTTTCTGTTGATTCGTCGGTGGTTATCATCGAAATTGTGACGAAGAAGTAAAATTTAAAAAAAATAAAATTATATATTCGTGGAAATGTACCCTTGCAGAGATTGACAACTGATCATACATACAGATTACATATTGGTTTGATGCTTCAAACGATGCATTTCTTATATTGAAAAGTGCATTACCTTATTGAGCTTCTCTTTGTTTTGAGTATAGTTTAATATTCTCTACTTAACAAGGCCAACCACGTGACGGTGGAAGCTCATTTGGCCCTCCCCACCCCCCTCACATCATTGTCAATTCCCCATACCCAATCATATAACATTAATCATTGATTCATCCATTAATAACATATAACATTCATTCATTAACATATAACATTCATTAATTAACATATTCACATTCATTCATTAACATATAATAATCATTCTCAGTTTTTACATGTTATCAAAAATATGGTTGTCATGATATGATTACAATCACTTTTTTTTTTGTTTCTTTTTGAAAGCTACATAAAGCTGAAGTGGAGTATCATTTTCTAAATCAATATCTGTCCCCCCTTTAGTTGTTTTGCCCTTTGCTTGTGATCTTAATGTACGCGTAGTCATCTGCTCATGACGTGGATGTTGCTTCAAGGGGGGATCTGCTACAATAAGAAAGAAATGTTAAACTGATATGTTTTATTATTATTGTTACAAGTATTTGATTAGTTAAAAGAACATTAGAGTGGTTCTCTTTACCTGATGGGTCCACATCATGCTCCTGAACTTTTGTTATAGACTCGTGCTCAACATGTTCAACACGCTCTAAATCCTAATCTGCAGTTGAAACATGAAAGGTTACATTAATTAATACACCAATTGAAATTAAATATGTTTAAGAGAACATGAGGGTGGTCCTCTTTACCGGATGGGGCCACATCATGTTCCTGATCTTCTCTAGCCTGATCATGTTGAACACGTTGATCACGGTCTACATGCTCTAAAGTTGAAACATGAAAGGTTACATTAATTAATACACCAATTGCAATTAAATATGTTTAAAAGAAATTTAGAGTAGTCCTCTTTACCTAATGGGGCCACATCATATTCCTGATCTTCTCTAGCCGATCATGCTCAACATGTTGATCACGCTCTACATGCTCTAAAGTACCGGGATGCACACCATGACCTTCATCTGCACGTTCTGCTCCACCCTCACCAGGCTGCATTCCAATGTCATGTGCAGTATATATTATCATTGCTTGAGTGTTTAAAACAAATAGGCATGTAATTACTTTATGGTGGAAATTAATATTGAATAGATTGCACAAGTATTCAATTTTTAATATACTTTATTGAGTTTATTTACCTGCGTGTCGGATACAATGGAAGATTGTGTTTGCCCAGTCAAGACTCTCAGCGTTGACCACAGCTCCATAGCCTTGCTGGAAGGCAATCTTTAGTCCTCTTTATGGGAACTCTGTTGAATCAGAGCCCTACATTTTTGTAGAAGATCATGAATTTTGCTTCTATGGTGTGATAAAACCAAAATTTTTTGCAATTTATTATAATTTGGATGCAATATTTCATTTATTGATACTTACAATTAGTGTGGCTAATTTCATATAACCACCAGAGCCAAGTTTGTGTTGCCCTGTACTTTTCTAGTCTTGCCTTTGTTGCCTTCGATGTGTTGGGACCTATGAAAAGTTTAAATACGTTAGATTATGTAAAAAGAAAGAGTAATCAGTATATAATTACATTGTTGATAGTATCACACATAGCATACTACTTTTAAATAAAATTAATGGCATTTCCATAGCATACAGACATTGAGAGCATATAAAATACAGAGTTCAATCCATGAATTATAGAAAATAGATATTTGTTGGTTATATTCATATCGCTGATTACATTGCACAAAACATACTACAACTACATAAATATCAGATGGTGACAATTGTCTCATTATACCACATTTTTCATACATGTCTACCAAAGCATTTTATCAAAGCAGTTCCTTTGCCCCTTCTTTTGCTATGGCTAAAAGCCTAAAATATGTGCTTTCAAACAAGCTATGGATGCTTGGAAAAAAATCTATCAAAGCATAATAGTAGCAATAGCATAGACAAGGCTGAAGGCTGTTTCATACCTCAAAATAATGGTCTCATGGTGATGGAATGCCATGACAATCCATAACTTTTGTCATGGCATTTGTTATGGCATTCCATCACCATGAACTTTGACCTGAAGCATTTTCAAATAGTTCACTACCTTTTCTATGCTACCACATTTTTCATGCTATGGCTAAAAAGTAAAAACCTCAAATAGGTGCTTTCGAACAAGCTATGGATGCTTGGAAAAAATCTACCAAAGCATAATAGTAAGCAATAACATAGACAAGGCTGAATTGTTTGAAAAAATGCCTAAAAGAAATGCAGTCTCACAGTGATGGAATGCCATGACAATCCATAGCAATTTGCTTGTCATGGCATTCGTCATGGCATTCCATCACCATGAGACTACATTTCTTTGAGACATTTTTTTCAAGCAGTTCACTGCCTTGTCTATGCTACTGCATTTTTCATACATGTCTACCAAAGCATTTTATCAAACAGTTCATTGCCTTGATGCTATGGCTAAAAGTCTAAAACAAGTGCTTTTAAACAAGCTATGGATGCTTGGAAAATATCTATCAAAGCATAATAGTAAGCAATAGCATAGACAAGGCAGTGAACTGTTTCAAAAAATGCCTCAAAGAAATGTGGTCTCATGGTGATGGAATTCCATGACAATCCATAGAAATTTGCTTGTCATGGCATTCATTATGGCATTCCATCACCATGAGACCACATTTTTGAAGCATTTTTCAAATAGTTCACTCCCTTTTCTATTCTACCACATTTTTCATACATGTCTACCAAAGCATTTTATCAAACAGTTCAATGCCTTCATGCTATGGCTAAAAAGTAAAACCTCAAACAGGTGCTTCGAACAAGGTATGGATGCTTGGAAAAAATCTACCAAAGCATAATAGTAAGCAATAACATAGACAAGATAGTGAATTGTGATGGAGCCTCAAATTTACATCCGGGATTTCTTTTATTATTGGCTGGTCTTGTTTATCTGAGTGGTGCCTAGGGCTGGAGTTATTACTTTGCTTTCATAAACCCTTGGTTTTCTGTCTTTGGTATGGGTCTGTTCTATTGTTACCTTTTGGAGAAGGTTTTTAGAAAATAAAACAACCTATGTCTCATTAACTCGTCTAAGGCCTGGCCCCTTTTAATAAAATGATAAATATTTAATTGTTGGCCTCCTTTTATTTACCAAAGTCTGAGTCGGGTTTGTGCCTTATATTTTTAAAACAACCTTATGTCATCGACCGTCGTTGCCCTAAGCTGCTCCCCTTCCTTGGGTTTTTCCTCCTAAGTAATGTTTAATGTTTTGCAGGGGTTATTTGATGGTTGTTGATCTCCTCATAGATACATTCTGACCACTCCCCGCCATATAGTGATCCCAACTTGAGCCATCGCGATTTCGCAAGCGATCGCCACGTGTCTCAGGTTGCTGATGTCCGAAAAGCAAATAAAATGATTTAATAAATGCATCGGACTTTAGTGTTTTATCAAGAGGGTTACTAAATTTCTTGAGCAGTACACCTGTTTATAATCAACAGCGATGTTTTAATCTTGATGAAAAAGCTGCTCAGCGAATAGGCCTTAAGACTGTCCCTTGTTTTACTTGATTGTGGTCATCGATGAATAGATCAACGGTTGCCCACTATCGCACAATTCCAACTTAAACAATCACGATATCACAGGCGAGCGCCACATGTATCTTCCTGGCGCTACATATAATGGTGGGCCCTGGGGATGATGTGGAAGGCATTGTCAGCATTTTTAAGGAGGACCGTTCGATGATCTTACTAAAACAAGAGATAGACGACAGAGATTTAAATCTGCATCAAATACAATTGAAGGTGTTGGCGCTATATTCAAGTAGGCTTTAATGGCGGATGAGACATCTATTGGCAATGTTCATAAAGTTCAAGTATTTAATTGCAGACTACTTTCACCACTAAGGCATTCAAGCATCTTCGAAGCAGTCCAGAGCCAGAGATAGAGCTTTCAAAAGCAATTTCGGCAAGAGTTTGATTTTTTGCAGAACACGAATTTTTGTGAGTTATTTTCTTCATCACTGTTCTGTCCGAATGTGTTTCTTGCAAAAAGCTTTGCTGTGTTGATCAGGGTTTTTTCTGAATTAATATTTTAGGGTTACTATTTCTCTTGAATTGTGGGAAATTGCAAATTCTACTGTGTTTTCATTTTGAGTAGCACTAGTCTGTTCACAATTTAATTTTCCAAGAAGCCCTAGTTGTTTAAAATGGCGCCAACAAAACAACATTCTGGCCATATTGACTACATGCAGAGGAATCTGTATGATGATTTCCTTGACCAATTTCCCTTGTCAACAAACAATAGGAAGAGGGGTTTGGTTTTGACGAGAGGGACAACCTTAGGTGAAGGGTTGAGATATAGAACCTACAACATTGCAGATGCTAGGGTGCCAATGACGGGTTTAGAACTATTTAGAAGATGGTATGGCCAGTGAAATGCACCTCATCCTTTTTCAAATGGTTGGAGGTCTGATATGGGAAAGCTTGTAGTACCAAATGTGTTCCTTGATGTTGACCTCCTGGCAGTGGCTGCGAGATATGATCCTGTCACAAGGGTTATAAGGGATAATGATGGTGAGGTTTTACTGAATGTAAATGCAGATGTAATTCGGAGGGTTTTTGATTTGAGTGAAAATGGCTCATTCTTGCTCCAGATTGACTTCGAGGAGATGAAACAAGAGTATTCCAAGATTCAACCTTTTTTCAAATCAAAATTGCTTCCTCCTCATCTAGTCAGGGCGGACAGTTCCACGATTCATATCAGCCCGACTGATCAGGAACCTTTCGGGTTAAATTGTTTTGCTGATCATTTCTTGGAAACCTTCTACTCACTTTGCCAAATTTTAGGTTTCAGTCCTAATACTGTGATGCCCATTGCCTATATGTTTATGGGGGCTCAGATTCAACATCCCAATTTCTTTGTAGTATATGATTATGCTTCTTTCCTTGCTGAAAGAATGCATGAGGGTTTGTTGAACTTATTTGTGGGGAACAATAGTGTTCCTTTCTTTTGGTACTCTTTGTTAATGCATATGTTATTGTATGAGAATGTCGGCTTCTTCTCAGAGAAGATGGAATTGAGGCAAGAGGTAATGGAGAAAGACTACCAGTATAGGCCTGGAGTGCAGATATGTCTTACAACAAGAGGGATGCTAGCTATGTGCAGTTTGACAACTGCTTTGCTTCTAGGCTTAGGGCTAGACTAATGGTAAATATGCTGAGAATTCCTGAGGATTTGCATGATTTCCTCTGGCCCAAAGCAAGAAGGTCTGAGTTAAAAGTATGTCATAATTGGGGTGACATCATTCCATACCCTGTAAGCACTATCTTAAGGGTTTATGGTTTCCAAGGAACCCCCCATATTCTTCCATACAATGTACCATCAAGAATGGGATTTGTAGAGGTTTTGTGGCAGCTAGGATGCATCCATGAAGATAACCTGACAGGAAGAGGAAAAGGGACTTTGTTCCCTGATTATACTATTGTCTCAGATTTTGTATTTTCCAAGGGTGGATGGGTTCATTTTGATCAATTTTTTATTGATTACCATTTGAAGAATGGATCCATAAGGCAGCATGATCCTGAGGGATTCTTTGCTCTGTTTAGACAAAAAATCAAGGGTGGCAAAATTGTCCATGTTTTCAACTTTCCTGAAGATTTGATTAGGAATGAATTTGATTTGGGTAGGCAATAATTGAATAAAGAAAAATGGATTGCCTATGAGAAATTGTTGGCCCTAGTGCATAAGTTGGATCCAAAGTATGATCCATTAATGGAGTTCACTCCATTTCACAAAAGAATTGATTTTCTGATGAGTAATTTCAGAGAAATCATG